>BPTQ01000002.1:1534701-1936275 GCA_019973895.1 Chrysanthemum seticuspe | reverse complement strand
TACCTAATTTCATCGTTAATCACCGTATAATCACTGTTAATCACCGTTTATCACTGTTACTTGTTCAAACTGAGTGGGATTTCATCAATTGATTGTGTTTTTGATCAATTGAATGTGTAATTCATCACTGTAGATCTTCAATTTGTGTTTAATTGAGATCTTGATTGTAGTCTGAAATTAGGTCAAATTTTGGGGAAAATTGTTATAAGTTGATTTCCGCTGCTTGTTGTGATGGATCCAAGTAATCCTTTGTACATTCATCCTTCTGATGGTCCAGGATCACTACCTATTCAAGAAAAGCTAATTGGTGCTCAGAACTACAGATCTTGGCGTAGGGCTGTTGAAATAGGTTTGTCAACCAAAAGAAAGCTTGGATTTGTGAAAGGTACTGTAATTAGGCCTCCTTCTATACCTGTTCCTCCTATTACTGCTGTTCAAAATGCTGCTAAAATTGAATTGTGGGAAACATGTAACAACTTGGTTATTAGTTGGATAATGAGTTCAGTTTCTGAGTCTATTGCTAAATCTATTATGTTCATTGAGTCTGCGTGTGAAATATGGATTCAATTGGAGACTAGGTTTTCTTTAAGTAATGGCTCAAGGAAATATAAACTCAGTAAGGAATGTTTTGAGATACAACAGCAGGGAGGTTCTGTGAGTGAGTATTATACTAAATTGAAGTGTGTTTGGGAAGAATTGGATTCTATGACTGTGTTACCTAGATTAGTGACTGTGACACCTGAGATGTCTGTGTTTTTGATGGCTGTGGAGAAACAAAAGGAAGAACAGAGGTTGTTTCAGTTCTTAAATGGACTTGATGAGTGTTACAGTGCACAAAGGAGCCAGTTATTGCTTATTAATCCACTTCCTAATGTTGAAAATGCTTGTGCTGTCATACAACAAGAAGAGTCTCAGAAAGATGTTTTTAATCATTGTAATGGTCCTCTTGTTGAAACTACTGCTCTGTATGGGAAGCAAGAAGTTAAAGGGAAGTGTAGTATTTGTGGTTTTAAGTGGCATCCTCCAGAGAAGTGTTGGGAGAAAGTTGGCTATCCTGTTTGGCATCATAAGTACAAGCAATCTCAGAAGATAAGTGCTCAGTCTAAGTCAAAAAGTGGTACTAGTGCTGGTAATTTCAAGAGAACTACAGCAAGTGTGACTAGTGGAGCTACAAGTTTTACTTTTACTCCTGAGCAGTTTGAGAATCTCATGAGAAGTGTTCTGAATGATGTTAAGAATAGTGGAATATCTGGACAAGAGTGTACTGATGATGAGCTTGAGTTTGTAGCAGGTATGCTTTGTCTTAGTGCATCAACTAATAATAGTCTCTTATACTATTGGATTCTAGACACAGGTGCTACAGATCATATGACCCCTCACTCTAAAGCTATGCTTAATGCTAAACTGATTAATTTTCTGCCAAAAATTACTCTTCCAAATGGGAATTCTTCTGAGATTACACAGATAGGACAAGTTAAGTTGAACAATGGGATTGTACTTAAGGATGTTCTGTGTGTACCATCCTTTAAGTTTAGTCTTTTGTCTGTTCCCAAATTGACAAGAGATAACAATTGTGTGGCTATTTTCTTTCCCAAATTTTGTGTTATTCAGGACTTGACAACAAGGAGAGTTTTGGGTCTGGGTAAGAAGATTGCTGGCCTCTATCATCTTCTCAATGTTCCCATGGAGTCTGTAGATGGGAGGATTAGAGATATGGTAGATTCTCATATGTCTAGTGGTTTGTTCTCATGTTCAGCAGGTATATACAATAAAGCTGTTTGTCCCAATTTGTTCAGTTTATGGCATCATAGATTAGGACATCTATCTGTTTCAAGGATGAAACAGATTCAATGTACTGATGTTCCTGGAGTAAATGATACTGGTTCTACTTGTCTAACTTGTCCTATGGCAAAATTAACTAAATTGCCTTTTCCTTTGAGTGATTCTCATAGTACTGATGCTTTTCATTTGATTCATATGGATACTTGGGGTCCATATAAGGTACCCACTAATGGAAGATATAGGTACTTTCTAACAATAGTGGATGATTATAGTAGAGCAACATGGACTTATCTCATGGTTAACAAATCTGATGCATTTGAAATCTTGAAAACATTCTTGAAATTTGTAGAATTGCAGTTTAGTACAAAGGTTAAGTGTATAAGATCTGACAATGCATTAGAATTTGTTAAAGGTCCATGTGCAGTGTATCTAGCTAGTCAAGGTATTGAACATCAAACTACATGTGTAGACAGGCCTCAACAAAATGGGAGAGTTGAGAGGAAACACAGACACATTTTAGAAGTTGCTAGAGCCCTAAGATTTCAAGCTAGTCTACCTTTAAGATTTTGGGGTGATTGTGTCACTACTGCTACCTATCTTATAAATAGATTTCCCTCACCCATTTTGAAAAACAAAACACCTCATGAACTTCTTCTTAAGAAAATCCCTGATTATTCGAACTTGAAAGTATTTGGTTGTTTTGCTGTGGCTACTAATCCTTCAAGAATTCCTGACAAATTTGCTCCAAAAGGCGTGCCATGTGTTTTCTTGGGATACCCTGCACATCAGAAGGGATATAAATTGTACAACCTTCTTACTCACAGTTGCTTTGTAAGTAGAGATGTACAATTTCATGAGCATATTTTTCCATTTGCTGAGTCAAGTACTTCTCAGTTTCATCAACCTATACCTGTTTCTATGCCTAAGCATTCAGCTGTTTATGATGATCCTATTGTTCTCCCATCTTCATCTGGTTCATCAATACCTGCTGAATCACCATCTGAGAGCTCTGCTGACAATGTTTTACGAACTGAAAATGTGACTTCTACAAGTGTTCCTCTCAGAAAATCTTCCAGACAAACAAAACCTCCTAATTGGACTAAAGATTTTGTTGTTCCTAATCTCAAACCTATGGCTAATCAAGTTACTGCTCCAGTTTTGTCTTCTGATTTTCATTGTCTTCTAAGTGCTCTTGAAACTAATAGTGATCCCAAGAATTTCAAAGAAGCCATTGTTGAATCTGGTTGGTGTAAGGCAATGAACAGTGAATTACATGCCTTAGAAGAGAATGATACTTGGGAGGTTACTGAGTTGCCTCCAAACAAAAGGGCAATTGCTTGTCATTGGCTATTTAAAACTAAGCATAAAGCTGATGGTACTGTTGAAAGAAAGAAAGCAAGATTGGTGATTCAAGGTAATAGACAGAGAAAAGGTGTGGATTATGAAGACACTTTTGCTCCTGTAGCAAAAATGGTTACTGTGAGATCTCTATTAGCAGTTGCTGCTATGCAGGGATGGGATATTGTTCAAATGGATGTGTCTAATGCATTTTTGCATGGAGATTTACTTGAAGAAGTGTATATGCAGATGCCAATGGGGTATGTTGGTAAGGGGGAGAAGATACAAAATGTTAAATCTGATTCTTCTAAAGTTTGCAGATTGAAAAAGTCACTCTATGGCCTGAAACAGGCACCTAGACAATGGTTCTCAAAGTTGTCATCTGCTCTATTGTCTTTTGGTTTTCAACAGTCTAAAGCTGATTACTCATTATTTACCAAGAAAGAGGGTGAGTCCTTTACAGCTGTTCTGGTCTATGTAGATGATCTCATGATTACTGGTAATGATAATTTGCAAATCAACAAGTTTAAAAGTCAGCTTAGTGATACATTTCATATGAAAGATTTGGGTGACCTTCATTATTTTTTGGGTTTGGAAGTAACTAAGTCTGATTATGGGTTGTTTGTTTCACAAAAGAAGTATACTTTAGAATTACTTCATGAAGCTGGTGTTATGACAAGCAAACCTTATAAACTTCCTATGGACCCAAATCTTAAGCTACAAGCAGATATGGGCACTCCTTTGCAAGACCCTGAGATATATAGAAGATACATTGGGAAGTTGATATACTTGACCATCACAAGACCAGATATTTGTTACTCTGTGCAGTTGCTAAGTCAATTCATGCAACATCCTACTTCAGTTCATATGCAGGCTGTGAAACATTTGCTAAGATATCTTCTAAATTCTCCAGGCCAGGGTATTCTTCTTGCACACCATTCAAAGGTTCAGTTGACTGCTTATTGTGACTCTGACTGGGCTAGTTGTCCCATGACAAGAAGATCAACAACAGGATATTGTATACTTTTGGGGGATTCACCTATATCATGGAAGTCAAAGAAGCAAGGTGTAGTATCTAGAAGTTCCGCTGAAGCAGAATACAGATCCATGGCTATTACATGTTGTGAAGTCACATGGCTTCTTAGTCTTTTAAAGGACCTTGGGCTTAAAGACTTGCATCCTGTTACATTACATTGTGATAATCAGGCTGCAATTCATATTGCAGCTAACCCAGTCTTCCATGCTAGAACTAAACACATAGAGGTCGATTGTCATTATGTGAGAGATCAAGTCAAGGAAGGTACTGTCAAGCCTGTGTATGTTCATACTTCAAAGCAGTTAGCTGATGTCTTCACAAAAATTCTACCTGTTGAACAGCATCACACTCTATTACACAAGTTGGGAGTTTCTTCCCCAGATAACTCTCAACTTGAGGGGGAGTATAAAGAAAAGACCAAGGTGTAAATATGTAAATATGATAGTGTAGGGACTAATGTGTAAATATTTTGTTTCCTCTTCTGTTTCTCTTTAAATACTCCTGTAACAAACTCATTATGCAGTTAATAAAACAGTAAACATTTCTCCCCAATTCTTTCACCATTTTACTTTACAATATCAGTACGCAAAAACCACCTTTTGTAAATTATAACTTTCGATGAACTTTGAGACTTGAAAATTGAAATTTTAAGTTTCAATGAACTTGAAGACTTGAAAATTGAAATTTTAAGTTTCAATGAACTTTCTCCTATTTTTTTTTATCCTTCTGCAAAACAACCTAACTTTCATCCTGCAAAAGATAATAAGCATGTTGAACACCAGAACATGTAATCACTTAACACTAAAGAAAGCCTTATGAGTCTTGTATCTATAATCAGTTTCAGTATAAAACGAACCTGTCGGCAATGTCGCTTAATGGTTAGACGTCCCAATATCCAAACAAGAGGTCTCATGTTCAAACCTCACTAGGTACGCATCCTGGGATGACTAGGGAAATGGTTCGGAAACAATCATGAGATAGAGCCGTACATCTTAGTTAAAAATTCACCCTCTATATGTAAACTAACAAGAAAAACCTCATACATTTAACCCGTTTTAATATATAATTAAGCGACTCATAATGAATCTTATGAATTTTTTACCCGTTTAGATATTGATTCTCCAGCTTAGGTTTCATGACACGAAACTTTTTTCGGTAGACGAAAACAAAGTCAAACAAATTTTTTTCTCTCTCGCTCAAAATGGAAAACCAAACTTAAATATGAGTTTTGAAGCTAAAATTAATGAGCTTGTCTATATATATATATATATATATATATATATATATAGAGTGAGGATCAGGTGCGGATTTTTTTAATTCGTGCGGATGTGCGGATAGATCTGGATCGCCCATTCCAGATCTGGTCTTGACTTTTTGTAAAAAAGTCAAGATATACGCTATCTTCACGGTACCAATTGACCATGTAAACCATTTTTTTATTTTTTTCCTTTTGAGAGATCCTTACTATTGTTATCTTCTTTTATTTTTTTTATTTTTTCATATTTTTCTGAGCACTTTTTAGTTTTTTGATTATGAGTCCTACCGTGATATTAACGATATTATGAGTTCTACTGTGATATTAAGAAGTTGTGATACTATAAAATGGTGATATTATAAAACCAAATGTGATATTAAGTTTTTTTGCATGTAAAATTGAAACGTGATATTAAGAAATATATGATAGTTACTATGATATTAACAAATTTATTAAAAAAGCGTATGATAGTTACGGTGATATTAACAATTATATTAAAAAAAGAAAAAAAGTTCCTGTGATATAAAAAAAACCGTGATATTAACATTTTTTATTAAAAAAGTAAATGTGATATTAATAATATTAGTAAAAAAACAAAAAAGTAGTGTGATATCAAAAAAAAAGTTAGTGTGATATTAACATTTTGTATTAAAATAAAAAAGGTTTATGTGATATTAAGATCAGATCTTGACTTTTGTAAAAAAGTCAAAATCGACCTTAATATCACAATACCTTTGATCATGAAAACGATTTTTTTTTGAAATTTTTTTCAGCGATTCTTAATAATTTATCATCCTTTTAATTTTTTTAATTTTTTCAGATTTTCTTGAATTTTTTTAAAAAAAAAAGCTACTGTGATATTATCCGCACCATCCCTACTTAAAAGGCAATCCGCACCCGATCCCTTCCCTATATATATATATATATATATATGTATGTATATATATATGTATGTATATATATATGTATGTATATATATATATGATACAAACTAAAATATTTACAAATTAAATTGAAATCTAGCTTCACATTCTTCTTAATCAACTTAGTTGAGGTGGTCTCGTGATATGAGAACTTTCTAACCAATCTTTAGTAACTTACCATGACTTTTAGAAACTTCCATCATCACATGAATATGAAGAAGTTGTTTGTCTAGGCTTATTTACTGATGTATGATGATACGTGCATGAAGTTCATGACCAAGTCTTCATGCAAATCATCCATTTATCTCCATTTGATCCACGTTCACTTTGCACTCTATAACTTTCCATGCATAATATTAGGGAGGGCTAATAATCTATTAAAGCATCATACTTGTCACAAATGTCAGTTCGACGTAACGAACAAAAAAATACCTCTTTTAAACATTAAACTTGACATTGTTGTCTTCAATTGAGTAATAAAGATAAAATACAAAATTGTGATGACTATTTTACCCTTGAAATTTTAAAAATTGCGTCCATTGTCCAAAAGGTAAATTACATAAATGATCCCTCTATAACAAAAATTGCATCCATGATCCCTCTATTACATAGCAAAATCCAACATCTATCATTGATTATCTACTTTACTTTACCAACTCTACATATGAAATTTATGAAGCAAACATCTCATATTTTGAGATCCGCCACTATGTCTACACCGCCACTACAACCATCACCAACCACCACCACTCATCACCGCCAACATATCCTCAAATATTTTGAGATCCGCCACTATGTCTACACCGCCACTCATCACCACCATCACCAACCCCCATAGATGAGTCAATAAGGAAGTTAGATGTTTGCTTCATAAATTTGTGCCTCATATCCTCAAATTTATGAAGCAAACATCTCATTCCCCTCGATAGCCGCCACTCATCACCGCCACTACAACCATCACCAACCACCACCTACCATAGATCCGGCACTAGTTTTACCATGCGCCACAACTATTAAAGTTTTGTGTTTCGAGCGTTTTGAGTTTTTTAGGTGGCTGGGTTGATGGTGTTGAGGAAGATTAATGGGTTGGAAGAAGATGAAGATTAGTTAATTAATTTTGGATTTCGATTGGTGTTTGATTTGAAGGTATTTGGTTGAATTGATCCAAGTGGGTATAATGGTGGAAAAAAATGTCTCAAGGACATAACGATTTATGGTAATGGAAGGAGTGTTAAAGCTAAAGTGGTTGACCAGTGTGACTCGACTATGGGGTGTGACGACGAGCATTCATATCAGCCTCCGTGTAGGAATGATATTGTGGATGCATCAGATGCAGTTTGGGAGGCTCTTGGTGACCCGAAAAACAATTGGGGTTAGTTAATTAATTTTAGTGGGTTTTTATTTCTATGTTAGATGATGATTGTTTTATTTTTGATGTTGGTAATGACATTCGAAAAAAAGGGACGATGGACGCAATGTTTTCAAATGACAGGGACTATTTTTGTAATTTAGCCTAGGGACGATAGATGCAATTTTCGCAAACCCACATGGACCATTTATGTAATTTGGAAGGGTAAAATGGTCATAATACTCAATTGAAGACAACAATGTCAAGTTTAATGTCTAAAAGAGGTATTTTTTATGTTCGCTACGTCGAACTGACATTTGTGACAAGTATGATGCTTTAATAGGTTATTAGCCCTATTAGGGATGACATACCTGCATTACTTATAATATTCTCATGTTCTGCTTGTTCCTAAAGACTAGGATACCACGTATTTCTTATTGTTTGCTATTTAAGTTGTACTTGGTTTTCAAATGAAAAGGGGTTGTTTGATAAAAAAAAAATGATTTAGTACTGAATCAATTAGCGTCCTGAATAATTTAGAGTGATCTGTATGAACTTGGCTCTGAATGAAAATGGGCCGTTTGATAAGCGTTTTGAATAACAATCTGAATGACGTAAAATTACCATTGTAACCTTGTGTTTGATTTGAAGTTGACATATGATCATTTTTTATTATTACAATGATCAAGTTTATAAATCAAACAATATGTAAAATTGGCATCTATAGAGATCAAATTGTGAAACGCAATCGTTACTTTTCTTCTTTAAATTTGAAATAATTAATCAATTAAAATTATTCAACAAACTATAATATTACAAGAAAATGTAAATAAAAGAATTACTCCAAAAATATGTAAGTGATATGGCCTTATGGCTCCTACATCACCATAAAAATATATATATATATATATTATATAAAGGTAAGCAATGTGGCAAAAAAATTGTTATTATATTGAGGAAAAGATAAAATTAAAAAATGTTGAGTACTTGTAAATGTAGTAATGAATATATCAACTTTATAAGAACAGGTGCTTGAGTTAAGTGAGCATATGGGGCTACCAATAAAGCATTATAATAATTAAATAGGGCAATAAAGAAACTATAGATGCTGAATGGCTGAGGATGTCCATCACGCAAAATGATCCAGAAGCAAATTGAATTGGTAAGCGGTCCCACTTATTTTTATCAAACACCCATGTGCTCACCGATTTTGGATGTATTCTCTGTATCAAACACTTTCTTTCTTAATTTCTTAAAGAGTTTGGGTTTTTTTTTTTTTTTTTTCTAGACTCTATAAATATATGTGAGGTCCACGTCTATTAGAGAAACTTATTGGGGAGGAGTTAATATTTCTTGCTTTGGGGATATGGCGCAATATTTTTTATAAGCCGAGTTGAAAATGATATTTTTATAATGTTGTTTGGTGAATTAGTTGGAGATGAAGCTTATTAGTGTAAAATCACATAAAAATACATCAAATTAAATTCAAATAAATTTCCAGCTTTTATGTAATAATTCATTATATTTTTAAAGGTATTTAAATAATTTAACTAACAATAAGCCTCTATAAGCTCCGTATTATGGGTTTGGGCTTATGGAGGCTTACGACTTATTTTATAAGCCATAAGTCTTCATAAACCTGTGTGACAAACAAGACTTGTTTTATTAGCCGACTTATTTTAAAAACCCAATCCCCAATAAACCTTTTAAACACCCTCGCCAAACATAGCCAACTCAATTAGCTATTTATCTTAAGAGATTGACCTTCTTAGTCTCAATCATACGAGCTAATTAAAAAGTTAATAAGCTTATAGGCTTTCTTTCTTAGCCTTCTGAGCTTATCCACTTGATTTTATAAGTTCATAAGCCCCATCAAATAAAGCTTAACGGCCCATTTACATTTCATATTAGGCTCCCTTGTAGTAGGAGTATAAATATAAAACCAAACCGAAGTTCAAACTCTAACAAACCAAATACCTTTAGAAATATAAATAGAGGGAAAAAAATAGGGGTCTCGCTAAAACCCTCCATTCTTCAATTCCATAAAAAAATTAAAAATCATCAAAATTAGGGTTTGTAACTTCTTATTAATTAATCCTCTTCAATCACATTAATTACATTAATCACATAACACATTCACCTTCTTTATTTCAACACACATTTTACAAATTCATTACGCATGATCATGATCACAGGTACTCAATATATGATGTCAGAATAGGGATGATGGCATTCAAAAAACTTTTCTTTTATTATATATATATATATATATATATATATATATATATATATATATATATATATATATATTTAGGGCCTTTATTTTGAGAACCTTGTAGTGCGAGAACTGCGAGAATCCCTTATGTACTCCTAGTAATGCATATTGTGCAAAATATCAATGCAACATAGCATTTTTGAATTATTAAACATTTTTATTTAATTCAAAAGGGTATAATAGTAAAAGTCAATTTTATATTATTTTTGATTTTCATAAATAAATAAATCCTATTTTTAAAAAACATACAATTTCTTTTTTTTTTTTTTTTTTTTTTTTTTTTTGAACATGCATGTTTTAAAACTGATTTAGTGAATATGTGTTTTTATGAAATAATTTTATGATTTTGGTTTTTGGAATAGTTTTTCGACATATATGTTTTCTAGATAAGTAAGTTTATATGAAACGAAGAAGATACATGTTAAATACAAAATTGAATATCGATTGATATACAATTAAATACAAATTTCTAAGAAGCAGAAATAAATGAATCTAATCGATCTATACATGTGTGTACAAGTAATATTTAACGCAAACAGATATATGTGCACACTCCTTGTTATCAACATTTTTAGAAGTCGGACATATATGCACACTCGTAGTTGTCAAAGTTCAGAAGTTGGACATATCTGCACGCTCCTTTTGAATATACATATGCACGCCTTCTAAGAACATTTGTGCACAAAACATATGTGTTTGAAGTTTCTCATCAGATTCTTTTGAACATTTGTGCACGTCTTCCAAAAACATACGTGCACGCCTTCCAAGAACATATATGTACCTCCAGTTTCTCATCAAATTCGTTAAAACATATGTGCAAGCCTTTGAAGAACATATTGTCACGCCTAGGAAACATAATAGTCAAGATTAAATACTTTTAAAATAAAAGTCAGGATAACATAGCATACATGCACAAGCTTAAACTAGCAAACGCAAATAAACACGAAACCAATTTGTTTATGTATGCAAAGCATATAAAGTCCAAACACAAAACATAAATGTTTTATACGTAAACATATAATCAAAACACAAAGCATATATGTTTTATACGTAAACATATAATCCAAACAAAAGACTATGTTTTATTATCTAAAAAAAACATATATGTTTTATACGTAAACATATATGTATCTTTTCAAAACCCATTCAAGAATGTAAATTTGGTCTGTGATTTATTTTAAAATTTACTAGTTTGACTTGACCATTCCTTAATTATTTATTGTATCATGATTTTTGGCCCATAATACACCAAATAAAATAAACAACACCAACTTAAATAAGTATATCAACCTAAATAAGTAGATCATGTACAAAAAAGCTAATAGCATAAGTGGATTCAAGCATAAAATTAAGATAATGGTTGTACATTAAATAACATAAGAATGATATAATATCTTGTAGGGATGAATATATGAACGCTAGGTATGTGTGATTAGGAGCTCATAAGTTATCCATATTTTAAGGAAACTACATATTTGTCTGATAAAGTATTTAGAAAAGTATAATAAAGTGGCATACCACTCCAATAAAGTATAATAAACATGTTATTGACATAAATGTACGAGATCGAAATAAACCGAATCGATATTAATTTTATATCACATATGTTAGGTCACCATAATGTAACACAAGCATCAATATGTAAGAAATATAGATGGAGAGAGTTCGGATGAACACAAACACAAAACACACGATAGAATACTAAATGTTATGCGTAGGATATTAAGTGAAATGTGAACAACTAACCTTCAAATGAAGGTTTACAAAGGTATTTATAGGGGAAGGGACTAGGGCAACACTACAAGTTCCCTTCCTTCCTTATTGGACATGGGCCAAGGCTTATGGGTTTCTACATAAGCCTTGCCATTAATAATAACATAAAAGCCTAATTAAGCAACCTATTACATATTGATTACTAACACTTGAAATATAGTTTAGAAGTGATTCCAACAATCTCCCCCTAAGTTTTGGTAATTAATGACTTCAGTAATCTTGAAAAGTTGTTGGTGCGGATGTAATAGTTGCCTTGACGTCTTCTGACATTCTTCCTTCTTGTGAGAAAAAGTGTCTTGATTCCAACAATCTCCCCAGTGTGAGGATCTTGTTTTTCTTTGAAGTTTTCAGCTTTGACGTCTTCATTTATCTTTGTTCTTTGTTATGGCGTGGATATGGTGATGTTATTTTGTGGTTATCTGCATCAGGTCTGCTTCGTTGCTCAGGTGTCTCCACGTTCTTCTCCAACATGCTCACACGCTCTTTGACGTTGGATTTCAGTGTTGATGTAGTTCTCTTTAGTCTTTAAACTTTGTAGATTCTTTGGCTTTGACGAAGAATCATTCTGACTTTTGTGTTGCCTTTCGAGAGAACTTCAATTTATGTTGTTGTTGGTATGAGCATGTGGAGAATCTGCACAATCATCTCCCAGGAGCATCCATAAGTAGAAAACATAAGAATTGGTTAGTGATAAACACCAATCGGTCACTGTGGTCGTTTCTTAGAGAATTGACCACTACGATTGTTCTTCTGATGAATGTCTTGATTCCATTCACCTTGGTCAGGCGAATCAGCCATCCGAATCTCATAAGGGACAGTTGGCATTACATTGAACAAGTTCAAGTAATGACCCACATCTTCAGGACTCGATTCTTGAAAGGAATCTCCTTAGCGGGATTTCCAGCACTTACAAGTTTGAACTTTGAGCGTGTTAACAGCATAGTGTGAAAACACATCTCTAATTCTAGCAAAGGCTGTTCCTGAACTGGAGTCCCCAAGTAGGATAACATGATGTACCGAAGTACATCTACAGTTCAGGTGAGTCGCTGAGGTACACCGAAGCATCACCCCACGACTGTAGACCGTTTGAGACAACACTAAGCGTAACCCACAAGGAGTTACCGAAGTGACCTACTGTCAGGGCTGTTTGATGTTCACCCTGGCAGGAGTTTCCAGTCAATCACTGAGGATCACAGTTGTGAACCCCTCATAAACGTTCTCGACAGATTGCTAAGATCTGTGTAGGACTCTAGAATGGTATCACTTGTGTCCTTAATGTTGAACGACAAGTGATGAAATGTCAAGTATTCCTAAGAGATCTTTTTATGAATCTCGTGGCTCTAGACTCAATAGTGCGCTTTGGTTTTCCTGAGCGGAGACTAGGGAGAGGGTCTCCTTCTTCAATACCAGCAATCTCTAAGAGAAAGCTGATAGTTTACGTAGGGTTCCCTGTGAGAATGAAACAAGCTTTTGTTGAGAGAAACTTGAGTAGCTAAGAAGGTTTAGTGCATGCATCATTGGATCCATGACGACTTTAATCTTCAATACCGGTGTCATCAAGTGACAACCAGTAGTATATGTATTGAACCCGGTGTTTGCCCTAAGTTGAATAATTTGGAGGGCTATTTCTTTTCACCCTTTTCTTTATTTTTCTTTTTAATTCTTCAACTCCTTCTTTCTTCGATTCTCATTTTCTCCTTTTTATAATCATACCTAAGGACTTCTAAATTATAACTATTTGTGGTGTCCTTGGGTAGATCCCTCCGGCTCTGGCGGATCATAGGACGGTTATTCCTAACCTTAGTCACCTTATAACTCCATGACTATCCTAAGTTTCCATAAAGCCATTTTCTCAAAAATCTCTCAAAGTGTTTATGAGTGAAAACATTTTGTAACACTTAGAGAGTTTTGTATTTTCAGAAATACTCCCCCTCCACATGTACTCAAGTGTTCTGACAGAAATCTGCACAGTGAGGGTAGAGCTCGCACTTTTGAATTGATCTACTCAACATAAACAATTCCTTGCGAGACACGGTTACGTTGCATAGTTAAAGAGTTACATTGTCATTTTTTAGGTGACAACTACCTCTAATAACTACCTTGAAGGTGTGGACAAACCTCGAAAGGTTGTCAAACCCGTCAAAGTTCATGTCTATCAAGAGCTTCTCGAATAGGTACAATCTACTCGGTTAAGTCTTGGAAGACAAATCTTTTCGATGTATGATAGTTCAGATCTCGTCAATTCATGGGTTAAGTCTTGGCACGAAGATTCAATCACATTTTCCAACATATTTGTATCACACAATTTTTCTCCCCCTCAAAATGGCATATAAATGTTATTTTTGATGAAATTTTGATATTGAATATGACCATTTTGAGTTTTGTGGGAAGTTTCCACGAAGAACAATTTGTGAACAAATATTTTTAGCAAATACTCCCCCTCAACAAGTAATATTCACTTTTGAGGTTTTTGAAAACATAAGGGGAAGTACTTGTTCTTTTTAGTAAAACTTTGAAAAATGAAAGTTTTGATATGTTTTACTCAAAAGTAAGAAGCTTTCGCTCCTTTTATAGGATTGTGGCACTGAAGCGTACCACAGGGTCCTTTCATTACAAGAACGGGTTGTACACTGTTATGTGTGCACAAGCCATTGTCAATTATACAGATCAAATCATCCAAATATCAATCAAAGAAATAACTAAATGGATTTATTTTCCTTTTTGCTGGTTTTTCTATAGGAACTGGGAACTGACAGCGGCATGGCACGGTGTAAAAGTGACAGTGCCATCAAAATTCATCATTGGGGATTTGGACTTGGTCTATCATATTCCGGGCATTAAAGACTACATATTAGGTGATGGGTTTAAACAGAATGTTCCATTTTTGGAGGATGTGATTGTGATGAAAGATGTGGCTCATTGGATAAACCAAGAGAAGCCGCATGAGATCAACAAGTACATAGTCGAGTTTCTACAAAAGTTATAAATTTGCATATTATATAATGCATTTCGCTATGTATCCTATGTGGAAACTCAAAATTTTCGTTATTTATTGTAATATTGAGTGGACGTATCCCCGCATTTGCTTTCACAATTCTTCTAGATGTATCAGAGGTACTCTATAATTTGATCATAATCTCTGATACTTAAAACCATGGGAATACCCCTCGAGGCCTCGAGTCAATGAATCCGACCCTGAACCCATACCCGAATAACTTAAATTCAATTTTTTTGTTCACTTCTATGAGTCTTATCATACAGAAACTGAGCATATTAAAATTATGATTTAAAGTTTGTGTCATCTCAATTGGAAATCTACAAATTCATTAGGTGGTTTAGTTTAATTTTGTTTTTTATGTGTAAATCAAAATCGATTTTTGTCCTTTAATTTTTTTTATTATTAGGTACATTTTTATATTTAGTTTTGATTTCGATCGGTTTTTATTTTTTAGTTTTACGATAATTGTTTCGACATAAGTTTAGGTAATAAATAAATTGATTGTCGTGTAACTGGAAACTATATGTTTAAACTGATGGTTCACGGAATTTGTTTAATATATTTGTTTAAACTAATGCTCAAACTTCTTGTTCGAAATTGTTGGAAAATTTAGTGCACTTGTGGGATTAGTTCACACCTTGTAATGGGTTAAGAGGTACGGAGTGTACACCCATAAGGTCCCTGAACACCCTGACTCTAATAGTGGTTTGTATTGGTAGTGCTCAGTTTCCACTTAAGCAGTGTTTCCACTGAAGCAGTGTTTCTACTGAAACAGTGTTTCCACTGCTAGTACTATGAAAGTACTGATGAAAGTACTGCTTGTAACGGGCTTTGACCTATTCAAGTGGGAGTTACAACTGCATGATGACCATGTTTAATTGGTCATGTAACCACTAACGGCTATAATGGGGATAATTATGAGGCGCTTAATGGGCCGATTAATTCTCATAATTCCATTTGACTAGCTCAGAGTAACCTCCTATAAATAGGAGATCTGATTATGCATGATTGACACACACATAAAACAATTAACACTTATAAGCGCAAGGGTTATTGATTATCTTGTATAGAAAGTCATTGTAAACCGACTAGGACTCCTTAGACTATAAAAGGAGGTCCTAGGGTTAATGATATATACGTATCAATTATACAGTCATTCACTTCAAGGTTGTAAACCCTAATACTTTAGAAGTATTCATATATTAATATATTGAAGTGTTTTGTGAGAAGCAACTGTGTCATTCTTTGTTCTTCATAAGATTAAATACAATATTTCGCATTGTGTTTATTAATTGTTTCAAGTAAGTTTCTATACCTAGTTGCTTTAGATTCATCTAAAACAACTAACTCTTTACAAGCTTTAGACTTTGATGAAGTGCTTAACTGGGATCAACAATTTGTTGTTGTCGCGTTAGGAGTTTGAAAACTAGCGTTATCTTAGGATTCCCGCGAAACATGTCTAACTATATGCCCCACTATAGTGCAATAGATGGTTGATACATAACATTTATTGCATGAATTGCGATCGCAGACTTAAAGAAACCTATAGACTTAGGATTATAAACGAATTCTATACATTCATAGAGTTGGGAACTTTGGCACCACCATACGTCCAATAATTACGGAATACAATGCGTAATTAAAACAAAGGCGTGTCAATTTGACTAATCAATAGGAGATAACTAGGGAGTAACAATATTCTAAGTAAACATGTCTTCTCATCATAAGAGTTCATAAATTTACTTTTTTCGCATATTAGTTTAATTTAGTTTAATTAGTTAAAACCCAAACTGTTCAACCTCAAGATTTTCCTTGCTCTCTAAAAAATACAAAAACACAAAAATAATCTTCTTACAACCTCTAGACTTAATCGACATATACTTCGGCCTTCACAACACTATTCCCATAGAGAATGATTAATCCCTCGTGTCTTACCTATACTACACTAAAACGGTTAGGTACACTGCCTAGGAGGATTGTAAAACCTAGTGCGTTTACAATATCCCCATCATGTTTTTGGCACCGCTGCCAGGGAGTAGTTTAGGTTTCGATTTCTATTTCGTTTAAGTCTACTCACTAGATTCCTATCAAGTGATATTTTTCTTTTTGTTTTATTAACTTTCTCGTAGTCTATCTTTTTTTTGTGTTTTTTTCCGTAAAACCCTTTTCATTCGTTAACATGGCGGAAGAAGTTGTATTTGAATCATTAACAATAAAGGAACAATTGTATGTCACGGATATATTTGCTTCTTATTGTTCTAATGACTTTTTTAGTGATGTTAGAGATATCCAAGAAAAGATAAATATAAATTTAGGTTTTGATGAACTTTGTGCATGTGTGGCATCTATTCAACAATTGATTGTTAGGATCAACCCCTGTTAGTGAGACTCTACATAAAATTTTTGAGGAAAGCTTCCTAAGAATAAGTCATAAGTTAAATGAATTGATAAGTTTATATATATTACAATCTGAGGGAAAAAATGAGAATGATTTATCCAGCTATAGGCACCATGAACAAAAAGATCTAGTTTTTCAAAGACTATGTTTGTAATCTTTAGTAACCACATGGATCATTTTAGTCATTTTTTTTTCAAATGTTGACTATTTGGTGAACGTTAAACATTTGAAAATTACTTATATTTAAAACCAAAAAAAAAAAAAATCAAAAAATCTAAAACATATTATTAAAATGTTACGCCTCTAATAACATACATGTTCTTTGTAAAGAACTTTAAACAAAATGTTGTTGTAGCAAGATGGTAACCTCTTACATTTAACACAGTGGTCTAGAGTTCACTTCTAACAAACGACATTTTATTTTCTTGCATTACATGGTTATATCTTATTTAATTTAATTAATGCTTTTATATTAATAGACGGGTACCCCTGTATAGCAACGAGGTTTATAACGACAAACAGTCATTGTTGTGGTATTTTGTTTATTCAGTTTCATTAGTTCTGGAACAAATTACACGTTTAGTCCCTAAGTCACTTTTATTACACCAGCAATACCTAATTTTGAAACTATGCACGTTTTTAGTCCCTATTTTGAGAAATAGGGACTATCCGTGTAATAAAAGTGGCTTAGGGACTAAAGTTGTTATTTTGGGCAAACCACAGGGACCAAACGTGTAATTTTTTCTTAGTTCTGAACCATCAACTATGAACTAACAAAAAGATACCAAAGAATTCTTTTGCTTTTTAAGAAACCATGTTAAAAAATATTTCTCATTCATATTTTTAAATATTGAATGGGAAAAATATTTAGGCAATTATTTTATTAAGGAAATATTGTACAAAATTTTATGTGAAAATTAAATTTTAAAAGAGTGTTTTAAGCTTAAATATTACTCAGTTTTAATTTCTTAAGTTTAAAGAAAAATATTTTTTGTTTCTACGTAGTTTAAAAATTGACACATTAGAAAAAGTGAGTACCTATAGAAACGAAAATTTCCCTTTGTTTTCTTTAATATCAAATAGTGCTAATCTAAATACCAAACCCTTTTAGAAATCAAACGACACCGTAAAGTGCCAAATATTTGTTAGTTACATACTTGTTTGATTCTTAATGTTATTTATTACGTAATATTATCTCTCTTACTGTCACATGTTACCTTTGTACAATGCCAAGAATGTGTTGATTAAATCATTTAATTAAGTCCTATAGTCATTACAAATATCCAAGTGGACATGCTTTTTTGACATTAAAATATATTTACATGTTTGCCGCATGTATTATTTTGTGAACCACTCTGAACAAAAAGTAATATATAATTCAAAAGTTGTGCCCATTAAACAGAATTGAACTTCTTTAATTTTATAAAATTTAGTTACCATTTTTTAATTACAAACGAGGCATCATGGCCATTTCGGTGCACGGGCTTTTTCACCGTAAAGGATCATCGATTTTGCAAGGGTTATGCATATTTAGCTATTATGCTTAGCTTTGATTGTGGGTACTCGACTGAATAAACGAAGTTTGTTTAAGTATGCTTTTTTATATATAATACTTTCACGAACAAAGGTATCAAATACATGAGTGCCACAAACCTAGGAAAAACTAATAGCTATATAATTCTTCACTTAGAAAAAGTATACAATATCACTCGAATATGAGTTATCATTGTTTCGTAATAATCACTCTTAATACACATAATATGAGTTATCCTTGTTTTGTAATAACGATACATAAATCTTCAACCTCTTGTACACTCTTTCGGTTCACAACTATTATGTGACTTCGAATTACCTGATTCTGTAATATCTAAATATTTAACACGACATTCTATCCCACGAATTGTGGTTCTCTAATAGTATATAAGTATGAGTGACTTATGTTGAAGGAAGAATCGAAAGCAGCCAAACAATGCTACTTTCGTGAAAAACAATCCTTTAGAATCCAAACCGTATGAAGAACCGAACATTATACTTCCATCAATAATCTCATTAATCTATGAAATTAAAGATGAGGTATAATTTTCTACGTTTTTAAGGGTCATTTAACATCTAAACTCTTACACATTTGGTTATTTATAGGCCTAAATCGTTCATATTTGCAGTTTAGGTACTTGGGAAGCAAATGACGGAAATCACGATGTTTTGGGCTCGATTTGACAAGAAAAGGATAAATGGAAAAGTCGAGTAAACAATCTGGAAAGGGGCTTGTGACGGCGTCACAGTTACAACCTGACGCCTTCACTTGTTAATTAAGGTGATAAAAGTTATAATATTTTCTAAGTGATGGTTCAGCCCTTAGTGACGGCCTTGATCTAACGACGTCACTACCATATCCATGAAGGGTGATGGCATCACAACTTACAACCTGACGCCGTTACAATTTATTTAGTTATATTCCAGAAAACCTAATTATGGAGAGCTGACGGCGTCACACCCATTAGGTGACGCCGTCAGGATTGTAAATCTATATATAATTTTCGTAGGATTTTTCATTATGTGTAACACGTATTAGGAAGACTTTGGTGCACGAGTTTCTGCAGTTTGTAAGGGTTTTCCAGCCCCAAAACTCCATGTCTTATAGAAGAAAAGTTACCCATTTAATCATTCAATATGTCTATGTGTTATTTGATTACGTGTTTATCTTTTCTTCCAGTTAACATGCTAGGCTAAATTATTAGTGTTTACTTAGGATTGCATGAAACCTAGTTATTGAATATTGATTTCCGCTTCTTTTTTAATTGGTGTTGGGTTTTGAGATTCTGCTGCTCAGGAATGATACAACTGCTCAAGTGTTCAATATGAAAAATACTCTAAGTCATTACTACTGATAGTGTAATGGTTACTACTGCTAGTGATACATTACTGCTGCTGGAGAATTACTACTCCTAGAGTATATTACAACCGCTGCTTACTTTTGTTTTTATTGCTTATGTGATTATGATGTTTAATAGGATAGATAATTATAGAATAGATTCTAAAGGATTTATCTTGTATAGAAAGTCATTGTAAACCGACTAAGACTCCTTAGACTATAAAAGGAGGTCCTAGGGTTAATGATATATCAAGGTTGTAAACCCTAATACTTTAAGAGTATTCATATATTAATATATTGAAGTGTTTTGTGAGAAGCAACTGTGTCATTCATTGTTCTTCATAAGATTAAATACAATATTTCGCATTGTGTTTAATAATTGTTTCAAGTAAGTTTCCATACCTAGTTGCTTTGGATTCATCTAAAACAACTAACTCTTTACAAGCTATAGAATTTGACGAAGTGCTTAACTGGGATCAACAATTTGTTGTTGTCGCGTTAGGAGTTTGAAAACTAGCGTTATCGTAGGATTCCCGCGAAACATGTCTAACTATATGCCCCACTATTGTGCAATAGATGGTTGATACATTACACTTATTGCATGAATTGCGATCGCAGACTTAAAGACACCTATAGACTTAGGATTATAAACGAATTCTATACATTCAGAGAGTTGGGAACTTTGGCACCACCATACGTCCAATAATTACGGAATACAATGCGTAATTAAAACAAGGGCGTGTCAATTTGACTAATCAATAGGAGATAACTAGGGAGTAATAATATTATAAGTAAACATGTCTTCTCATCATAAGAGTTCATAAATTTACTTTTTTCGCATATTAGTTTAATTTAGTTTAATTAGTTAAAACCCAAACTGTTCAACCTCAAGATTTTCCTTGCTCTCTAAAAAATACAAAAACACAAAAATAATCTTCTTACAACCTCTAGACTTAATCGACATATACTTCGGCCTTCACAACACTATTCCCATAGAGAATGAACAATCTCCCGTGTCTTACCTATACTACACTACAACGGTTAGATACACTGCCTAGGAGGATTGTAAAACCTAGTGTGTTTACAATACCCCCTTCATGATTTTGGCACCGCTGCTAGGCAACAGTTTAGGTTTCGATTTCTATTTCGTTTAAGTCTACTCACTAGATTCCTATCAAGTGATATTTTTCTTTTTGTTTTATTAACTTTCTCGTAGTCTATCTTTTTTTTGTGTTTTTTTCCGTAAAACCCTTTTCAAATGTTGGCATCTATTCAACAATCGATTGTGAGGATCAACTCGTTTAAGTGAGACCTTTTAGAATTTTTTTGAAGAAAGCTTCCTAAGAATAAGCCATAAGTTGAATGAATTGATAAGTTTATATATATTACAATTTGAGGAAAAAAATGAGAAGGATTTATTCCGCTATTGGCAACATGAACAAAAAGGCTTAGTTTTCCAAAGACTATGTTTGTAATCTTTAGTAACCACATGGATCATTTTAGTCATTTTTCTTCAAATGTTGACTATTTGGTGAACGTTAATCATTTGAAAATTACTTATATTTAAAACAAAAAAAAAAAAAATCAAAAAATCTAAAACATATTATTAAAATGTTACGCCTCTAATAACATACATGTTCTTTGTAAAGAACTTTAACCAAAACGTTGTTGTAGCAAGATGGTAACCTCTTACATTTAACACAGTGGTCTAGAGTTCACTTCTAACAAGCGACATTTCATTTTCTTGCATTAAATAGTTATATCTTTATTTAATTTAATTAATGCTTTTATATTAATAGACAGGTACCCGTGTATAGCAACGAGGTTTATAACTACAAATAGTCATTGTTGTGGTATTTTGTTTATTCAGTTTCGTTAGTTATGAACCATCAACTATGATCTAACACAAAAATACCAAAGAATTCTTTTGCTTTTTAAGAAACTATGTTAAAAAATATTTGTCATTCATATTTTTAAATATTGAATGGGGAAAATATTTAGGCAATTATTTTATTAAGGAAATAGTGTACAAAATTTTATGTGAAAATTAAATTTTAAAAGAGTGTTTTGAGCTTAAATATTACTCATTTTTAATTTCTTAAGTTTAAAGAAAAATATTTTTTGTTTATACGTAGTATAGATAACAGATCAGTGGTCCTTTCAAATTCTACAGACCGATGGAGTTGGGACATGAACGGGAGTGGGGAGTTCCGTGTTAAGGATGTGCGCAACTTATTAGATGATTTCTTCCTTCCTAAAGATGTCTCAGCTACACGTTGGATCAAATCAGTCCCCATCAAAATTAATGTCTTTGCTTGGAGGGCATCGCAGGATCGGCTTCCTTCCAAGCTGAATTTATCGCGCCGTGGTGTTCAAGTTGATAATCTTATGTGTCCGATTTGCAATTTTGTCCAGGAAGACATTTCGCATGTCCTTTTTACCTGTGAGGTGGCTGCTGCTATTACTCGCCTTGTATGTCGATGGTGGGATGTGGATCGGGAGTCATTCTCTTCGTATATGGATTGGTTGTCGTGGTTCAAGAACATTCGGCTGGGATCCAAAATCAAGAACTTGTTGGAAGGTGTTTTCTACACTGCTTGGTGGGCTCTATGGAATATTAGAAATCAAGAGATTTTCGCATCTAAAAAACCTCGGAAGGAAGTCATTTTTGATGATATCGTTGCTTGTTCTTTTTCTTGGATTTCTTCTCGATGTAAGCGTTCTTTTAGTTGGACCAGTTGGTGTCAGCACCCTTCTTTGATTTCTTTGTAATTTTCTAGCTTCTTGCTAGTTTTTTTTAAAAGTTGCCGTTCAAAAAAAAATATATATATATATTTGAAAAATAGTTATGGAAATAGCCATGTAAAAATTGACACATTAGAAAAAGTGAGTACCTATAGAAACGAAAATTTCCCTTTGTTTTCTTTAATATCAAATAGTGCTAATCTAAATACCAAACCCTTTTAGAAATCAAACGACACCGTAAAGTGCCAAATATTTGTTAGTTACATACTTGTTTGATTCTTAATGTTATTTATTACGTAATATCATCTCTCTTACTGTCACATGTTACCTTTGTACAATGCCAAGAATGTGTTGATTAAATCATTTAATTAAGTCCTATAGTCATTACAAATATCCAAGTGGACATGCTTTTTTGACATTAAAATATATTTACATGTTTGCCGCATGTATTATTTTGTGAACCACTCTGAACAAAAAGTAATATATAATTCAAAAGTTGTGCCCATTAAATAGAATTGAACTTCTTTAATTTTATAAAATTTAGTTACCATTTTTTAATTACAAACGAGGCATCATGGCCAGTTCGGTGCACGGGCTTTTTCACCGTAAAGGATCATCGATTTTGCAAGGGTTATGCATATTTAGCTATTATGCTTAGCTTTGATTGTGGGTACTCGACTGAATAAACGAAGTTTGTTTAAGTATGCTTTTTTATATATAATACTTTCACGAACAAAGGTATCAAATACATGAGTGCCACAAACCTAGGAAAAACTAATAGCTATATAATTCTTCACTTAGAAAAAGTATACAATATCACTCGAATATGAGTTATCATTGTTTTGTAATAATCACTCTTAATACACATAATATGAGTTATCCTTGTTTTGTAATAACGATACATAAATCTTCAACCTCTTGTACACTCTTTCGGTTCACAACTATTATGTGACTTCGAATTACATGATTCTGTAATATCTAAATATTTAACACGACATTCTATCCCACAAATTGTGGTTCTCTTATATCATATAAGTATGAGTGACTTATGTTAAAGGAAGAATCGAAAGCAACCAAACAATCCTACTTTCGTGAAAAACATTCCTTTAGAATCCATACCGTATGAAGAACCGAACATTATAATTCCATCAATAATCTATGAGATTAAAGATGAGGTGTAATTTTATACGTTTTTAAGGGTCATTTAACATCTAAAGTTGTACACATTCGATTATTTACATGCCTAAATCGTTCATATTCGCAGTTTAGGTACTTGGGAAGCAAATGGCGGAAATCACGATGTTTTGGGCTCGATTTCACAAGAAAAGGATAAATGGCAAAGTCGAGTAAACAATCTGGAAAAGGGCTTGTGACGGCGTCACAGTTACAACCTGACGCCGTCACTTGTTAATTAAGGTGATAAAAGTTATAATACTTTCTAAGTGATGGTTCATCCCTTAGTGACGGCCTTGATCTAACGACATCACTACCATATCCATGAAGGGTGACGGCATCACAACTTACAACCTGACGCCGTTACAATTTAGTCGGTTCTATTCCATAAAGTGATGCCGTCACGATTGTAAATCTATATATAATTTTCGTAGGATTTTTCATTATGTGTAACACGTATTAGGAAGACTTTGGTGCACGAATTTCTGCAGTTTTTAAGGGTTTTCCAGCCGCCAAAATCCATGTCTTATAGAAGAAAAGTTACCCATTTAATCATTCAATATGTCTATGTGTTATTTGATTACTTGTTTATCTTTTCTTCCAGTTAACATGTTAGGCTAAATTATTAGTGTTTACTTAGGATTGCATGAAACCTAGTTATTGAATATTGATTTCCGCCTCTTTTTTAATTGGTGTTGGGTTTTGAGATTCTGCTGCTCAGGAATGATACAAATGCTCAAGTGTTCAATATGAAAAATAATCTAAGTCATTACTACTGTTAGTGTAATGGTTACTACTGCTAGTTATACATCACTGCTGCTGGAGAATTACTACTGCTGGAGTATATTACAACTGCTGCTTACTTTTGTTTTTATTGTTTATGTGATAATGATGTATAATAGGTTAGATAATTAGAGAATAGATTCTAAAGGATTTATCTTGTATAGAAAGTCATTGTATACCGACTAGGACTCCTTAGACTATAAAAGGAGGTCCTACGGTTAATGATATATACGTATCAATTATACAGTCGTTTACATCAAGGTTGTAAACCCTAATACTTTAAGAGTATTCATATATTAATATATTGATGTGTTTTGTGAGAAACAACTGTGTCATTCATTGTTTTTCTTAATATAAAACACAATATTCCACATTGTGTTTAATAAGTGTTTTAAGTCAGTTTCTATACCTAGTTGCTTTAGATTCATCTAAAAAAAGCTAACTCTTTACAAGCTAGAGAATTTGATGAAGTGCTTAACTGGGATCAACAATTTGTTGTTGTCGCATTAGGAGTCAGAAAACTAACGTTATCTTAGGATTTCCGCGAAACATGTCTAACTATATGCCCCACTATAGTGCAATAGATGGTTGATACATTGTATTTATTGCATGAATTGCGATCGCAGACTTAAGGACACCTATAGAATTAGGATTATAAACGAATTATAAACATTCATAGAGTTGGGAACTTTGGCACCACCCTACGTCCAATAATTACGGAATACAACGTGTTAATTAAAACAAGGTCGTGTCAATTCGACTAATCCATAGGAGATAACTAGGGAGTAACAATATTCTAAGTAAACATGTCTTCTCATCATACGTGTTCATAAATTTACTTTTTTCGCATATTAGTTTAATTAGTTAAAAACCAAACTCTTCAACCCGAAGATTTTACTTGCTCTTTAAAAAATACAAAAACACAAAAATAATCTTCTTACAACCCTAGACTTAATCAACATATACTTCGGCCTTCACAACACTATTCCCATAGAGAATGATTAATCCCTCGTGTCTTACCTATACTACACTAAAACGGTTAGGTACACTGCCTAGGAGGATTGTAAAACCTAGTGCGTTTACAATATCCCCATCATGTTTTTGGCACCGCTGTCAGGGAATAGTTTAGGTTTCGATTTCTATTTCGTTTAAGTCTACTCACTAGATTCCTATCAAGTGATATTTTTCTTTTTGTTTTATTAACTTTCTCGTAGTCTATCTTTTGTTTGTGTTTTTTTCCGTAAAACCCTTTTCATTCGTTAACATGGCGGAAGAAGTTGCATTTGAATCATTAACAATAGAGGAAGAATTGTATGTCACGGATATATTTGCTTCTTATTGTTCTAATGACTTTTTTAGTGATGTTAGAGATATCCAAGAAAAGATAAATATAAATTTAGGTTTTGATGAACTTTGTGCATGTGTGGCATCTATTCAACAATTGATTGTTAGGATCAACTCCTGTTACTGAGACCCTACATAAAATTTTTGATGAAAGCTTCCAAAGAATAAGCCATAAGTTGAATGAATTGATAAGTTTATATATATTACAATCTGAGGAAAAAAATGAGAAGGATTTATCCAGCTATAGGCACCATGAACAAAAAGATCTAGTTTTTCAAAAACTATGTTTGTAATCTTTAGTAACCACATGGATCATTTTAGTCATTTTTTTTTCAAATGTTGACTATTTGGTGAACGTTAAACATTTAAAATTAATTATATTTAAAACTAAAAAAAAAAAACAAAAAAGCAAAATATATTACTAAAATGTTACGCCTCTAATAACTTACATGTTCTTTGTAAAGAACTTTAACCAAAATATTGTTGTAGCAAGATGGTAACCTCTTACGTTTAACCCAGTGGTCTAGAGCTCACTTCTAACAAACGACATTTCATTTTCTGGTTATATCTTATTTAATTTAATTAATGCTTTTATATTAATAGACGGGTACCCGTGTATAGCAACGAGGTTTATAACGGCAAACAGTCATTGTTGTGGTATTTTGTTTATTCAGTTTCATTAGTTATGAACCATCAACTATGAACTAACACAAAAATACCAAAGAATTCTTTTGCTTTTTTAGAATGTATGTTAAAAAATAGTTGTCATTCATATTTTTAAATATTGAATGGGAAAATTATTTAGGCAATTATTTTATTAAGAAAATATTGTACGAAATTTTATGTGGAAATTTAATTTTAAAAGAGTGATTTGAGCTTAAATATTACTCATTTTTAATTTCTTAAGTTTAAACAAAAATATTTTTTGTGTATACGTAGTATAGATAACTGTTAAGGGTTGGTTTATCATATTTGAAAAATAGTTATGGAAATAGGCTTGTAAAAATTGATACATGATATGGATTTAAAAGGTACATTTTTTAGGGATCATTTAAGCCCTTAATCGATTACATTTATATCCGTTACTGCTTAATTTCGTTCATTTTCACTTTTAGATCTTTTGAAGGCAAAATGATGGAATGACGCTTATTTGGACGAAAAGGCGTGAATATGTGAAGAAAATGGCTAAAGTCAAGATCAAGACACTCAAGCTGCTGGAAGTGCACCCGACGGTGTAACAAACAAAGGGCGACGCCGTCCCTCTAATTGCGACGACTCAGGAATGAAATTGCTATTTTGTACCTGACGGCGTCAGGCTTTAAAGAGTAGGGCGTCACAACTCAGACGACCTAGATCCAGATTCAGACGACGTCAGAATTTGAAGCTGACGGCGTCACAACCACAAAGTTGACCACAACGTGACGCCGTCACAAAGTTGACCACAACGTGACGCCGTCACAATCTTTGTGAACATTAGTTTATATCGCCTAGAGTTATTCTAGGCTAAAAATCCAAAGATAACCTTAGAGTTAGTTTATGAATCCTAGAGATTTTGTAGGCAATAACCTTAAGGTATTCTCAAAGAGTTAGGGAGAAAAGCATACCATACGACCTTAGAAGACACAACACGTTAAGAATAAGGACGTGACAAATCGACCATCAATAAAAGATAACTAGGGAGTAATAGTATCTAGGTAGACACATTTTTAATCATCATACGAGCACAAATCAATTAGACATAGACTACCCCTTAGCTTAGTTAATTAGATAGTAGAGTAATAGGTAGAAGTACCACCCCCCAAATCCAATACCCCGAGATCGTACCTTTTAATTTTCTAAAAAAAATATAAAAAGATAAAAAAAAATAATCTTCTTCAACCCCAACCTTAGCGTAGTAATTTCTCACTAGCATTCCTATTCCCCTAGAGAACGATATAAATCCCGAGGCTTACCCTAATACTACACTACAACGATTAGGTTCACTGCTTAGGTGGTTTAAAAAATGCTCGAAGAAAAGAAAATTTCATTTGACCCCGAACACTCGTTGTACGCGTATCAATACATTAGAAAAAGTGATACCTATAAAAACGAAAATTTCCCTTTGTTTTCTTTAATATCAAATAGTGCTAATCTGAATACCAAACCAATTTAGAAATCAAACGACACTGTAAAGTGCCGCATATTTGTTAGTTACATACTTGTTTGATTCTTAATTTTACTACTTTCGTCCCATAATAATTGTGCACTTTGACTTTTCTAAATCTTTTTTGTTAAACTTTGACTATAAATATTTTTATTTGTGTAATATAATACTTGATGAAAAATATATGAATAGAGTTGAGTTTTAAATGTATTTTCATTTGGTATAATTTTCATCAAGTATTATATAACGCAAATAAAAATATTAGTGATCAACGTTGAACAAAAAATACTAAAAAAAGTCAAAGTGAACAATTAATATGGGACTAAAGGAGTATTAATTAATATTATCTCTCTTAACGTCACATGTTTCCTTTATCATTTAATTAAGTCCTATAGTCATTTACAAATATCCAAGTGGACATGCCTTTTTGTCATTAAAATATATTTACATGTTTGCCGCATGTATTATTTATGAACCACTCTGAACAAACAGTAATACATAATTAAAAATTTTTGTCCATTAAATAGAATTGAACTTTTTTAATTTTACAAAATTTTGTTTACCATTTTTTAATTACAAATGAGGCATCATGGCCCGTTCGGTGCACAGGATCTTTCACCGTAAAGGATCATCGATTTTGCAAGGGTTATACATATTTAGTTATTATGCTTAGCCTCGATTGGGGGTACTCGATTGGGGGTACTCGACTGAATAAACTAAGTTTGTTTAAGTATGTTTTTTAGATATAATTGTTTCACGAACAAAGGTATCAAATACATGAGTGCCACAAACCTAGGCAAAACTAATAGCTATATAATTCTTCACTTAGAAAAAGTATACAATATCACTCGAATATGAGTTATCATTGTTTCGTAATAATCACTCCTAATACACATAATATGAGTTATCCTTGTTTTGTAATAATGGTACATAAATCTTCAACCTCTTGTATACTCTTTCGGTCCTCAACTATTATGTGACTTCGAATTACCTGATTTAGTAATATCTAAATATTTAACACGACATTCTATCCTGCGAATTGTGGTTCTCTTGAATGATTTAAATATGAGTGAGCTATGTCAAAGGAAGAATCGAAAGCAACCAAAAAATGTAAATTTGTGAAAAATCTTCCTTTAGATTCCATACCGTATGAAGAACCGAACATTATACTTCCATCAATAATCTCATTAATCTATGAGATTAATAATGAGGTGTAATTTTGTACGTTTTTAAGGGGCATTTAACCTCTAAACTCATACACATTTGGTTATATATTGCCCTAAATCGTTCATATTTGCATTTTAGGTACTTGAGAAGCAAATGACGGAAATCACGATGTTTTGGGCTCGATTTGACAAGAACAAGAAAATGGCAAAGTCGAGAAAACAATCTGGAAAAGGGCTTTTGACGGCGTCAAAATTACAACTTAACGCCGTCACTTGTTAAATAAGGTGGTAAAAGTTATAAGATTTTCCAAGTGACGGTTCAGCCCTTAGTGAGGGCCTGGATCTAATGACGTCACTACCATATCCATGAAGGATGACGACGTCACAACTTACAACCTGACGCTGTTACAGTTTAGTCGATTCGTTTCCAGAAACCCTAATTATGGCGATCTGACGGCGTCACAACCAATGTTCTAAAAGACGTAAGGCGTGGCAAGGCGGCATAGCCACGCCTCAAGCCTTACGAGCTTTTGCGACGCCTTTGCGTTTCTTAAGGCGTGCATACGGAGACAAATTTTTTTTACAGATTTATGTATTTATAATTTTATATCATTTTTAAGAGCAATTTCAAATAACAAAGCCCAAATCCCAAATAACCAGGCCAAAATACGAGGCCCAAGTAGGAATTAAGTTTTAAAATTACGAGGCCCAAGAAGGAAATAGCCTAAATACTAGAAATTCAAGCCCAAATCCGTAAATCCACTAAATGTTTCTAAAAATGGAGCCACGCCTTACCAAAAGGCGCGCCTTTTCACGCCTTTTCGCGCCTTATCCCACGCCTTTTCACACGACGCCTTGACCTCGCGCCTTGGTCCATTTCTTGGCTTCGAGGCCACGCCTCGCGCCTTGGCGCGCCTTTTAGAACACTGGTCACACCCATAAAGTGACGCCGTCACGATTGTAAATCTATATATAATTTTCGTAGGATTTTTCATTATTCGTAACACGTATTGGGAAGATTTTGGTGCACGAATTTCTGCAGTTTCATAAGGGTTTTCCAGCCCCCAAACTTCATTTTTTATAGAAGAAAAGTTATCCATTTAATCATTCAATATGTTTATGTGTTGTTTTATTACTTGTTTATCTTTTTTTCCAATTAACATGCTAGGCTAAATTATTAGTGTTTACTTAGGATTACATGAAACCTAGTTTTTGAATATTGATTCTCTTCTCTTTTTTAATTGGTTGTTGTTGCGTTAGGAGTTAGAAAACTAGCGTTATATTAGGACTCTCGTGAAGCATGTCTAATAAATGCCCCCACTATAGTGCAATAGATGGTTGACACGTTGTATTTATTGCATGAATTATGATCGCAGAATTAAGGATACCTATAGACTTAGGGTTCTTAACGAATTCTATACATTCATAGAGTTGGGGACTTTGGCACCACGCTACGACCAATAATTACGGAATGCAACACACTAATTAAAACAAGGACGTGTCAATTCGACTAATCAATATGAAATAACTAGGGATTAAGAATATTCTAAGTAAACATTTGTAGGACCGTAAAACTGTGTGATTTATGTGGTTTCGGGAGGTCTAGGTTGGTGAAGAAGATGAAGAGATTCATCTTTCTTAGAGAGAGAAAGTAGAGAGAGGGAGGAGAAACAAAGGATAAGTTTATTGAAAGAGAAACAATAATACAAACCTAATGATTAGCCACACCCCTCATGGAGAGTAATGGGGTATTTATAGGCTCATCTAACTATTACTTTGCCCCGTTTACATAAGTAGTCCCTACGGGTGCAACTTACTACGCATCTAGTCCAATTTACGTAAGTGACATTATCTCTAAAAAAGAGCGAGGTTAACAATCTCCCTCCAAGATATTGTCACACGTGAAGGGTTACAATGAGACCTATAAATACATAAACAAAGTAAATTACAATTAAAATAAACTATGTTGATTTGCTGAAGCGCAGAGTCTCTGTAGTCTAGATACTGAGGCAGACTTGAAGTTCTCTCTTCCGACGATCTCGGCATTTGATCTTTGGCGTTGACGGCATAAATACTTGTAGCTCTAAACTTCAATTATAGCTGTCTTGTTAGGTTATTACTCCCTCCTAACTAGTAAGCCTTTTTGCTTTATCTGCTCCCTCCTGAACCGACAACTCTGTTCCAACACGCAGAGGAGAAAGTAAACTCTTGATTGTAGCACAATGGTCGTCATTCTGGGAACATCAGAACAACATAACTCACTTAGTATTGCATCCAAGTTGGAAAAAAGCCCTGATGTACACACACTACTTCTCCTTCTTCTTTATTAAGCACAATTCCCTTAGTCAATCCAATCATGAAAGATGAAACACCAACTTCTCCCTCCTGATGGTTTCGAGCTATCGAAATCATCATAATGTTGCGTACATGCCGTAGATGACCTTTTTTCTTTATGCAATATTAAAGCCTTAGTTTGAGCATAATTTCATGAGAATATGTTGCAAAAATACACTCAATAATTCTCTCAAACCAACCTGAAAATGAACCTCTGATGCAGGTTTTACTGACCAGGTCTTTTATTTATAGTGTCTCGTTATACCTATGGTCTACCCTAGTGCACTAATGGGCAGTGTACCCGGTCGTGTGTAGTGTAGTAATCGGTAAAGCCGAGGTCGTCCCAAGAGCTATGTGTGATGGATAATTACTAAGTCTAGTGTTACAAATTAATAACGGTTTCAATAGGGTTTTAATTAATTAAACTACTAAAGCAGAATAAAATAAAGCTGATAAATGGTAAAGGGAAATCAGTAGAGGAAAGTGGTGCTAACCTAGTTAATCCTCCTAGCTAGTTATGTCTACGTCTACTTACGTCCAATTACTTCAGGTGGGGTCAAATTCGAGAGGACAACATTTGGTCAATTCGCCCTAACCTATCAGCAAAGATGCCACCACAGGAGAAATCAGGCGCACCGTCATAAGTCTTGTTGTTCATGGTCCCCTAAGCCAAGTCATTAAGTACCGCTACATGCTAGATTTATAATAGTGAATGCCCGACCGTTAGGAACTTAGACACGCACCCCCTAGTTCTTAAGTTCATCCAAACGATAGGTGATCAGTTGGTCAAATCGCACAAGTAGAAAGGGTCGTCAGTTGGTCATATCTTACCCTTCCCGTCTCATTCCGCTCACCTAGGGTCAGTTGGTCATATCTCCTAGGAAATTGGCCTCTATCGCCATTCAAAACTACCGAACCAAGGGTGGCTACCAATAAACTATGCATGCATACACTTAGAAATAATTGTACGGAAGTAAAGTAAACGCAAATAAAAAAATTAAGGAATCATAACTAGGCTAGCACCAAAAGGTGCTTAGCCGCTCATATTAATCATGCAAATCAATTCAATATTCAAAGGTACAAAATACATGAATTGAAAGTAAAAGAAATATAAAATGCTAATGCTTATCGTAGGGGAGTGATTTCTCCCTTGGAGACAGCTCCGTATGTTCCTCTAGACCTGCCTTGAGCTTTTTCCCACGTTCTCAGAGTGTTGTGTGTGGAATGGAATGAATAGAACTGCTGGAATTCGTGGGGTATTTATAGGCCAGATCTGGGTTACGGCGTAACCAATATAGGAGTTACGCCGTAACCTTCTATTTCTTCGAATAATACACTAGATCTGCTGGTTACGGCGTAACCTAGTGAGTGGTTACGCCGTAGTCTTCAATAAGCTCGGTTACGTCGTAGTTGATGCAGTAGTTACGGCGTAAGTATCAGCGGCGTGGAACCTCATTTGACCTGATGTAGTTACATCGTAACCTTAGGGAAGAGTTACGGCGTAACCTAATGATAAGTTGGTTTTCTGAGTCACGCAATAGTTACGGCGTAATGTGAGAGACGAGTTACGCCGTAACTTCTTCAAAATAGCATACTGTGATAAATTTTTAGATATTTCTCCAGTTCCGCGTCTCTTTAGCTCCAATGCTCGTAATTTACCTGAAAGTGGAAAATAATGGAAAACAAGCGTAAATCCATATAAATGATTTAAATTACAAGCATTATCAGGGGAAATTAACACTTAATATTCAGGACTATTTGATGCTATCAAATATCCCCCCACTTAAACTCTACTTGCCCTCAAGTAGACCTTATTAGAAAGATTCCTAAAAAGAAATCTCCCATAACCTGGAAAATATGAGTTTACAAATCTCTTATGCTAGAATAAAACAAAGCTGAACACCTCACGAAAGGGGAACAAAACATTCAAATCTCTCAACTATTATAAGTGTCAATTTCGGGGTGATCACTCAATCTCATAGTCATAGCATGTATTCTATCATAAGCTTGGCGGTTACACAAATCTCCACCACTAGAGTTAAGGGCTAAGCAATTCTCGAAGGCAATATGGGTAGACACGACAAAGGTTAAGGGGTGACTCGTCATTACTAACATGTCACAGCGAAGTGGATAAAATCAATGATACATGACCAAATCCATGGCCAAGACACCAAAGATTGCTCGCTGCATCACCTAGACACGCTTCATGACTAAAGGGTAGGATAAGACATGGGATATATAATTGGTGTAAAATAAATAAAAAAAACAAGCAGGTAGTCTAAATCTATAACCAAGTCATCACCACTTACCGTCCGCCCGAAGTTCAAGCTTTGAAGTCAAGAAACCGGATCATGAAATGCAAGGTAGTGTGTCATTAGAGGACGTCGTGATGGGCACACTACCTTTTCTCCAACTGTTGGCATAACTACCAACTCCAATCTTCAAATGTGACCGAGGTGGCCTCCTCGATACTAAATCAATAAAGCTCATACTACAGTGCTTATAACATCGCACTTTACAATAACATAACAACTATTTTTTTTTTTCGAATCATCATTTTTTTTTTCATTACAATAACATAACATAATATCCCCCCCACTTGAGATGAACAATGGGAATTCGGGGGGGTCTTCGATGATCTTCAGAAATATTGTCGATGAAAACGTGATTTTCGAACCTTTCCACTCGAACCTTGAACTTAGGCAAATGATGACTTCCCAATTACAAATAAAGACTACAGGGTAGGCTAAGGTGTATAGGTGTATCGAAACAATATAATGGGTAAACAAAATGAAAGGAATGGCTCAAAAAGGTGTATCTAGGGGTATCTTGCACTAAAGATGAGTGCAACAAAAGGGTTTCACATGGGGGTCGAAAAGTCGAGGAGACTAATAGATAGACACACAATGGTAGGCTGTTTGGGGGATAATCCTATAATATTGCCTTTTAAAACTGAAAGGTCCAAATACATCGAGCTAACTCAACATACCTCGTCTATGGTCTCGAAATGATGCAAATGCCAAGTTCTAAAGTTTACAAGCTACCGGCACACTCATAATTTGGTGGATTTGGGGTAAAATATTGGAAACGGATAAGGCTAATCTCACCATATAATATCAAGGGTTGTATGTGCTCGGCTAAGGTCTAATCTAGTTCGGTTAAGAAAAACATGTCAAAATTTTAAAAATGGCATAATTTTTCAAAATAAACTAGAAAAATAAGGGCGAAATAAAGTTCAAGAGATAATTCTACTCCCGTCCCCCCACTTGAATTGTACAAAGTCCCTTTTATACTAGGCATTAAATAAAGGTGAAGAGAAAGGTAGAATTAGAGCGAGAACTTCCCTGAAACTTGCTCCATAAAGAAGGAAGGCCCATGAAAAAGAGACGTGTATAAGCATCATGAACAAACTTCAATCCCTGAAATCACAATACCGACAAGCATAATTCTAAAAAAAATGAAAAAAGAAAAACAAACCTAACTCACTTTCGTAGGAATCACGGTTGCATTTAGCGAATGCAACAAGCCTTTTGAACCACTTGGTGTCCCAAGTGGACGAGTGAAGTCTCGTGAGGGTTTATAGGGAACACACCCACAAAGTTCATTTAAAATACTAATACAAGGTTATTGCGTTTTAAAATGAAAGAATTAAAGCAGAGGAAAGTTACGTCGTAACTCTTTTGAGAGAGTTACGCCGTAACTAGCAAAACCTGACATAAGCTGCAAAGCGAGTGGTTACGGCGTAACCACAAAGATGGTATTACGCCGTAATTGGTAATGCGTCAAGAATTCTGCTGCTAAAAGGTTGGTTACGGCGTAATCACCAAGGTTAGTTACGCCGTAACTCTGTTCAGATCAGCAAACTGCAGAAGTAATTACTTCCTCGTTTCCTGTAAAAATAGTTAGAAAACACAAAACCCTACAGAAATGGAAATAAAACAAAAGAAAGGGATAATTTGGGTTGTCTCCCGAAAGAGTACTTTTCTTTATTTACGAGTTTTAAGTTAGACTCAGAGCCGCGGGGCTCTTGACCGGTGTGAAGAACTCATCTCCCGAAAGCTTGCTAACATCCTGCCCATGATAAATTTTCACGTGGTGTCCATTTACCTTGAAATATAATCCTTCCTTGTTATGAACCTCAATAGTCCCATAAGGGAATACCTTACTTACTGTGTAGGGGCCAACCCAACGAGATCTCATTTTTTCAGGGAATAATTTGAGTCTTGGGTTAAAAACGAGAACCTCTTGTCCTACTTCAAATCTTTTATCCTTGATTCGCTTATCGTGCCATCTTTTGGTCCTGTCTTTGTATGCTTTGGCATGATCATATGCTTCGTCTCGTAACTCAGCTAAACAGTTTATTTGGGAAAATCGGTGTTCCTTGATTACATCAGCCTCCAAGTTAGCATTCTTGAGAGCCCAATATGCTTTATGTTCCAACTCTACGGGAAGATGACATGCTTTCCCGTAAACAATCTTAAAAGGGGTGCTTCCATGTCACACCCCCAAAATACCTGCTTTGCAGCGGAATGGAATTCCTGGGGGATGATTGCCATAGCATCACAGTTACAGTTATATTGAACGACCTAAAGTGTCGTTTTGAAAACACATCGTTTGATATAATAAAACATTTAGAGTTTACAAAAGATAGGTCCCAAAAGGTAGTCAACATTTGTGGAAATAAGTTTGTTACAATCCAAACGATGATTTAAAGTGCATAAAATCCATGTGAGACGCGTCGTCACCGCGACTCTATGATAAGTCCTTATGCATGCCATGAAGTATATGCCTTAGATACCTGAAAATAAATTGCTAAAAGTGTCAACACAAAGGTTGAGTGAGTTCATAGAGTTTATGAAAATGTTTTATACGACTACCACAAGTATAGGACATGTATGACAAATATGTCACATAAAAATGTTACAATTGCTATAAGCACATGACACCGAAGCAAGACTGATCATGATGTTCGCCCCAACAGAGTGTTTTGCCAAACAACTCAAATTCTGATATTAAATGAAATGCATCCATTTGACAAGTTGGAACCACCAACCCGGATGGAGGAGTCACCCTCAATAGATCTATTCACTCACTCTCGCTTCTTCCGGAATTAACGGTTCATGATTATGAAATGGGGACATTCAATTGGCAATGAGGTAACTTAAGCAATGAAATGAATTTGATATACTTGGTATCGTAATAAAATGATGTGACATATATATTCTCCCCTGTAGGTTTGAAATAAAGTATAAACTTGAAAGACGGGGCTATGAAAACTCACTTGATACAATGATTATGATGGCAAAAGTGGATACACTGAAATGAGGCACAATCTCTAACTGCAACCTATTATGAATGATATGATCTAATGTAAGTCATGAAGTAATGTTGTGCATGAAAACTCATATGATATCCATACCACTTGTGCATTTTTGAAAATAAAGTTTATCGTCGAAAAATAAGTTTGTAACGTCTTGTCAAGTTATAAATTACTTTACATGTACTTACGTTGAAATGATATCCTACGATAGTCATTTAGTGATTTATTAAGAGATTATAGTTTTTCGTCGTAAAATAATATACTTTGATAATTCGTGAAAGTGGCTAAGTAGCCTCGGAAAGCTAGTCGTAAATCGGTAAATATCGAGTGTTAGGAAATAAACTCAATGGTTTTAGAAAGCTTGTAACATTATCTAAAAGTCGTAACACTGAACTTTTGTCCATACGAGTCTCGATCCTAGATAAAAATGATGGTGAAGTGAGGTAGCCGGGCTAAAAATGCAGTTTCTGGGCAGTTTTCGGGAAAGTTTGAGAGGTCATAAGTTAGTCGTTATAAATCCGTTTGACGAACGGCTGGACATTTTGGAAAATAGGCCAGGTGAACTAACTTTTACTCAGAGATACTATTTTACCAAAACCAACTCGATCATTGAAAAAAACGGCTCCAAACATGGGTACCCGAAAAGACTGTTTTAAAACTTAGAAAAATATTTAAGTGTTAGAAGAAAATAGTTGTGATCGTCGTATTTCAAATATGTATATCTTTAGCGTTATAGGTCCGTTTTCTACGTTCTTTATATCCTCGGAATCGTGATAGTATGTATTAATATTTTTTTGTTAAGTCGACTCTTCTAGTTTAGGTTTACAACTCGTTTTTGACCTTTGAAAAACCCTTGACGGCAAGTATATTTTCAGAAAAATAGTTTTCGTCGTTAAACTTGAAAATAGCGTAACTTCTTCGTTATAAACCCGTTTTAACCCGTTCAAGCAACCACGGTTTCGTTTTTAAATCTATTTTCTGAAAATGTGAACCAAAATATCCCTGACCCACTGATGTTTCCAGATTTCACAAAATTGGACAGCCCTTATATATATTTCGTCGAAAACAATTTCTCTTGTTCCAATCAACACCAAAGCTATTCTAAACCTACCATACACCTTCTTAGGGTGTGATGGGTTCCTAAACTTCACCAAAAATGATAGGGTTAAAAGGAATACTAATAGGATAATTTAAACCCGTATTAAGAAGTGAAAACATGTAAAAGTGGTATGGATGATAGTATATTTGCATGTTTTTCTAATAGAATCATAAAAATACTTCAAGTAAGAGTTTATAAGAGTAGGAAAAATTAGTTGAAGCTTACTTGAGTGATTGAAGAGTTTTGTTGCAAATTTACCTAATTAATCTTGAGGTTTTTATTTCAAAACCCTAACTAGATCACTAATAGAACTTGTAAAATACTTGATCTTGAAAAAATATGACTTCTTCTTGTTTGTTCTTGCCTTGGCCGGCCATCCTCCAAGGGATGAGAGGTTTTTTTTGTTTTACACCTTTGTGTATGTGTTTGTATGTGTCATGATAAGTATATATTGTATAATATACAAATATCTAATATAAATTGTGTATGAGTACAATTAGGTAGCAAAAACCAAATTGATTACATTGATGACAAGGGGGGGGGGGGAGGGGCGGCAAGGGTGTAAAGGGAAAGTAAGTTTGTGCATTTTTTTGAGGTATAATTGTATTTAAAGTTATGTATATTGTATATTTTGTACATGTAATTAACTATTTAGTGTAGTGTTAACTAGAAATCGATTTTAGCGGAACAAAATAAAATATATTGAAGTCATAAAAATTATAAAAATGCATTTCTCGCAAGTATTGAGTGAATAAATATTTATCGAGTTGAATTTACGAAAACCGTCGTAAATATATATATATAACAATATATATACAAAATAAATCCGAAACATCGGGTAAACTAATAATATAATTTTTATAGTCTTAAAATGAGTATAAAAATATATCAGGACAATTTTCGTAAGTTTTGGATCAATTATTCAAAATAAATGATCGTGCGATAGCGTTTATTTAATAAATAAATTTACGTTAATGGAATATGCAAACCCATGCATAGACTGATATGAAATGATGTTACTGATGATATGTAGACTAACTCTAGTCTATATGAAATGTTCTTAATGACGTTCCATCGATACGCAGCTTAACCCTCTAGGTTACGCGTATTTGATACTCGTAAACCTAGTTTACGAAAAATGATGAATAGTGAATCATGAATAGTGATTTTTCTCCAGGAATGAATAGTGTTTTGTGAATAGTAAAATTTTGAAATAACCTCTCAAAGTCTCAAACCGACTTCAAAAACGATGAATAGTAAAATGATAAATAGTAACCAGTGAATAGTAAATTCCCGAGATGAATAGTGAAATTTTCAATGTTTGAGAAATGACCTAAAATTACAAGTTGTAACATTCGCCCACCCGAAAAGGAATTCAGTCCATGAATTCAGTCCATGTTGGTTTCTACGGTGTTATTGGTGAAAAGGTAAAGATATTTGAGTTGTGAATTGTGTTAAGTAAATTGGCGAGTTCTGACAGAAGATCAAGTTTGTATGCTAAGGGATATACTCTATCCGGAATCTTAAATAACCCAATGTACCTCGAGTTTAACTTCCTACATTTTCTGAATAGTACCACGCCTTTCCAAGGTGAGACTTTCAACATAACTCTGTTGCCAACTTGAAATTCTAATGGTTTGTGACTTATAGAACACATTTCCAATATTTTGCGTCATATATCGACGTAGCTTTTCTATCTATTTGTTGTTGCTTGTAATTGATTCTTGATCTATACGATTTCTTTGTTGTTTCATGAATAAGTTATGGACTAGTGTGTTGGACTTTCCTGATTTTGACCCGTAAATAGGTGATTGACACCTCAACCATAGAGTGCCTCAATTGGTGTAGTCAATATGTTCATGTGATAACTATTGTTGTAAGGGAACTTGTTCAATGAAGAATGATTTGCCTAATCATTTCCAGAAAATCACACATGCTTTGAGTATACTTCTAATGTTTGAATCATTCTCTCGTTTTGACCATTGAGTTGTGGATAATAGGCAGTACTCATGTCCTAGTAGGTTCCATGGAAATCTTGAAATGATTTTCAGAAGTCTAAGGTGAATCGGCTACTTTATATTAGGTATAATTGAAATTGATACCAAGTGTCTCGTGCCAAATTTCAAAATGTCAAGTCTGTCGATAAGAACATTATTGAAAAGACTAGATTATGGGTAACAGTTGTGATTCCTCACGTTTCTAGTTCTAGCGAACGTCATGACTTGAGTCTTCTTTGCCTAAGGCGCTTAGTCTCCATTACTAAGATGTGTATTGCTTGATGGTATCTCTCTTAATTTACCTTATCGAAGTTTTTCCACGCTCTATGTTGTCAAGTCACAAAACCTTAAATATTTAAGTAATATGGTGTGGTGGTTGATTTTCAAGATTTGTTCTGATTTCACTTGTAGATGGAGAGTCATTGATTGTCCGATATGTTCAGACCTGTTGCATCTCTTGATATGGAAGTGAGGTTATCTGTAATTTCTAGAGAACACAATGCCATAGGGAAAGTTTATATCGATAACCTTAACTTAACTATTTTTTTAGGGAAACTTATTGCAAGGAAGTTCACATATTGCTGAGGCCATGTTTAATTGAATGTTCTGCAGTCTTGGTTAGAAGACTTGGTTTATTTCTACAGTGTTACTTAGTGTGTATTCGCTTTGTACTAAATCTTGTAACTCGGTCTAGCTGGTACTTTAGAAATGATAGAATTTGGCTTCTAGTCCAAAGATAGTGGTTCATATTGTTTCGTGATGTCTTAAGATTTCTGTTAAATTTTGAATCATATTACTACATACTTCTAGTCCTTGTTTGGTAGTTCTGAGATCCTTTCATTGTTTTCTTGTATCAAGGAATCCTCCTCATAGATGGTATGGAAAGTCTTTCCTAAAAAGGTCACTGATAAAATTTCAAACTTATTGGTTGAGTGTGTCATGAATGGCGTAGGTATCTATTGAGTGTTAACAAAGAGATGTTTATGAACAATTTATCTAATTACAAAGCTTTGCTTTTGAATGAAGATTGTTTTAGAAAGTTTGAAAAGATGCTTGTTTCTTTCATGACATAATCCTTCCTGAATTATAATAGGTGATCAGGCTATGTATAATCGAGGACAAATGATGTGATGCTTGGTTTTGTTAAAATGATATTATATTTCTCCGAAGTTTTAGATGGTATTCAACGTGTTGTTTTGTAAGATAATGGCTCAAACAATTTTTCAGAGTAACATGAAAATCGTTTCGCGTAATGGTAGTAAATAGTTGATAGAATGACTGAAAATCAATTTATAAGGTGGTAACAAAACAGCTTGTTTTAGAATTATGTGAAACCATTTTCCTAAGATGATAGTAAAACAGCTTGAAATAAAAATATGTGAAATAATTTCATGAAGTGGTAGCAAAATAACTTGAAATAAGATTTGTTTAATGGTTTGTAGGATACATGGGAGAACCTCATAGAATGGTAATAGTCTCCTAATTAGTCAAGAATAAAGTTGGCCTAATCCCTGGTAAGATAACGATATATTGTTGCGAAATGATTGAAAATTGGGCAATTGGAATAGGGAACGAATTAAACAAAGGTTGTGATTATCGTGGAGATAATAAAGGATAAAGACTACATTAGATAGAAAGGTACTTATTATATGTTCCTGTTGATGGTCTAATCATGTCTCAAGTGTAGGAGCAGTAGGCTGTCTAACAGCAACAACCCTAGAACTCTCACAGTCCTCAAACCTATAAGATGGTGTAGTGTCTATAGTCTCAGTAGTAGGTGGTAATGGTGTGTCAAATCATGCACGCTTCCCAAGCTACAAGTCAGATGTATGAGTAGTGTCTATGAGATGTGATGGTACGGATGGTGCTCTAGATAATAATGATGATGATGATGATATGATGGAAATCCTAGTAGTGAGTTAGGAGATGATGGTGATGATGATGAATGAAATACTACCCTCTTCCGTGTTGTCTCACGACGTTTCAAAGATAAAGTTGGAGTATGTACTATTGGACGACTAATAGTGGTATGAGTGGCTGATGGTGGTTGTATTACATGAGTAGCACGTGATCTAAGAATGAGGGGGGGGGGGGTTAAGAGAATATACTCTTTTCCTCGCAGTAAGCATCCTAATAGGTCCATTAGGACTAAGCCTATAAGTCCTACCAAATGGTATGATCTGTCCCGACAGAATGGTAGGAACTGCCTTGTTCCTACGACGAATCGATGGTGACAGTGGTGGTGTAGGTGCAACTTTGTCCTCCTCAAAGGGTTCAGTCTCAGTATCGGATAATATGAGTGGTGAGTCTGGTGTAGAGCAAACTGATGTTAAAATTGTGATAGGGAATGACAAGGCATTCTCCACGTTGGAGTCTGAAGAAAGGATAATGGAATGGGTATCGGAAGGCATCAATGTGACAATCGATTTGAAATGAAAGTAAATAACCCGCATAATGTGCGTATAAAACCGCATGTATAGTGAATATGCACTTATGATGAAATGATGAGATGCTATGATGATGTAGTTATAGTCTAGGGTCAATGATACAACCTAGTTCTCTATAACTCTTGCTCTGATGCCAATCTGTCACACCCCCAAAATACCTGTTTTGCAGCGGAATAGAATTCCTGGGGGATGATTGCCATGGCATCACAGTTACAGTTATATTGAACGACCTAAAGTGTCGTTTTGAAAACACATCGTTTGATATAATAAAACATTCAGAGTTTACAAAAGATAGGTCCCAAAAGGTAGTCAACATTTGTGGAAATAAGTTTGTTACAATCCAAACGATGATTTAAAGTGCATAAAATCCATGTGAGACGCGTCGTCACCGCGACTCTATGATAAGTCCTTATGCATGCCATGAAGTATATGCCTTAGATACCTGAAAATACATTGCTAAAAGTGTCAACACAAAGGTTGAGTGAGTTCATAGAGTTTATGAAAATGTTTTATACGAGTACCACAAGTATAGGCCATGTATGACTAATATGTCACATAAAAATGTTACAATTGCTATAAGCACATGACACCGAAGCTAGATTGATCATGATGTTCGCCCCAACAGAGTGTTTTGCCAAACAACTCAAATTCTGATATTAAATGAAATGCATCCGTTTGACAAGTTGGAACCACCAACCCGGATGGAGGAGTCACCCTCAATAGATCTATTCACTCACTCTCGCTTCTTCCGGAATTAACGGTTCATGATTATGAAATGGGGACATTCAATTAGCAATGAGGTAAATTAAGCAATGTGATGAATTTGATATACTTGGTATCGTAATAAAATGATGTGCAATGTATTCTCCCCCGTAGGTTTAAAATAAAGTATAAACTTGAAAGACGGGGCTATAAAAACTCACTTGCTACAATGATTATGATGGCAAAAGTAGATACACTGAAATGAGGCGCAATCGCTAACTGCAACCTATTATGAATGATATGATCTAATGTAAGTCATGAAGTAATGTTGTGCATGCAAACTCATAGGATATCCATACCACTTGTGCATTTTTGAAAATAAAGTTTATCGTCGAAAAATAAGTTTGTAACGTCTTGTCAAGTTATAAATTACTTTACATGTACTTACGTTGAAATGATATCCTACGATAGTCATTTAGTGATTTATTAAGAAATTATAGTTTTTCATCGTAAAATAATATACTTTGATAATTCGTGAAAGTGGCTAAGTAGCCTCGGAAAGCTAGTCGTAAATCGGTAAATATCGAGTGTTAGAAAATAAACTCAATGGTTTTAGAAAGCTTGTAACATTATCTAAAAGTCGTAACACTGAACTTTTGTCCATACGAGTCTTGATCCTAGATAAAAATGATGGTGAAGTGAGGTAGTCAGGCTAAAAATGCAGTTTCTGGGCAGTTTTCGGGAAAGTTTGAGAGGTCATAAGTTACTATAAATCCGTTTGACGAACGGCTGGACATTTTGGAAAATAGGCCAGGTGAACTAACTTTTACTCAGAGATACTATTTTACCAAAACCAACTCGATCATTTAGAAAAACGGCTCCAAACATGGGTACCGGAAAAGACTGTTTTAACACTTAGAAAAATATTTAAGTGTTAGTGCTGAAGAAAATAGTTGTGATCGTCGTATTTCAAATATGTATATCTTTAGCGTTATAGGTCCATTTTCTACGTTCTTTATATCCTCGGAATCGTGATAGTATGTATTAATATTTTTTTGTTAAGTCGACTCTTCTAGTTTAGGTTTACAACTCGTTTTTGACCTTTGAAAAACCCTTGACAGCAAGTATATTTTCAGAAAAATAGTTTTCGTCGTTAAACATGAAAATAGCGTAACTTCTTCTTTATAAACCCGTTTTAACCCGTTCAAGCAACAACGGTTTCGTTTTTAAATCTATTTTCTGAAAATGTGAACTAAAATATCCCCTGACCCACTGATATTTCCAGATTTCACAAAATTGGACAACCCTTATATATATTTCGTCGAAAACGATTTCTCTTGTTAGAAACTTGTTCTAAAACATTCCAATCAACACCAAAGCTCCTCTAAACCTACCATACACGTTCTTAGGGTTTCATGGGTTCTTAAAGTTGACCAAAAATGATAGGGTTCAAAGGAATACTAATAGGATAATTTAAACCCATATTATGAAGTAAAACATGTAAAAGTGGTATGGATCATAGTATATTTGCATGTTTTTTCTAATAGAATCATAAAAATACATCAAGTAAGAGTTTGTAAGAGTAGGAAAAATTAGGTGAAGCTTACTTGAGTGATTGAAGAGTTTTGTTGCAAATTTACCTAATTAATCTTGAGGTTTTTATTTCAAAACCCTAACTAGATCACTAATAGAACTTGTAGAATACTTGATCTTGAAAAAATATGGTTTCTTCTTGTTTGTTCTTGCCTTGGCCGGCCATCCTCCAAGGGATGAGAGATTTTCTTTTGTTTTACACCTTTGTGTATGTGTTTGTATGTGTCATGATAAGTATATATATTGTATAATATACGAATATCTAATATAAATTGTGTATGTGTACACTTAGGTAGCAAAAACCAAATTGATTACATTGATGACAAGGGGGGGGGGGGACGGGGGGCGGCAAGGGTGTAAAGGGAAAGTAAGTTTGTGTATTTTTTAATGTATAATTGTATTTAAAGTTATGTATATTGTATATTTTGTACATGTAATTAATTATTTAGTGTAGCGTTAGCTAGTAATCGATTTTAGTGGAACAAATAAAATATATTAAAGTCATAAAAATTATAAAAATGCATTTCTCGCAAGTATTGAGTGAATAAATATTTATCGAGTTGAATTTACGAAAACCGTCGTAAATATATATATATATATATATATATATATATATATATATATATATATATATATATATATATATATATATATATATATATATATATATATAACAATATACATACAAATTAAATCCGAAACATCGGGGTAAACTAATAATATAATTTTTATAGTCTTAAAATGAGTATAAAATATATCAGGACAATTTTCGTAACTTTTGGATCAATTATTCGAAATAAATGATCGTGCGATAGCGTTTATTTAATAAATAAATTTACGTTAATGGAATATGGAAACCCATGCATAAACTGATATGAAATGATGTTACTGATGATATGTAGACTAACTCCAGTCTATATGAAATGTTCTTAATGACGTTCCATGGATACACAGCTTAATCCTCTAGGTTACGCGTATTTGATACTCGTAAACCTAGTTTACGAAAAATGATGAATAGTGAATCATGAATAGTGATTTTTCTCCATAAATGAATAGTGTTTCATGAATAGTAGATTTTTGAAATAACCTATCAAAGTCTCAAACCAACTTCAAAAATGATGAATAGTAAAATGATGAATAATAACCAGTGAATAGTAAATTCCCGAGATGAATAGTGAAATTTCAAAGTTTGATAAATGACCTGAAATTACGAGTTGTCACATTCCAATAGGAGTTTTGAAAGCTGTTCTGAATGCCCATAATGCTTCGTCGAGTTTGTCGGACCAATCTTTTCTGTTACTGCTGACTGACTTCTCTAAAATTCGCTTGAATACCCTGTTGGTGTTTTAAGTTTGCCCATTGGTTTGTGGGTGATAAGGTGTAGACATCCGGTGGTGTACCCCATATCTATTTAGAACCTTCTCCATAATAGCATTACAAAAGTGCGTCCCACGATCACTAATGATGGTCTTAGGGATCCCAAACCTGGAGAATAATCATTTCAAAAACGAATGACACTTCTAGCGTCACATATTTGCAGAGCTTCGGCTTCAACCCATTTTGAAACGTAATCGACAACTACAAGGATATAAATTTTATTCTTCGATGGAGTGAAAGGTCCCATAAAATCGATCCCCTAAACATCAAAAACCTCACATACCATAATGTTGTTGAGTGACATCTGATTTCGAGAAGAGATGTTCCCTTCCCTCTGACAAGCGTCACAATCCCTAACATGCTTTGCGGCGTCTTTGAAAATGCTAGGCCAAAATAATTCGGCCTCATAAACCTTCCAAGCAGTATGGTCGGCCCCATAGTGTCCTCCTGCAGGTCTGTTGTGACAATGTTCAAGAATTTGTTTCTGCTCATCTCCAAATACGCATCTCCGAATAATACCATATGGGCATGATTTAAAAAGGAACGGGTCATCCCAGAAGTAATACTTAAGATCTGAGAAGAACTTTTTCTTTTGATCGTAGGTTTTGTTGCTCGGTAATACTCTGGCCGCGAGGGTAATTAGCGAAATCTGCGTACCATGGTTCGGAACTGGAATATTTAATTCTAACTGCCATGAGATGCTCGTCGGGGAAGGAGTCCCGAATAGTTTCTTTGTCAAGTTCTTCAAGCTTAGGGTTTTCTAAACGTGAGAGGTGATCAGCTGCTAAGTTTTCTTCTCCTTTTTAATCCTTGATTTCAATTTTAAATTCTTGCAGCAGCAGCACCCATCTTATCAATCTTGGTTTGGCATCCTGTTTATTAAATAAGTACTTCAAAGCAGAATGGTCAGTGTAGACAACAGTTTTTTGACATTACTAAATAAGATCTGAATTTTTCAAGGGCATAAACTACAGCCAGGAGTTCTTTTTCAGTGGTTGTGTAATGCTCTTGTGCCTCATTTAAGGTTATACTAGCGTAATAAATGGTTTTTAAATTTTTTATCCACCCTCTGTCCTAAAACAGCTCCCACAACATAATCACTAGCATCGCCCATGAGTTCAAAATCGCTCCCCCAATCAGGAGCAATAATAACAGGGGCAGTAGTCAGTTTTTCTTTTAAAATATCAAAAGCTTTTTTGCAATCATCGTCAAAATCAAATTTAGCATCTTTCATGAGGAGCTGGGTCATAGGTTTGGCAGTTTTTGAAAAATCTTTATACGTCTATAAAATCCCGCATGCCCAAGAAAACTCCTAATGCCTTTTAGGTTGGTAGGATAAGGCAGTCGAGAAATAACGTCAACCTTAGCTTTATCAACTTTGATCCCTATTTGGGAAATTTTATGCCCCAAAACAATCCCCTCTTTAACCATAAAATGACATTTCTCCCAGTTAAGGACAAGGTTGGTTTCTTCATATCTAGCAAGCATTTTAGATAGATTATTAAGACAAGATGAGAAAGAGTTACCAAAAACCGAGAAGTCGTCCATGAAGACTTCCATAAAATCTTGACACATATCCGAGAATATTGCAGTCATGCATCGTTGGAATGTGGCGGGAGCGTTATATAGTCCAAAAGGCATCCTTCGGTAGGCGAATGTTCCATAGGGCCAGATGAAGGTAGTCTTTTCTTGATCCTCAGGGGAAATAGGAATTTGAAAGTATCATGAGAATCCATCGAGGAAAACAGTAATACTCATGCCCAGAGAGCCTCTCTAGCATCTGATCGATAAACGGAAGGGGGAAGTGATCCTTTCGTGTTGCGTCATTTAATTTCCTGTAATCGATGCACACCCTCCAGCCAGTAACTGTTCTAGTCGGTATCAACTCATTATCTTCATTGGTGACTACTGTCATTCCTCCTTTCTTTGGCACAACATGAATAGGACTAACCCAAGGGCTATCAGAAATAACGTAAATTAGACCCGCATCCAGAAGCTTAATGATTTCGTCTTTTACCACGTCTTAGACTTTAGGGTTTAATCTCCTTTGTGGCTGTACTACAGGTTTAAAATCATCTTCCATAAGTATCTTGTGAGAGCAGTATGAAGGGTTAATTTCTTTAATGTCAGAGAGTTTCCACGCAATTGCTCCCTTATGCTTACTTAAAACCTGCAGTAACGACTCCTTTTCTTCTTCAGATAACAGAGAAGAAATCACAATAGGATAATTATGATCCCCATTGATGAATGCATATTCTAAATAAGGAGGTAGCTCCTTGAGTTTTGGGGTAGTATCTGCTTCTTTCGGGGTATTTGCTGAACATAACGTTTGATTATTCGCGGTATGTTAGCTTCGATAAGGTCGAGATCATCAAGATTGTCATTAGTGAAAGAAGCATATCTCATTGACTTTTCAAGATCGAAGGTTATCTTATCATTTCCAATATCCAATGAAATCTTCTTGTTAAAGGCATCAATCATAGCGTATGCAGTTGCAAGAAAGGGTCTTCCAATCAAAATAGGGATATCACCCTCTTCCATCTCAAGGACCGCGAAGTCGACCGGAAAGACAAATTTATCGATCTTGACAAGAACATTTTCAGCGATTCCTTTTGGATATTGAGTAGTTTTATTAGCCAGCACAATAGACATTCTAGTTGGTTTCAGTTCCCCCAATTCCAGACGTGAATAAAGAGAGAATGGCATAAGACTTATGCTTGCCCCAAGATCGGCAAGGGCCTTGTTGAACAAAATTCCCCCAATAGTACATGGTAAGGTGAAACTCCTTGATCTTCTTCTTTGAGAGGCATATCTTTTAAAAGGGCGGCAGAGCATATTTGATTTAAAGTTATCTGCGTCCGATCAGAAAGTCTTCTATGGGTAAGGAGATCCTTCATGAATTTGGCATATTTTGGCATTTGCTCCAGGGCTTCAGTAAGAGGAATATTAATGCTGAGTTGTTGTAATTTCTCTATGAATTTCTGAAATAGCACTCATTCTTGTTCCTTCTTAATTCTGCCCGGAAATGGAATTGGTGGAATGTAGGGGCGGACTTTTTCGACAGTAGGTTGAACCTCCTCGGTTTCTTTGTTGTTGTCTTGAGGCGTTTCGTTAGTCAGATCATTCGAGTTTGAAGGGTAACCTGGTTCCTTTTAGTTTAATCCACTTCTGGTTGTAATAGCATGAGCAAGATCTCGAGGATTTGGTTCAATTGTGCTTGGTAATTCACCTTCATCTCTCACTCTGATAGATTCTACGAGCTTCCACACTTGATTTTCAAGTCTTCTTATAGCAGCTGCTTGTGTTCTTAGCGCATTATCGTAATCACGCTTGATATTCCAAACCAATTTTTCATTTTCTTCTTGTTTTCTGCTGGATTCTTTGACAAGCATCTTCACAGCCATTTCAAGATCTGTTACTCTCCCATCAATGAGTTTATCGAACTTGTGTTTCACCATCTTGACTTCTTCAGTAAGGGATTACATATCTACTTCAAATTCCTCTAGATTCTTTATCACCGATTGTATCTCGATAGGATCTTCATTCCGATCTTCATTCCATGATGATGAGTGGAGCGCTACTTCTTCAACTTTTGTCCATCCTTTATCAGCAGTCATCAACGGGACAAGTTCTTTAGTGTTTTAACAATTGCCGAGTCTTTATGTTCACCCGTTGTAGAATATTTGCGGTTGCTCGTGTTTGTTGAGTTTATGCTCGGGGCACTTTAGGATGGCTTCGTTAAATCTTTCCCAAGCTGTAAATAGTTGCTCATCATAGAGTTGACTAAACCTCCTAATTTCCTCAACTTGTTGGAGGATTTTTGCAGGGGTTTGGTATTCCTTAAGAAAGGCCTTCTTAAATGCATCCCACGTTGTGATAGATCAAGATGGAAGTTTCTTTAACCAATCTCTAGCTCTTCCTTTTAGGGTAAAAGGGAATGCCCTCATCATAACATGATCTCTAGAGACCCCAGGCGCATGGAATAAATCGGCGATCTCACATACTTTAGCGATGTGCTCGTGTGCTTCTTCATCTATGGTTCCATAAAAGTAGCATCTTTTTAGTTCATCAAGACAGAGTCCCCATAATTCGAATTTTACATTTTCTTCAAGAGCTGGAATGGTGATCCCCTGTTTACTTTTAGAGGTGGTGAGATAATCATTCATAGTAAGAGACATAATATCAGAAAGAACTTAAAGACTTAAATAAAAATCCTAATATAACTCCCCGGCAGCGGCGCCAAAAACTTGATGCAGGTTTTACTGACCAGGTCTTAAATTTATAGTGTCTCGTTATACGTATGGTCTACCCTAGTGCACTAATGGGCAGTGTACCCGATCTTGTGTAGTGTAGTAATCGGTAAAGCCGAGGTCGTCCCAAGAGCTATGTGTGATGGATAATTACTAAGTCTAGTGTCACAGATTAATAACGGTTTCAATAGGGTTTTAATTAATTAAACTACTGAAGCAGAATAAAATAAAGCAGATAAATGGTAAAGGGAAATCAATAGAGGAAAGTGGTGCTAACCTAGTTAATCCTCCTAGCTAGTTATGTCTACGTCTACTTATTTCCAATTACTTCAGGTGGGTTCAAATTCGAGAGGACAGCATTTGGTCAATTCGCCCTAACCTATCAGCAAAGATGCCACCACAGGAGAAATCAGGCACACCATCATAAGTCCTGTTGTTCCTGGTCCCCTAAGCCAAGTCATTATGTACCGCTACATGCTAGATTTATAATAGTGAATGCCCGGCCGTTAGGAACTTAGACACGAACCCCCTAATTCTTAAGTTCATCCAAACGATAGGTGATCAGTTGGTCAAATCGCACAAGTAGAAAGGGTCGTCAGTTGGTCATATCTTACCCTTCCCGTCTCAGTCCGCTCACCTAGGGTCAGTTGGTCATATCTCCTAGGCAATTGGCCTCTATCGCCATTCAAAACTACCGAACCAAGGGTGGCTACCAATAAACTATGCATGCATACACTTAAAAATAATTGTACGGAAGTAAACAAAACAATTAAGGAATCATAACTAGGCTAGCACCAAAAGGTGCTTAGCCGCTCATATTAATCATGCAAATCAATTCAATATTCAAAGGTACGAAATACATGAATTGAAAGTAAAAGAAATATAAAATGCTAATGCTTATCGTAGGGTTGTGTGTGGAATGGAATGAATAGAAATGCTGGAATTCGTGGGGTATTTATAGGCCAGATCTGGGTTACGGCGTAACCAATATAGGAGTTACGTCGTAACCTTCTATTTCTTCGAATATGCACTATATCTGCTTGTTACGGCGTAACCTAATGAGTGGTTACGCCGTAGTCTTCAATAAGCTCGGTTACGTCGTAGTTGATGCAGTTGTTACGGCGTAAGTATCAGCAGCGTGGAACCTCATTTGACTTAATGTAGTTACGTCGTAACCTTAGGGAAGAGTTACGCCGTAACCTAATGATAAGTTGGTTTTCTGAGTCACGCAATAGTTACGGTGTAATGTGAGAGACGAGTTACGCCGTAACTTCTTCAAAATAGTATATTGTGATAAATCTTTAGATATTTCTCCAGTTCCGTGTCTCTTTAGCTCCAATGCTCGTAATTTACCTGAAAGTGGAAAATAATGGAAAACAAGCGTAAATCCATATAAATGATATAAATTTCAAGCATTATCGAGTAAAATTGACACTTAATATTCAGGACTACTTGATGCTATCAACCTCCTTTTGATTCACCGGCTAATTGTAATGACCACATATGGAGATAACGCGATACGACCAACTTGAAAAAGAAGAAAACATCCCAACTTTGTGACATACTGCTTGTTCTAAATTTTTAAAAATCCACAACGCCGTGTGACACTGAGCACTACAACGTAACTCCTTAAAGTGATAGTTATACACTGTGAGCACTACAACATAACTCCTTACATCAGTTATAACCAGATTGTCAATTCATAATTTCTTATGAAAAAATGCCCAGACAAGTTATCTTGAGACATGCAACCAACCAACCAACCAACGTCAAAACGATAAAGAAGTTCACCCGTGAAATGTCACTTCTATTCTTCATCAATAATATGGTACAAAAACCCCGTAGTCATTTTTTTGATCAAATTTTAGTTCAAGCCATGAACTATGTATCCTCCGTGAAAATTTGCAAGACCAAAAATAGTAATGAATTAAAAAATTTGCATCCAATATTTGTGTTAAAAATTCGGATAACAAAATTTTTCTAAGTAGCCCCGTGAAGCCCAGGTTTAGTGCCAATTAATCATCAAGCCCACGTTTAGATCCAAGTTTGTGAAGCCCAAATGCAATCAAGAAGCCAAAGCCCAAAACTCAATCCAGTCCAAGTAATTGCAAATGAAATACATGGCCCGATTGAAATTAAGTGTCTGAACCACTCAATATGATAAAACCGGGTATATAACATCACAATTTATCCTAACCCTAAAAACACTCACACTTTGACTAACCCTAAACACCTCAAATAATCCGCCCCCTCCTTACCAACGTTTTCTCTCACATATAGATTTGAAAAAAAGGTATCATATCAAACCTTTTTCCCAAACTCATCTCCCATCTCATCTAAAAAATCAACACATCTCCATCCGAAATACTTAATCTTAGACCACATCCTTACTGAAAGTTTTCGTTTTATGCTTCAACCGACTCAAGACATCATAATCATGACATCAAGATCCAAGGGTCTCGGGTAGGTTTCAATTAATGTTTATCCTTTAAACCGAACAAAGAGAATGATTGAGACTGAGGTCTTGGTCATTCTTTGGTAGTATTTGGATATTAAATAGGAGGATATCTCCACATGAATCGATGATGATGATGATTCAATTGAAACAATCTTAAAAAGATGACAAAAATATTGAATCAAATCTGAGATTGATTTGTATTTTCTGTTTTCGAAAGGTTGGGGAGAGATGTGCGGGTAGTTTGTTGAGTCTAGACTAGGTTTAGAGGATTGATTGTTTCTCAATTTGGACTTTGATCTTGTTTAACCAAGGTACTTCGAAGGTATTTGCTTTTCGTTTTCAGTTTTTTAGATCCATAGGCCGATGATGTTGAATGTAACATTCTTAGGCATAAAGATGCTAGTTTATGCGTAAACCAGGTCATAAGACTAACCTTACGAACAACTTTCCAAGTTATGCGTAAAAAGAGGGTTTTGACCCAGTTGACTTTTTTCCAGCGCGTTTTCTGACTATTTTTCGACCATATTCATAGAAACCCAGAAACAGTGACATGAAAATGTCAACTTTTTGCCCTGATAGACCATGAGAAACTGACCAGATGACCACAACACCACAACAGATCACAAAATTTGGTAACAAAAAAAAATCCTAATAAGTACTGTTTGGACAACAGATTGGCACAAAACAGATAAAAAACATGCATAGACCACAAGACTTCTTTTACCAAAAAGGATACAAAAAACCTTGTTAAAAACTGTTTTCCCAAAATAATAGGAAAAAAAATTGACCAAGAAATAGTACTAAAACAGCCTAAAACAAGATACGAAACCAACATAAATCAATAAAGATAACAACCTGGCTCCGATGCCAATTGTAGGACCGTAAAACTATGTAATGTATGTGGTTTCGGGAGGTCTAGGTTGGTGAAAGAAGATGAAGAGATTCATCTTTCTTTGAGAGAGAAAGTAGAGAGAGGGAGGAGAAACAAAGGATAAGTTTATTGAAAGAGAAACAATAATACAAACCTAATGATTAGCCACACCCCTCATGGAGAGTCATGAGGGGTATTTATAGGCTCATCTAACTATTACTTTGCTCCGTTTACATAAGTAGTCCCTACGGGTGCAACTTACTACGCATTTAGTCCAATTCACGTAAGTGACGTTATCTTTATATAAGAGCGAGGCTAACAACATTTCTTCTCATCATACGGGGTCACCAATTTTTTTATTTCGCATACTAGTTTAATTTAGTTTAATTAGTTAAAAACCAAACTCTTCAACCCCGAGATTTTACTTGCTTTCTAAAAAAATACAAAAACACAAATATAATCTTCTTACAACCCTTAGACTTAATCGATATATACTTTGGCCATCACAACATTATTCCCCTAGAGAATGATCAATCTCTCGTGTCTTACCTATACTACACTATAATGGTTAGGTACACAGTCTAGGAGGATTGTAAAACCTAGTGTGTTAACAATATCCGCATCAAGTTTTTAGCACCGCTGTTGGGGAATAGTTTCGGTTTTGATTTATATTTCATTTAAGTCTACTAACTAGATTCCTATCAAGTGATATTTTTATTTTTATTTTATTAACTTTCTCGTAGTCTATCTTTTGTTTGTGTTTTTTTTTGTAAAACCATTTTCATTCGTCACCATGGCGGAAGAAGTTGCATTGGAGTCATTAACAATAGAGGAACAATTTTATTTCATGGATAAATTTGCTTCTTATTGTTCTAATGAATTTTTAAGTAATGTTACAGATATCCAATAAGAGATGGGTATAAAGTTAGACGGTTTTGATGAATTTTTTGCATGTGTAGCTTCGAATAAACAATCATTGTTAGGATCAACTCCGTTAAGTGAGACCCTCTAATTTTTTTTTGAGGAAAGCTTCCTAAGAATAAGCCATAAGTTGAATGAATTGATAAGTTCATATACATTACAATATGAGGAAACAAATGAGGAGGATTTATCCAACTATAGGCACCATGAACAAAAGACCTAGTTTTCCAAGGACTATCTTTGTAATCTTTAGTAACCACATGGATCATTTTAGTCATTTTTGTCAAATGTTGACTATTTGGTGAATGTATGACATTTGAAAATTACTTATATTTTAAAACTAAAAAAAAGGAAAAATATATATATATTATTAAAATGTTACGCCTCTAATAACATTTTAGAAAATTTAATGCACTTGTGGGATAAGTTCACACCTGGTAATGTGTCAGGAGGTGATAGCATCAAATTATCCTGAATATTAAGTGTCAATTTCCCCCGATAATGCTTGTAATTTATATCATTTATATAAATTTACGTTTGTTTTCCATTATATTCCACTTTCAGGTAAATTACGAGCATTGGAGCTAAAGAGACGCGGAATTGGAGAATTGTTAAAGATTTATCATAGTATGCTCACTTTAAAGAAGTTACGGCGTAACTTATCTCTCACATTACGCCGTAACTAAAGCGTGACTCAGAAAACCAACTTATCAGAAGATTACGGCGTAACTCTCCCAAAGATTACCACGTAACCATATTAGGTCAAATGAGGTTCCGCGCCGCTGATAATTACGCCGTAACTCATGCATCAACTACGGCGTAACCAAGATTTATTGAAGATACGGCGTAACCCCTTCAAAGGTTACGCCGTAACCAGCAGATCTAGTGCAATTTATGAAGAAGTTATATGTTACGGCTTAACTACTTTATTAGTTACGCCGTAACCAAGATCTAGCCTATAAATACCCCATGATTTCCAGCATTTCAAATAATCTTATTTCACACACAACAATCAGAGAATGTGAGAAGAAGCCAAAGCCAGATCTAGAGGAGCATACGGAGCTATCTCCAAGGGAGAAATCACTCCCCTACGATAAGCATTAGCATTTTATCTTTTCTTTACTTTCGATTAATGTATTTCGTAACATTTAACATTGAATTGATTTGTATGGTTAATATGAGCGGCTAAGCACCTCTTGGTGCTGGCCTAGTTATGATTCCATAATTGTTTTGTTTGCATTTACATTACTTCCATATAATTATTTCTAAGTGTATGCATGCATAGTTTATTGGTAGCTACCCTTGTTTCGGTAGTTTTGAATGGCGGTAAAGGCTAGTTGCTTAGGAGATATGACCAACTGACCCTAAGTGAGTAGACTGAGACGGGAAGGGTAAGATATGACCAACTGACAACCCTTTCTACTTGTGCGATTTGACCAACTGATCACCTACCGTTTGGATGAACTTAAGAATTAGGGGCTGAGTGTCTAAGATGCTAGCGCCTGGGCACTCATTATTATAAGTCTAGCATGTAGCGGAACTTAATGACTTGGCTTATGAGACCAGGAACAACTGGAATTATGAGGGGACACCTGACTTCTCCAGTGGTGGCATCTTTGCTGATAGGTTAGGGCAAACTGACCAAATGTTGTCCTCTCGACTTTTACCCCACCTGAAGTAATTGGAAATAATTAGACGTAAAATTACTAGCTAGGATGAGTAACTAGGTTAGCACCACTCTCCTATATTGATCACATCTTTGCCCTTATTTGCTTTAGTAGTTAATTAATTCGATATCAAAACCATCTTAAAATCTATGACACCTAGACTTAGTATTAATCCATACACATAGCTCTTGGGACGACCTCGGTTTTACCGAATACTACACTACACATGACCGGGTACACTGCCCGTTAGTGCATTAGGATAGACCATAGGTATAACGAGACATTATAAATATTAAAACATGGTCAGTAAAACCTGCATCAAGTTTTTGGCACCGCTGCTGGGGAGTTATATTAGGATTGCTATTAAGTCTTTCATTTTTGTTTTGTTTTAAAATTTTCAAATTCTCATGATCACTTTTCAAGTTTTCGGGTACCATGGAAATTATTAACATTGATAACCTCACTCTCGAGGAATATTTGGCGCGAACAAGAGAAGCACAAGGACCAGGGATTGTTATTCCGGCCGTCGTAGAAGATGCTTAATTTGAAGTCAAACCTCAATTTATGAGGGAATTGCGTGCAAACCCTTTCTCTGGAAGCATTACCGATGATGCTCATGAGCATATAGACAACGTGTAATACATTGTCAGCCTATTCAAAATTCCTAGAGTCTCAAACGATGTTGTCATGGTACGAGTGTTCCCTATTTCTCTCACTGCAGCTGCTAAAAGGTGGGTTGATCGATTACCTGCCAGAACAGTCAACACCTGGCCTCTCCTAAAAAAGTATTTCATTCAGAGATACTGTCCTCCATCCAGGACTGCTAAGCAATTAGAAGAAATCCATAACTTCAAGCAAGAGGGTGATGAAATATTGTACCAAGCATGGGAAAGGTGTAACAAATTATTATAAAAATGCCCTACTCACGACCTTAATAGCCAACAAAAGGTGAACGTCTTTTACAAAGGTCTGAACATCTCCTCAAGGCAAATGATCGATTCTCAAGGACCAATTCCTGGAATGACTCCAACATTGGCTCTGGAAACTATTCAGAAGATGGCTGACCACTCTCACAAATGGCACAATGGGGGAAGCAACCGATATAAGAATGGAAATATGGAAGGCCTTGCAGCAATAAACAACAAATTAGAATGTCTCAGAAGAGATATGAAGAAGCTCAAGGAAAATGTGCATTCCATACAAGTGGACACAATGGAGTTCCCCATACTAAGGAATGTTCCTCCAACGAGGAAGTTAAAAGGATCGAAGAAGTAAAATATGGAAGTGGAAGTCCCTTCAACGGATACAATGGTAACGGGCCCAGATACCGAGAAGAGTCCCCAGGGTTCTACACAAGAGTAAAAAACAATCCTCCTAGACCAAGCCTTGAAGAAATAATGCATAGGCACATAGAGGAATCTACAAAAAAGGGCGATAGACTCAAAGGATGGATGGTCAAGGTAAAAGAGGACACCAACATGAACTTGCGAAACCAAGACGCTGCAATTAAAAACCTCGAAACCCAAATTGGGCAATTAGCTAAAAACCCTGAGACCAGTAATGCCAAAGCCATATTTGCACAAGATAAGCCAAAGAAAGAGCAGTGCACCTCCTCTATCACCAATGATCTGTCCGGGATTAACTACCTAAAAGAAGATGATAAATCAGAAGACGACGAGGACCTGCCAAGCCAACTTCCTGAGAAGCAACAATACCAGGAAAGTTTTTTTCTTCCATGCACTATCGGTAATCTTAAATATCCCACATTAGCTGATTTGGGGGCTGGGGTAAACCTTATTTCTACCACTTTGTTTGATAAAATAAAACTTACCAATTTAAAAGAAACAACAATGATGATAGAAATGGCTGATTCCTCTAAGGTTGTACCAAGGGGAGTAGTCAATAATGTGCTCCTTAAAGTTAGAAAATTCCTTTTTCCCACTGATTTTGTGCTTATTGACATGGGAAAACGGGAGACTTACAACTTAATTGTTGGAAGACTTTTTCTGGCCACTTGTCGTGCTCAAATTAAGGTTTTTGAAAAACAAATTTCTTTGAGAACTGAAAATGAACGAATAACTTTCAGCATGAAAGAGCAATTAAACCCAAAATTAGAAGTTTCAAATAAAGTTGATGTTGTTAATGTTCAATCGCTCAATCCACCTTTGTGTTATAATCCCAGTACTAACAATGGTGGAGAAAATGTTGATAGTTGCAAGTAGAAACAGGAAAAGATTGTCCAGGTCAAAGGTATTAAGGAAGATCCTATTCCAAACAAACATTACTGCAACCCGATATTAACCGAGGATAACGAATAAATGACAACATGGCCCTCGTGTAACCCTTTTCGTGAATTTTGTGAGGGAAAGGTGGTTGAATGGATATGACCTCACGAGGCTGAAAGATATGATATAAAATTTGGGAAATTATCATTTGAAGATTGGTACATGATAAGATTTGGAGACTCAGAAATCAATAAGGGATTGGTAAAACAACTGCAATGCAATTACAATAACTATCGCCTTACTGATGCAATAATCAATGATGACAGATAAAACATGAGTACAACAATTAGTCCTATAGATGAAGGTGACGACTGGGTAAAGTCATGTATATCATTTAATGAGTGGCTCTCGCAAAAATGTGGAACATTGATTCGCTCCAAACCGTCAAGTTTAATCACTCAAACCGGCCACTTGTGAATGGCCGACCGTAACAAACTTAAAACAGCTCAGAAGCAAATGCAATGAAGATCAGGAGAGTATAGTGTTTCCCCAGGTCGTTAAGTCCCAACGAGCTGTGCGAGAATAGTCAAATGTTTAGTGATCGAGAGGATTTGAACGGGAAAGGATTGTGATTTATTATAACTAAGGAAAAAGTACATAAACTACAGGGGCTTAAATGCAAATTAAAGGAAATTAAAAAAATAAAAAAATATTAAATAAACGCTATCACTATTTGCAAAATGATGTTTTTGTTTTTATCTTTTATAAAACTTAAAATTAAAAACTACGCAACGTACAAAAGAAAATGTGAAACTAAAGCAATATAAATCCTAAAAATATGAAAATGACATTTTTACAAACCTAATGATAAAATAAAATTATTAGAAAAAGAAAATTATTTTTATAACTATTTAATTAATTATTATTAATTAAAAACTATTTTTACTTATTTAATAATAGCCTAAAATACAAGAAATTATGAAATAAAGCTAGAAAAATAAAATTATGACTTGGAAAAATCTAAAATAACTAAAAAGAATTTTCAAAACTATTTTTGTATTTTTCTGATTATTTTTGTATTTTCTAGGAATTAAAAACTATTTAAAACTAATTAAATTGCTTAAAAATACAAATTTAACTAAGAAAAATCTAGAAAAATATTTTTTTGACTTTTTATATTTATCTTAACTTAATAAAAATGAAAAATTATTTTTTTGAAACTTTTCTGAATTATTTGTATTAAAATCTAATTAAAATGACTTAAAAACTAATTTAAATGGAGAAAAATAGCAAACTGACTAGGAAAAATCTGAAAAATTCAAGATAAGCCTAAAATAATATTTAGAATCTAGGAAAAATGGAAAAACAGATGGTTGTGTGGAGGAATAAAAGGCTGCAAGGATAAGTGCTTATTATTAAGCACTTGAAATAAGCAAAAGGAAGCCAAGGACCACCAACTGAATACAGAAGCTATATAATGCTAGAAGAACCTAAATGAAACTAATAACAACTATCTCAAACCTCTAAAACACAAGTTTCAAAGATTTGATGAATTGAAATAAGTGCTAAAATCCAGCTAAGGGTGCTTCTTTTGAGCCTAAGGATAAGTTAACCAATAAGCCAAAAACCAAAACCAAAAGTTGGAACTAGTAGAAGACCTGGCTAAGAACCTCTAAACCAAAAAACAGACCTGGAAGAGCTCTGATGAGCTTGGTGCAATGGCTGCAAGAAGCTGAGAAAACTCAGCTTAGACTGAGTTTTGTGAACAGGGCATATAAGCCCTGTTTGACAAGCTCATTTGGAGCTTAAGAAAAATTGCTAAAAATCTACAAAATTCCTAATAAGAAACTAGACCTGTTGAACTTGTAAAACCCAGAGTTTGAATGGAATTGACCCAGAAATGAACTCATGAAAAATCCCTCTAGTTAGGCACAAAACCACTTTTCCAAATTTTGACTTTTGACATAAAAATGGAAAGTTTGACCAAAATGAAATTTGAAGCCAACTATCTGAATGATTATGATGTAATATGATTAAATAAACTAAATGCAATCTACTTCTATGATTTTTGAACATAGAACAAGCTTTTGAAATTGCAAAATCACAACAGTTAGGACATTAAGACAGATTACATGTGGATTTGACTTAGGACTAAAACAAATGCAAAGTTATGACTGAAATGAGTCAAATGACTGATTTTGAAACTGAATAGACAGATATCAAGTACAAACCAATGCTCAATCTCAACCAAGCAACTGATCCAAACACCCCTTAAAGTACTGATTTGAAAGTTAAAGTGAGCTGATCACTGATCTAGCATATATAATTGATTAATACTAAGTTAACTACTCTAATTATCATTAAATAAACAAGACTCAACTAGTGGTAACCACAGATACATATACAAACAATATGCAAAACTGAAAATGACATGAAACACTCACAAGTGTTCAGCTGATTTGCAGGCTAAAACCAGAGTCCAAAACCACTATTCTATTCTAATTTCAACCCATTCCAAGCACTGCATCACCCAAATACCATTTCCATACCCATCTTGCTTGTACAATTGACTTTTGTTGACCATAATCCAATATTGCTTGAAATTGATATACAAGCTTATCAAAAGCTATATGAAGCTTAAGTAAACCTGGTTGAGCTTAAAAATAAGCTAATAGAAGCTTTAAGACAAGAGTTTGAAATTCAAATTTTCAACAGTGAATGTGAAAGTTTAAATCTTAAGTAAAACCTTGAATTACTCTTGAAAAACAGATTATATTGATGAAATAACTTGATTTGAGTACAATAGAACAAAAGATTACATCTTAAAACACCAATTAAGCTAACTAAATAAAAAACGACATACAAAGAAATTTTAAAACTAACTACTGACTGTCCTCTCCTTCTTCTTCCCTCTTTTATACCCAAAAAGCTTCCACGTGTCCTCTTGATCCAATCCCACCACTTTCTTGAGCCAATGGGTGAGTTTTGCTCATATTGGCCTTTTGATGATTTTTGGCGGGAAATGGTAATTTGACCTCTGTGGACTGAGCTAGCAACTAGGGGGGGGGTGGATGAGGTGTGATGATTATGTGGGTTGATGTGGAAGAGATAAGGCTTTGGTGAGAGTGATTGGGTGGTGGGAAAGGTGAGTGTTGCAGGGATTCAGGCCAAGTGGGGAAGAAAAACAGTGTAAGGTGGGAAAGGGGTAGATTTGACTGAAGTTTGACTAGGGGATCAAAAAAAGGGAGGTCAAGGTTATTGGCAGGGGTCACAATGGGTTGGAAGGGGATCAAAATGGGTAAAGGGTCAAAGATAGGTTTAATATTAAAAGGACTTGATTTGCAATTCTCCAATTCTTGAAGGACCATTTCTGCCATTTTCCAAAGTTCACACAAGGGATCAAAATTGACAAGCTTCCATAGTACAAGGACTAGTTTTGACATTTTCAAATTCCCAAGGACTATTTTTGCCAAATTTCAAAGTTTAGGGACCTAAGTTGTAAATTTGCAATTTTAAATCTCAAGGACTAATTTTGACAACTCATGAATCCCTAAGGACTTAAAATGATATTTTTCTTTATTTAGATTTACCAGGGACTGTTTTTGACAACTTTTGAAACTTGGGGGACTAAAACTGCCAATTATGCAAACTTGATACGTTTTTCACCAGATTTTGATATTTTTGCATTTAAAATACATAAAACACTTATTTGTGATATTTTTATCATTTTGATGCATTTCTGAGTGTTTTCAGATGTTTTTGCAGTTTAATTTGTACAAAAATGATGAGTATTTAGACACTCATCAAGTCTCTAGATCTAAATACTCTCTTGGAGTTGTAACGTCTTCTAGATTTATAGTAGTTAGATCTCCTAGGGTTCCTATTCCAAGAGGTGTTTGGTGAAAACTGAGCAGTAATTTAAGAAAGTACTGGTCTTGGCTTATCAGTACCTTGGAAAGTATTTGAAGGTACTGGAGGTTTTGAAAAGGGTCTTCTTTGGTGAGAGTACCTATAGTCTGGTGAGAAGTTTCTATGATTAACCCTATGTGAATTATTCCAAGCTTGTCTAGTCTCCTTTGGTTTTTGGTTGTCTGTTTTGTTCTTTGGGAACTTACTTTTAAGTACTCTGAATGTAAGTTACAGTCCTTAATCAAATGAGTAGGACTAAAACAAACAAAAAGAGTTTTTGATATGTGATTCCAAAGTGTCTTCTTCTATGTGTATGACTAAACCTATCCTGTCTTCTAGGTGAATGATGAAAACTGTTTTGACCAAAATTATCCCAAAAAGGTTTAGCAGTCTGTTGAAAAGGTTTTCTTAAAGGTACTCCTGAAGGTGTAGCAATACTTTGAGGTGTAGCAGTACTTTGGTGTGAAAGTACTGCTTGGCTTTGAACATCATCTACCTTAGGTGTTTTAACAGTTTCTTTTGAGATTTCAGACCTAGATTGACCTTTAAGTTTCTTCCTAAACTCTAAGCTATCTACTCCAAAACAAGAAACATCAGGCATAGGAGGTTGATGACTACCAGTAGGATGAGGGACTACATGATAAGCATTATCTTTCTTAAACTCAGGAGGTGTGTCACTAACTGATTCCTCATTACTAGATGTGTCTACCTAATTAATGAGTTCATCATCACTAGTGGTTATATCCTCAAAGTCACATTCATCCTGATCACTGGGTGGGTTTTTACGTTGTTAAAATCTATACCAAAACCTAAGCCAGTTTTAATATAAGCTCTTCTCTGTTTTTCAACATAAGTGACATGAGAAAGACCTCATTGTCCCCAAGCATTAAACTTTTCTAGTAATTCATCTCTCTCCTTAGTTAATTTCTTAATTTCAGAGATCTTACAGTTTAACTTCCATTCACTTAATTTCAACTGATATTCCTGTTGTTCATACTTTTCTGCCTAAGCCATTTCATTATTTTCATGTGTTATAATTTTGGCTTCCATTGAATCTAAAGTTATTTGATAACCTGCTACCTCAGACCTAGCCCTTATACAGTTATCTCTTTCAGCCACATAACTATTCAGTACTTTTTGATAAAAGTCATGACAATTTGAACATACCTCAGAGATAGGGGGTGTACTTGGTGAAGTAGCCATTATAGCAAGAATAATAGGATCATCTTCACTCTCCATGCTCCAGTCAAAGCTTCCAAAGCCATCTTTAGACTCCATAGCAGCATGTCCAGGTTCCTTATCAAGAGCTGTGCTCCAATCAAACTCTTCCACTGAATCTTCCACAGCTACCATACAGTAGGTTACTGGTTCATCATCAAACTCAGCACTCCAGTCAACATCTGATAGATTCTCTTGAGCAACCAAAGCTTTTGTTTCTGTAATAGGGATTTCTTTCAACTCTAGCTTTGGTTTCTCAGCCATCCTGTTTACTTGATACTTAGCAAACCTGCATTCCCTTGCAAAATGTCCAGTCTTTTGACAATTGAAGCATTCAATTTTGGATTTGTCAAAAGTGATTCCCTGTTTTGGTTTGAAGTCTATGCCTCTTCCAGTCTTCTTCATAAACTTCTTGATCCTTGCAGTGATCATAGTAACTTGCCATCTGATATCTATTTCTTCAAGTGCATCCTCTTCAATCTGTGAGAGATCTTCTTCATAGGTAATAGGCAAAGTAGCTTGTTGTGCAAAGAAAGAGCACAAAACTTCATTTGAAAGGATGGTATTTGATGATGTGGGTTGCTGAGCAACAGTACTTTGAGGAGGAGAAGCAGTACTTTTAGTAGAAGTACTGCCCCTCTTTTCAGATGATACAAAAGCAATATTGTGAGACTTTGAGCTTGATTGACCATTCATCTCATGCTCATACACCTTCAGATGATTGTAGAGATCATCAAAATCCATGGTGTCCAATCCAGGTTGTCCTCTGATCATAGTAGCAATCACATGCCATGTCGATGGCAAACTCCTTAAAAACTTAAGATTAACATCTTCAACTGAGACATCTGCTTTGTATAGCTCCAGCATACTGAGAAGGTTTTGGAATCTGACATAAGCAGCATCAAGGCTTTCTCTTTCTCCAACTGTGAATGTTTCAAATTGCTGCTTCAACAGATTTCTGTGCATCTTCTTGGAAGCACCATTACCTCCAAATCTAGTTTTGAGAGCAGCCCAGAGTTGCTTGGCATCTTTAGCATCATGGAATTTGAGTAGGTGTCCATCTAGAATGGCAGACAATAGTATGTTGAGAGCCTTCTCTTGATTCCTTAGTGTTGCTGCTGGTAAGACTGGTTTGGGTGGTTTAGGTTGTCCAGGAACCTCTATAGGTTCTGGAACTACTTCATTGCCATTGACAATCACATTCCATAATGCATGATCTGTGATTGCAATATACTGCCTCATTTTCATGCTCCATAGGTCATACTCTCCCTTCTTGATAATAGGTATCCTAAGTGAGGTGATTGATGGTGGTGGAACAACTTCAGTCGACATCTTTAGGGTTTTGTTGTTTAACTAGGTTTAAACAGTTTCTTCTTAGTTAGAGTTTCCACACAAGCTCTGATACCACTTGTTGGATCGATGTACTCTAACCAAACTAACTTAAATAGCTTGTTAAAAGTTTAATAACCTTGGATAAATCCTAAGTTATTAACAATAAAACACTGAGTAATCTTTATCAAGTATGCGAAATTTACTTAATAAAGCTAAGAAGAATATAACTTTTAACTTTCAACGATTATATTAATAACTCTAATTCTGCTTGTTATGCAGACTTCTTTAACAACTCTAATAATATCGAACTCTCTAAAACTCAAATAATATGCGTACTCTAAACTTGTGAACTCGTACCTCTAATGCCAATCTAGGGGTCCTTTTATAGGCTCAAGGATAACCCTAGTCGGTTTACAATTTGTATCCTTGTACGACAAGTAATCTAATAAAGAATATTCTAGAATTACAAAGCTTTCCATAAACGAATATAACAGTTCTTTTAGCCTTGCATTACTTTGACTTCTACAGCAGTACTTTGACTTCTTCTTTAGCAGTACTTTGACTTTTCCAGTACTTTGTCATTCTTCAGCACTTTCATATCCCAACACTGTTGTTAACCCAGTTTCTGCCGATAGACCATTATCATCATGTTGGAGAAGAACTGTTTCTAGGCCTTTATTCAGACCTACCAGTACTTATTTTCAGAATGGATATCGGCTTATTAATAATGACCCATTCTTTAAAGGGGGAAACAGATGGGATACTGCTGTTAATCCCTCAGCAGGTTGCTCTTAGAGAAAATACAAACCATATTTAGGGAAGGATTCCAAGAACAATAGTGGATCTCATCAATCTATAGGTCATTCATCTATGGTCCACAAGGCAGGCCCAAGTCAGTCATGACTTGGGTCTCCATGCATACTAATGTTGTTGTATATTTTTCTAACTTGTAGGATGATGCTCAATCCAATAAAGATTTAGGTATTGTTGATAGTGGGTGCTCTAGGATTATGACAGGGAACAGGGAAAGATTGCATGATTTTGTCCCTATTCATGGAGGGACTATTACTTTTGGAGGAAGAGATGGCAGGATTAAAGGGAAAGGAACCATTAGAACCTCCAAGCTGGACTTTGAAAATGTGTATTATGTGGAAGAGCTTAGAAACTTCAATCTATGTTATGTGTCTCAAATCTGTGACAAGAAGAATAGTGTTCTATTCACTGATACTGAATGTCTTGTGCTTTCTAAAGACTTTTAGATACCTGATGACAGTCAAGTAATGCTGAAGGTACCTAGAAAACATAATCTGTATACATTCAATCTTAATGATGTCCAGCCTGAAGGAGAGTTGGCTTGTTTGGTAGCTAAAGCATCCTTGGATGAATCTAACAAATGGCATAGAAGGATGGCTCATGTAAATTTCAAAACTATCAACAAGCTGGAAAAACATGGTTTAGTTCATGGTCTTCCTTCCAAAGTCTTCATAATGAGCATAATTGTGTGGCTTGCAACAAGGAAAAACAGCACAAGGCTTCTTACAAATCCATTACTGTTGTTAGCCCAATTTCAGAACCTTTGCAGCTTCTTCACATGGACCTCTTTGGTCCCACATCTATCAGAAGCATTGATCACAAGTACTATTGTCTGGTGGTTACTGATGACTACAACAGGTTTTGCTGGGTATTCTTTTTGGGAACTAAAGATGAAACATTTCTGGTTCTTCAAAACTTTATTGCCATGGTTGAGAACTAGCTGAATAAAAAGGTTAAAGCCATAAGGTGTGACAATGGAACAGAGTTCAAAAATGCCAAATTAATTGAACTTTGTGGATCTAAGGGGATAAAAAGGGATTACAGTAATGCCAGGACTCCACAACAAAATGGAGTTGCTGAAAGGATAAATAGAACCCTAGTTGAAGCAGCAAGATCTATGCTTGCTGATTCTAAGTTACCTACCATGTTCTGGATTGAAGCACTCAGCTCAGCCTGTTATGTTTTGAACAAGGTTTTGATAACTCATCCTCACAATAAAACACCTTATGAACTTCTGACTGGGAAGATTCCTACCATTAGTTACTTTAAGCCTTTTGGTTGTCATGTGACTATCTTAAACACCAGTGATCATTTGAGAAAATTTAAAGGGAAAGCTGATAAGGGTTTTGTAGTTGGATACTCTGCTCATAGTAAGGCTTACAGGGCATACAATATATCTGCCAAGAGGATAGAAGAAACACTGAATCTAATGTTTCTGGAGGATAAGACTAATGTTCAGGGAGCTGGTCAGGAATGGTACTTTGATCTTGACTATTTAACTGATCACTTAGGCTATACTCGTTTCAAATCTAATCATTCTGCAGGTCCACATGTTTCACCAACTAATATTGCAGGTTCCTCAGATGATGATTCTAATTCAGACTGTGATGAACAACTTATTGTTGTTCCTTCCATTCCTACTAACCACTTTTCAGGTACTGGGGACAAAAATTCTTCTGGTGAAAAATACAGTGATTTAGGGTATGCAGAAGAACTTGTGAAGCTTCAACGCCAAGAGCATGCAGCTAAGGATGATGCTAAAAAGTATGGTTATGAATTCTCCAAAGATACTAAGGAACTCTTAAGGCAGGAAACTATTGAAGCCCGCAGGAACTTGGAAGCTGCTGATAATGCATCTATTCCTGCTGGTAATGTTACTGATTCTGTTAGATAGAATGCTACTGATAAAGATGGTTCTCCTGGTAACGGGTCAGTTGCTGCTGAAATTGTTTCTGCTGATAGTGTTCCTGTTCCTCCTGTTAGTGATACTGTTCCTGCGGTTCCCTCACATACTCCATTTGTCGATACTCTGGGTTTAGATGATTCTTCTACTAGATTTCCATGTCCATCTGATCTGGCCAATTCCCACTATTCAAGTTCTAAATTGGACGGCATTCATCATTTGTCAAGAACAGGCATATTTGACTCTTCTTCCTATGATGATGACTTTGGCTTGACATATTTGACTCTTCTTCCTATGATGATGACTTTGGCCCAACTCTTAATAACCTGTCTAGTTCATTTGATGTTAGTCCTAATGTTACCAAAAGGTTTAACACTGTTCATCCACAATCTCTGATTATTGGTGACCCTACTTCGTCTGTTCAAACAAGAAGTAAGGTGAAGAAGTCAAAATTTGGAGAAACTGCATTTCTTAGTTACATTCAGGATCAACACAGGAACAATCATATTGACTATCAACATTGTCTATTGATGAGTGTCTAAATACTCATCATTTTTGTACCATTTAAACTGCAAAAACATCTGAAAACACTCAGAAATGCATCAAAATGAAAAAATATCACAAATAAGTGTTTTATGTGTTTTAAATGCAAAAATACCAAAATCAGATGAAAAACGTATCAAGTTTGCATAATTGGCAGTTTTAGTCCCCCAAGTTACAAAAGTTGTCAAATATAGTCCCTGGTCATTCCAAAACTTATAAAAGGTCATAAAAGGTCCTTGGGATTCACAAGTTGTAAGAAATTGTCCTTTGAAGTTTAAAAATCACAATTTACAACTTTGGTCCCTCAACTTTACAAAAGTTGTCAAATCTAGTCCCTGAAATCCAAAAATGTGGAGTTTTATCATTCAAGGTCCCTGAAATATTCTAAGTTTTCAAAAATGGTCCTTGAATGAATCTTTGGTCAAATGGCAGAAAAGGTCCCTAGAGTTTAAAAAAGTGTCATAAATAGTCCTTGGATATTTAAAAAGTGAAAATTATCAAATATTATCCTTGTGCTATTAAAGATTGTCAAGTTTGGTCCTTGTGTTAAGTTTGGAAAAGTGGCAGGTTTAACCCATCAAGTTTGGTGAAATTGCAAAATTGGTCCTTGTATTACTACTAAACCAAACCGGATCCTATATCAAAACCAAATCCAAGCCCAATATACTGCTGGCCCAAACACTAGCCCAACCCACACCACTTGAACCTTGACCCTTGACCCATATACCCTTGAGCCAGTCCAAATGTAATTTTGACCTGCCATTGCTCTATTTTGAACTCCCCCGTATTATTAATATCTCAGTCAACGAAAGTCAAATACCGTTGTTACTGTTCATCATCCTCACACCATTCGCGCCAAAACCAGTGACTCCTCAAACCACCCTGGTTTCCACCTTTTCACCTTTACACCTCACATTCCCAACTGTATACCAACCCCCCTCCACCTCCACAAACACCCAAAACTAATTAATTGCATAAACCTGCTTTTGATATTTTTGGCGCCAAATTGCAAATCAAAGGCTGAGATGAGTTGCAGTGATCCAAAGGCCAGGATTAATGATGGGATTTCTTCAGAGACTCAAGTGGAACCCTTTTCTTGAATAAAAAGGAGAAAAGAAAGGTAGTAGAGGATGTATTAGTGTAGGTAGTATAGTTTAGCATCGACATAATATAATTCTCATTTTCAATGTAATTATAAGCTTTCTAGTATTAAAATAAGTTATTTCAGTGTATTTCAAACTTTTTTTCAGTTTTAATTTCAGTTTATCTATATGAACTCAGTTTATGAAGTTTTCAAGTATTACTGTTAAGTTCGAATCAAGTTAAGTTTTAATTAAAGAGGCCTATTCTTTGTTTCTATAAGCTCATATAAGCTTAATATGGCTTGGTGTGAGCTTATTGTAGTTCATATCTGTTCTAATTCAAGAAAACCATAAAAGTCAACAAAAGTCAACATTTTCAGTAAAATAAGCAGTTCTGGGAGAAGAAGCTAAGCTGGATGGTTTTTCTGGTTTCTAGCTTGTTGACAACAAGCTAGGAGTGGTTTCTGGTCCTTGTTCTTTAATTCACAGTTCAAATTCAGTTGTAAGCTTATTTCAAGTCTTATGTAATTTTCTATGTTTACTGTAGAATAGCTTATTTCTAGCTTATTTTAGTTATTTCCTGCTCATTAGTAGTTTATAATAGTATTTCTTCAAGTCTTATTAGTATTTCATAATAAGTTTCTTTATTTTCCTTAAAATTTTTATAAAAAGCCAAAAATAGCTTAAAGTTAGTTTAGATTGTTTTGTGCTTAATAAGTATTATAATCTGTTCATTTAGCATAAATATAAGTTAGTTAATCTGTGTAAACCAAGAAACCTAGCTGATATAGGCATGTGCTAGTTCAAATACCAAAACAGAACCTATAAAGGGGTGTTTGGTTCTGTCTTGTAATCTCTGTTTTAGGCTTGATCTATGTTTAATATTAGTCTCATATAGGATATTGTCACTTGTTTAGTTCATAAGTTTGCATCTAGATTAACTATAAGTCAAAATTTTAAGTTTCCTGCTCTTATGTTCATATCAGTTTGATATAAGAGATCATAGTGTGCATTTAGGTTAGGAATTATGTAATATAGCTTTATTTAGTATCATCTCATCATAAAAACATCAAAATCATCCAGTCTTAGTAAATCAAAACTCAGATTAGTCAAACTTTCATACTTATCTTTAAAAGTCAAAAGTTGCAAAAGTGGATTTTCACAAAACTAGGTTGAATTTTCATGGATTTGTTTCTGAACCAAAATTAATGAAAATGGGATATGTCAAAGTTCAGTTGGTCTAGTTTATTAATCTCATTTTTGTTGAATTTTATCAAGTTTCTATAAGCTCTTAATCAGCTTCCAATAAGCCCCCATTTGCCCTGTGTCAGCACTTAGCTAATACTGAGTGTGAAACAGCTTTCTTGTAGGCTTTGCACAAGCTTCATTTAAGCTTGTGAGGAGCTGAAAATTGGTTTATGTGTAGTCTGCTAGGTGATCTCTAGGTCCCAACTTCTGTTTTCCCATTTAGCTTATTAGGATAGCTTATTCATTAGCTTAAAGTAGCCCCCTTAATAACTGTTTTGCTTAATTAATCCCATAAGCTCAAATCTAGTTTAAGCTTATTTAGTAATCAAGAGTACTGTTAATTAGTTAAGTTAGACTTAATTTAGCATAAATTAGCTGTCTTGAACATTTGGTGAAATTTGGTAGCTTATAGCTTATTTTAGTAGCTTATTTAGAACTGCTTTACACTACAGTTTCATAATCTTACACATAAGCATATGTTTTTATATTTTTTATAGAATCAGAATATTACTTTAGAATTTTCTTGAATTTTTCATATTTTTCCCGCACTGTTTGATATTTTGTCCTCATTTAAATCAGTTTTTAAGACTTTTTAATTAGCTTTTATTACAAATAAATCAGAAAAAGTTTAAAAAAATATGTTTTCAATTTTCCTAGATTAAGATAAATATAAAAAGCCAAAAAAATATTTTTCCATAATTTTCTTAGTTTAAATAGTATTTTCTAGCATTTTAATTAGTTTTAAATAGTTTTAAATTCATAATAAATACATAAAAAGTCTAAAAAATATATTTTCAGTTTTAAAATAAGTTTTATCATATTTTAGATTTTTCTAAGTTATAATTTCATTTTTCTAGGTTAATTTTGTATTTTCTTATATTTTAGTGCATTTTAAATAATTAATAAATAGTTTTTAATTAATAATAATTAGATAAATAGTTTAAAAAATAATTTTATTTTTCCAATAATTTTCTAGTATTATTAGGATTGTAAAAATATCATTTTCAAATTTTTAGGCCTTTTATTTCTTTAAACTCACGTTTTATTTCGTACGTTACGTAGTTTTTAATTTAAACGTAAGTTTAAATTATAAACGTTAATCAATTTTAAAAATAGTGATAGCGTTTATTTAATATAATCTAGTTTTTTAATTTTCTTTAATTTGCATTTAAGCCCCTGTAATTTACAAACTTTCTCTTTAGGTATAATTATTCCAAATTCACAAACCTTTTCCCATTCAATATCACTCGATCACAGATTCGTTCTACTACATATTTCACACCTCGTTGGGACTTAACGACCCGAGAATCCACTATATTCCTCTGATCTTAATTGCATTGGTTTCTGAGCTGTTTGAAGTTTATTACGGTTGACCATTCACAAGTGGTTAGCTTGTGTGATAAACTTGACTGGTTGGGATCGAATCATCTATTTGCTTGTTTCCTCTCTTAAGTTGAACCTACCTGTGTTGCACAGGCTTTAGCAGATGAAGATTGGGTGGCTACTATGCAAGTAGAAATGCAACAATTTTTGAATCAAAATGTTTGGGAGCTTATGTAATTGCCTGCTGGGAAGTATGCTATTGGCACAAAGTGGATTCTGAAGTGTAAAAGAGACGCAAGGGGGATTGTGGTGAGGAATAAAGCTAGATTGGTTGCTCAAGGTCACAGGCAAGAAGAGGGGATTGATTATGATGAAGTGTTTTCTCCTGTAGCAAGAGTTGAAGCTATCAGACTCTTCTTGGCTTTTGCCTCTTATATGGGCTTGATGGTTTATCAGATGGATGTTAAAAGTGCCTTCCTATATGGTAAAATTGAGGAAGAAGTTTATGTTACTCAACCCAAGGGCTTTGTAGACCCTCTTAATCCGGATATGGTCTACAAAGTGGTTAAATCACTCTATGGGCTTCATCAAGCACCAAGAGCTTGGTATGCTAGGCTTTCTTCATTCCTACTGAAGCATGGTTACCGAAGAGGTGCTATTGATAAGACACTGTTCATCAAAAAGAACTCCAGGGATATCATCCTTGTCCAAGTTTATGTGGATGACATTATCATTGGTTCCACTAAAGAAGCTTGGTGCAGGGAGTTTGAGGAACTGATGAAAAGTGAATTTGAAATGAGTGCTATGGGTGATCTTACATTCTTCTTGGGTCTCCAAGTTAAGCAATAGTCAGATGCTATTTTCATCAGTCAGGAGAAATATGTGCAAGACATCCTCAAGAAGTTTGATTTGGAAAATCTGAGAACTGCAACTACACCTTATGAATCCCCAAATCCTAAGTCAAATACTGAACCAGATGCTGTTGTTACTGTACATCTGTACAGATCTATGATTGGTTCCTTAATGTATTTGACAGCTTCAAGGCCTGATATCATGTTTGCAGTCAGTGCTTGTTCCAGGCATCAAGTCACTCCTTTGAATTCCCATTTGAATGCAGTCAAGAAGATCTTCAAGTATCTCAAAGGTCAACCTAAGTTGGGTCTTTGGTATCCTAGAGTGTCTCTATTTGTGTTGGAAGCTTATAGTGATAGTGACTATGTTGGTGCAAACTTTTATCGAAAATCTACTACTAGGGGTTGTCAGTTTCTGGGAAGGAGATTAATCTCCTGGCAATGCAAGAAGCAGACCATAGTGGCTACATCGTCTACTGAAGCAGATTATGTTGTTGTTGCTAGTTGTTGTGGTCAGGTACTTTGGATACAAGATCTATTATTGGATTATGGGTTCAATTTTATGAACACTAGAATCTTTATAGACAACCAAAGTACAATTTGCATTGTTAAAAATCCTGTTTTACATCAGAGAACTAAACATATTGAAATCAGACACCATTTTATAAGGGATGCTAATGAAAAACATCTTATTCAAGTGGTTAAAATTCACACTGATGATAATGTAGCTGATTTGTTAACTAAAGCTTTTGATGGTCCAAGGTTTCAGTTTTTGGTAGTCCATATTGGCATGATTAACCCTTGATTGTTGTTTTTGAGGGGAGGATTATGCCTAAGGGTAGGTTTTTGGATTAAGGGGAGGATTTTATGTTGTATATTTTTCATATATTTGTAAATATTTGTCTTGTATATTCTGTGTACTACTAACCATTTTTGCAGATCAAGTATCAAACACACAATCAATTGCAAAGATTAAACAAGAAACTAGAAAGTATTTTATTTATTTATAATCTGCATTCAAGGATGCAGCATATTGTTACAAGACTTCCTATGACTACTAAGAACCACATGTCATGACACAAGCTTCACCAAATCAAAAGACTCCTCTAGAGATCAACTTCCATCCTCAAGACACCTATTCTGGCCTCCTCCTTGCCCACTCAGGCATCCTTTGATGCTGCTTTCCTCTTCTCCTGATAAAGTCCCACACTCTGGGAGCAGCAAGGTCCTGGTCTTGGATTGGAAGGGCTTGCAACTGGAACTGATAAAGGCAGCATAGCAACAAGAGGAGGTACAAACACTGGCCTGGAAGAACCACCATTCTCATCATCAGTATCTGAGTATGCTGAGACAAAGTTGGGCATGGAGTTAAGCTATGAACTGGTGTCACTATATCCCAAGCCTGAAGGTGGTGTTGGCAGATCCTCTGAAGATGTTCCAAAAGGTGCTGGTGATGGTGGAGGGTTTGTGGACATGAACCTCAGGTTGGTATAGTTTGGAGGAAAGTAGTTTGACCATCCATGATTTGATGGCAAACTCTCAGATGAGTCAGAAGAGATATCGATTAGGTGGTTGGGAGAGTTATTCATTGTGGTTGTTGTGGTGACTGATTATTGTGTTGTTTGGGTTGTATGTGATTTATGAGACAAGGGCTTGTTTAAATAGACAAGGTCAAGTGCAATCTTTGGTTGTTAGCATTTATGGAAGTAATGACGTGTTTGGTATTTAAACTAATAAGGGTTAAGACTGCAGACTTTTAATGCGCAGATAAGTACAACAGGGTTTGACTTTTTCTTCATTCCTACTGGTTTCATGGGTGTTTCTGCTGAGGGGAAAAATTTTTATGCTGGTAGAATCGGATTGATAACCGTGGTCAAACTTTGAGTTGTTTCTGCTGATTGACTAAATGGTTTCTGTTGATTTGACTTTCGATTGCTGCTGGTTGTGTATAATTGGGAATAAGTCAAAATTGGTCAAAGATTCATTGCGAGTGTTTTGCCAATTTAAAAGGTTATTTTAAGTATCTTACTTAAATAACCAATTATTATTATCTCACAACCTAATTGCTCAATTCCCTCTCATTTTGAAACCAAATCCATCTGCAACCTTCTCCAAATCTTTCAATGACGAAACTGGCATTCAAAGGGGATCACAACAAAGTTTCATTCTTGGAAAAAGCCAAAGGAAGTGATTTATATGATCAGATGATTGAGTTCCTACTGCGTTCCAAACTCAAGTATGCACTCACTTTTTGTCCGTCTATTGTTTATGACTCTTTAGTCAAGCAATTTGGGGCCACAGCTCATGAGCGATCTCCGGAAGGTCAACCCAAGGAGATTGTGGCCACTATATATGGACATGAATGTGTCATCACTGAGTCACTTATAAGGACTCAGTTGCAATTGAATGATGAAGGAGGGGCATTTGAGAATAATAGGGAGGATAGTCTCTGGTTTGGCCAGCTTAGGGTATCCCACTGATGGGAAATTAATATGGTATAAAAATAAATTTTGCCCTAAATGGAGATTTTTAGTCCATACCCTTCTTCAGTGTCTTAGTCCCAAGTCTGGGGGTTGGGATCAGTTCTCTAGCTCAATTGCTAACGCTATCATTTGTTTGGCTCATGGGAGAGATTATAATTTTTCAAAATATATCTTTAAGGAAATGCTTAAAAACTTAAAGGATACCAAACATAAATTTCTTATGTATCCTAGATTTCTTCAGATGATATTGGACATTGAAACCTCAGATCAAACTCCCAGAGCTATAAGTAAATTGTCTGTTAAATTGTTTGCAACTATGAAAACCAATTTTGCTAGAGAACATAGACCCCTTTTACTTCTATATTGCCAAGTGGCAATATACCTGCTGGTGGCCTTGAGCCCAATATTGATGAGGCTGCTGGTGGTTCTGTGCCACCTATCCCTGAAGCTATTGATGCCTCTGCATCAGTTTCAGCTGATATTGGGGCCTTCAGTGCTCCTGATGCCTCTGCATCTGTTGCCACTGAGAGCCAGCAACCCCCATCCCCTACACCTGTTGTCCCACCCTCACCTCAAGTTGTTACTCTTGAGGAGCCCGCCATTACCTCTGCCTCACAGGATCAAACTCCTGTTGAGCTTGAGATTAATGTTGACCAACCATTTGACCATTATTCTAGTCCACCTAGACATAATTTTGAGGATGACACCAATTTTGGTGATGATTTTTCTATGTCTCCTCCCATATCCAATGATGCTCCTGAAACCACAAGTAAACCTGTTGGTGGAGCTGAGGATTCTGATATGCTAATGAAAATGTCTAGTTTGCTTAACAGGTATGTACAAAAGGTTGATGATCTTGAGACAGAGCTTAAGGAGACTAAGCAATCTCTTGGTGGTGCTATTATAAAATTGGTTGACAGGGTGGAAGTGTTAGAAAATAAGATGAATAAGATAAGGAGAAAGGTTGTTGTTTATGAGTCAGAGGATGAGGAGGAAATTGACTTAGAAACATTACATGTCTTGGCTTCAGTTTCTTTGGATGATACAACAACAAAGACAAATCATGAGCCTGAACCTGTTGTCTCTCCAGAGTTTAGGGTCTTTACAAGAAGAAGGACTCAAAGGAAAAGAACCAAGCACTCTTTTGGGCTATGAGCATTTGAAAGGTTTCAGTCTGTTGCTGCTGGTAGTACCATGGATTCTTCTGATAGTCCTATTGCTACTGATAAGGAGAAGGTTCCTTCTAATAAAGTGTCTCATCCTTCTGACAACCTTGTTGCGGATAAGCTTATTCCTTATGATACTCCTTCCAATGCTGCTGAGATACCAGTTTCTGTTTCTTCTGATCCTAAGAACACTTCTGATGCAGTACCAGTATCTACACCATCAGTGGATAAGGGAAAGGCCCATATGGTTGAAGAGGAAATGGATTCTGATGCACTCAAAGCTGAACAGGACAGGATGTTTATGCTCCATGAAATTGAAAAGAGTGACAGGGAGGTGGCTGAAAAAGTTCAAGAAGAATATGATGCAGAATTTCAAAGGCAATCTCACATTGTTCCTGATATATAACACCACAGAGAAAGTAAGAGCTTGATGAGGCCTCTTTACATTTCTCTGATGCTACTTGGAACCAGATTGTGGGTGAAGTTACTACAAATGCATCCCTTGCTCAGTCCATCTTGGGGGGTGCTTTTGATTCTGATAATTTTGCTGATCATATGATTGCTCTTGCTAATCAGAGGAAACGAGCAGATGCAGAAAGGAAGGCAAAGGCAAAGAGAGATAAGCCTCCTACTCAGGCTGAACAAAGGCAACACATGAGGGAGTTTGTGAGAAACATGAGTTCTGCAATCTACAATACTGGTTGGAATATGGGATATGTGAAGAAACTGACGGATGAACAACTGAAGGTTGAATATGAGAAGATTCTTACACAGTTGAACAGAGATAGAATTAATCCTTATGCAAAGATGAAACGATCTCAACCTACTTTGGAAGGTTCTGAGCCTAAGAAGCTGAAATATACTGATGCTACTGATGATATTCTGCTCACAACTAAAGATATTTTTGTTCATTCTAAGAAGCCTCCTAAGGATTCCACAGTGCTGAATGAGGAGGTCCTAGTTCCCACATCTTTGGAGACACCAGTAGAAACAACTACACATGCTGCAGAACCTCAAAATGTTCCTTCTGAAGATCCATCCAGGATTCTTTCTGTTGTTTCTGACTCTGTTTCTGCTGACGATACTACCTTTGTTCCTCCTGAAGTTGCTATACCTGTTCCTACTGATGCTGGAAAGCATCTTCCTTCTGCTGGTATTCAACCCATTTCCACTGATGTTCCTCAGCATCGTGATACCGATGATGTAACCGTTATTGCTGATTCTCCTGATGGTACACCAGTGATGTCTACTCCTGATGCTACTGGGTCCAGTGTCTCTTCTCCTTATTCCACTCCTGGAAAAAGACAAATGATTCGTGCTAAGAAGAGGAGTTCTAGGGTTCTTGATTTGCAGGCATCTGATAGTTCTTTTATCAAGGAGTTTGCAGAAGATGACTCTGATGAGGAGATTGTGGTATGGTCTATGCTTGATAGGTGGGAGGTCACACCTACTGGTATGGGTGGTTTGGGATCAATGAATACTATTTACAGGAAGGATGGGTCTGTCAGGCATTTTACATTTCTTACCGAGATTCTGAACTTTGTGGATAGGCAAGATCTCTTTAAGCTTTATGGATTGGTGTCACAGTACTTTGAGTCTATCCTGGTACTGGTGCTGGAATGCTACTGCTGGGTGATCTTCAAGTACTTTTTGACTCTGTTTATCAGGATGGCAAAGGGTTTAGGATTTGGGAAGGGCAGGATTCTTGGAGAGTGTATAGATGGAAATTTTACCCTCTGTCCAGTGTGCATGTGATGCAGACCTGGTCTAGAGTATATGTGTATATGTTTTTAGATCTGGGTTATCCTCTTTTTTCCAAAGTCATGGAGCAAATGCTGAAACTCAAGTTGGTATTTTCTACTGCTCCTGTGGGTAGTGACTTGGTGAATGCAGAACAGTTGGCTAAACGTATTAAGGATAGACTCCTTGCAACTGATTATGCTCCATCTTCTTGATTCTGGTATCTATCTTATTGTTATTCTTTCTTTCTTATTTTTTTTATTCTGATATTAGTTATAAAAAAACCTTTGTATATATTATTATTTGTGTGCTAACTTTTATTTGAGGATCCTGTTGTGCAGTTTTGTACTATTCCATTTATGGTTTTTAACTCACCATGTCTTGGACGGCAAAGAGTTAACTCACCATGGGGGTACGGCTCTGGTGGGAGTTCTCAAATCCGTTGATAGTTGCTGATTTACTAAAAATCAGAGGGTTATCAATGTACCCTTGTCTCACACACCAAACATTGGCTACTTCATGAGCAAACGGCTCTGGTAAAGAGACATCAAATCCGTTGGATGGTTGACAATTTGCCAATAAATTGTATGGTACTCAACTCACCATGTCCTAATAGATGAAGAGTTGGCTAGCCTACAAGTTCATGGCTTGTGGTAAAGGCAGTGGAATACCATGGCTAGTCCTGAGTTAACGGCTTTAGGTAAAGACAAGTCAAATCCGTTGATGGCTGTGATGGTTTGCCAAAAACCATTAGGGTTCTCCAACACACCGTTGATTCACGTTCTAAGTGTTGGACTGGTTATTAGTTCACCAGGGTGATGCCATGATTCCACTGAAGAACTAGCTAGCCCAAGAGTGAGTAGCTACTTGGTAAAGGCTTATCAAATCTACTCAGGTTACTGTTGCTGCTGGATTCTGATGCTGCTGACATAGGAGATGCTGATGGATTCTTGGACTTTATTGATGGTTTCTGGTGGTTCTAGTGTTCCTGATGGTTACTTATCTTGCTGCTGAACAGTTGCTGAAAGACTCAATCCTCGTGATGTGCAAAGATCTATCTGGAAACTTGAAGTAAACCAAGTCAAATTCAAGTTTAGGGGAGGATTGTTAGGAATTATTGTAACAGTATGGTTCCTGCTGATAAGGTTCCTGCTGATAGTTTATTGTGTTACTGCTAATAGTGTAGTTTCTTCTGTTAGTGCAGTTGCTACTGATAGATTTGTTTCTGCAGATAGTAGTATCCGTATTATTAGTAATTAGTTAGGATATGCATGAGTTATTTTAGGAAGAGATAATGCATATCTTTTACGTGTTTTGTAAGCTGCAGAATTAGGGTTTCTTACTAGTATAAAAGAAACCTGCGGCTAGGGTTTATGTACACTTTTGAAAAACACATTCTTAGTAATTTAATATAGATCCATAGAGGATCAAGAGTTTAGTTCTATTTTCTTCTTTAACTCGTTTGTTCATATTCCGCGTGGACGTAAGTTTATTAGAGGTTCTCTATAGTTTGCTTGTGATTACACAGGTTTACTATATGTTTTCTAAAGGCTCGTGAGATCTATCTGGGACTGATCCATCAGAGTATCTTCTCTTCCTTGATTCATGCCGTAAAAGTAGTAAGTGTGATTGACTGATTATAAGTTTGGAATAACGAGACCAATTGTAGCGGGTCCCACGGATGGCGCCACTGATTGTACAATAAATCGTACGACCAGGCCTTCGATGATGATCGAAGGGTATGATGGGTGTTATGCTTGCGCCAAACTTGTATCCAATCTGCAATAAGAAATACAAGACACTTCGTTAAGTGATTGCGCAGGGGTTGGACCCTGCGAACCACCTCCGGCGTGCGAGTAAGTTTGTGATATGTATTGTAAGTAATGTAGAGAATGTGAAATGCTGTGTTGAGTGAACATACCATTGAAATGACTCGTCCAACCTATTTATAGATGGAGAAATAAGCTTGGAGAGTGTTTACATATGTTTCGGAGATCATGGGGGTGTCCCATGATTTTGTGGTAACCGCTAGGGCTTCATCCCCACTATCTCTGTCTTGGCGGGAAATCTAAGGAGATAGTGGGAACGTGGGTAAGACCAAGTCAATGTTCTCCTTTGTCTTAAAGTGGCCAAGGTCAGACCCCGAAGGGCTTAGGCCTTCGACTGGCGACTTCCCAACTGGTAACCATATAAATGATGAATGGTTTTACGCCATCGATGACTCAGGAAGATAGACTTGACCTTTCGTCATGCAAATTCGACTGAGGTCGAAGAGGAGTCCTTCGACCTGATCAGAGGGTACGTCATCAATTTGCTATTTGTTTGCTTTTACTAGTTGTTTAAGCTTTTGCTTATGCTTCTAGACATGTCTCCGTTTGTTGTTAGGTATCTTCATCAACAAATTATTTATTGCTTCAATATTTTTGGTTTTCTATTACGATCCGAACTTTCGCAATTTCGCCATTCGAATTACCGAGAAGTATTAGTTGTAAGATAAAAGGCCGAGACATGGTTTGTAGTTTATGGTCCGCAAGGGTTCATAGGATTTATGTATTGATCATTATAGATATTGGATCAATGATATATGATACGTATGGGGTTTCTATCATCATGTTATTAGCGCGTGTTTGATCCCGAGTATTAGTCGGCCGTAATGAATCGTTGCTTTTATGACACCCCGTCAAAACTTATCCATTAACACTATCCTTTTTTCCGGCTAAAAAGCTAGCTAGGTTCTACTGTTTTAGCCATAACTTTTCAACCGTCTGGAATTAACTAGCGTCGTCAGCGCCATTCTCTTCAATTTTTAAATCTGAACAAAACCTAACTAAAACTACCTCCGTTGACCGATGGACGTGCCACCGAAATGTAACTGTTGCCAAAAAGGCCTTTTTTTAATCTCCCTTTTGATTTTGTTGTTTGAAGATTTGAATCCATTTGTTTTCGTTTGTCTTCATCAACTATTTGATTTTGCTTTTGTTTGTTTTTGCTTCTTTCAAAATTTCTTTTGCGTGCTGCTGGATTTCATAATCAACAAATTATTGCTTTTTATCCCTTTTTTTTTTTTTTTTTTTTAGTTTTGTGCTTAAGTGCGAGTTTTCGCGATTTCGTCGCCCGGACTGCAGGGGGTATAGAGTGTGTTTAGATGAGTTGGCGCAATCCAGATTGTACGCTTAGGTCAATTAGGGTTTTTCGTTAAGTCTTATGTAATCTATAGATATCGATAAATAATACAAAGGAATCTACAAGTTTTATCATCATTTAACAGCCGTCTCATGATCTTGTTGGCCATTTGTCAATTTGCAAAATACCAGAAACCAAATGGTAAAACCGTCTTAGCATGAACGACGTACGTATTTCATTTATAGAATAGCAAATAAATACAACTAGTAGAATGCTACTCGAGTTATTTAAGACGACCAATATATAGCAACGACTTGATTATGATTTAATAAGTTAGAGAAAAAAGCAAGACCAATTTCTTTAGTAGAATTGAATAAAAAGTACACGGTGAGTTCTAGACAATATTGAAAATTGAGTAAACTGCAAAATACATCCTTGTGGTTTATAGTTTTCGAGACCTTACATCCCTGTCAGAAACTATTGGCTAGATACATCCTTCGTTAGCCAAACTTTAGCCATTCTACATCCTTGGTCACTAACTCTGTTAGTTTTCTTCGTTAATTGCTAACGGGAGTATAGAGGAGGGCTGTTTTGGTCTTTTTACTCATATAGGGGATGTATTTTGTAGTTTACTCTTTTACATATAAGAGGGATGTATTTTGCAATTTACTTTTATACTTTACTTTTTTTTTTAATTATTATTATTATTATTATTATTATTATTATTATTATTATTATTATTATTATTATTATTATTATTATTATTATTATTATTATTATTATTTTTTTTTTTTTATTTTATAAAAACATCACTCCATTAGAAAATCATAGGAAATTACAAGAAATTAGTGGGGAGCCGAGAGACTAACTGGGCCTCCACTCCTCTAGCAATAGCAAAACAAACCCTACTAAAAATATAGTTAGCACCACGTGCGCCAATATCTTGAGTGACCGAGAACTTTCGGATTCGCTTCAGCAGGGTCACCGCCTCCTTCTCGAGTTCACCAAAAGAAGAGAAAGAGAAGGGGATGAACCTATATCCAATATCAGCGCATTTGGTTTCGTACTTGACGCGTTTGCGCTTTGCGGCTTCAATCACGGCACGCCCTGCCACAAAGTCAGTCATACCAGTTTGCGTCAAGGGCGATGACCCAGTAAGATCAACACACACATCAAGGCCTCTCTCCCACGAGTAAAGTAACAAATCAGCTGGTCGTAGGTGTTGGTCTCTCTCTCCACAGAGCCCGATATCAACTTCTTTACGAGCTGAAACCCCTACCCAGGAGCAGATATCAGCGAGAGTGTCACGCACCACATTATGTCGATGTTTAATACCAATAATACCTGAGCATGATACAGCATGATCCCCATAGATATTACCCGTAAAAACCTTGGAACAAGCAGAGCACGGCACCTGAGTGGAGAAAAGGGGGACCCCTAGACGATAGCATAAAACATACCGGTAGGTTTTAACATTCATAGTCTGCCCCAGCCCAACTATCGGGACTACTCTGAGCCAGTCTGAAGTATGGTCTTCCATTTGCGATTTCCAAAGGGCCATCTGCCTAGCAGATAAGCAGAAGGTGGATTCAGCCTCTTTGGTGACACGAGTGAAATATAAATCTGCCAATTTCTTCATGAGTTTGGGGGCAGCAATCTCACAAGATCTACCCAAAAGGTCGGTCTCCATTTTCTCGTTAAAAACATGCAGGGCATCATCAAAGGAAGATCCAGAAGCACCAATACCAGACTGCCGGAGAAGTTCAGTCAGTAGGCTGGCCGATTGGAGTCTAGAAGCAAGGAAGGCATAATTCAGAACATCACCAGCAGCGTATACACCAAACCCCCCAAATTCAAACGGAAGCGTGGCCAGTCTCCATTGCCAATTTCCAAACCCGGGTCCAGAAGCAGTGACAAGTCGCTCCAAAGAAGAGCGAAGTGCTTCATCGAATGAAATCTGAGCACGTTCAAAGACACGGGGGGAACATGTGCGCATAGAGAAATAAAGCTTGGAAATGCCAGCACATGCACGGAGGAGCAGCAACTCACATTGAGGGTCATTAAGCTTGGCAACCACGTCCATAACTTCAATGGTTTTAGAAACTCGTTTCAAAACAAGCTTACTGCTAAACTCGAGGTCTACACCAACAGGCCCACCTAACAATTTTACACCATGCAGGGGCCGTGCAATATTAGGAGGTAAAACACCTGCGAGTCTGCTTCTAGGATCTTCCCTTGGCCAAAAAACCTCGGTTTTATCGACGTTGAGGTGCAAGCTATAACGAGGCCCATATATCATAATGAGCTCCAGGGCCTTCCCAACAACCAGAGTGTCTCCAATGATCGTACCATCATCTAGGTACCAATCTTGAAAGGGGAGAGAAAAGGAGTCTTTGATCTTGCGAGCCAAAGGATGTAGCACCAACACAAAAAGGAGAGGTCCAAGAGGGTCACCTTGCTGCACGCCTTGGTGTGACCATAAAGTGTGTTCCCCATAATATAATCTGGCTGGGCTAGAGTAGCAAAATTCAACCCAACGTGATATGGCAGGGCAACGGAGGTGAACCTCTAGTAACATAACCTCACGGTCCACCAGATTGAAGGCGTTTTTGAAATCCACCAACAACATCAAATGACCCACATCAACTCCACGGTCTTCAACAAACCGATTCACGGCATAAAGAATGGCCTCCCCTCCTCCAGAAACCCCCACTCCGAACTGAAGATCATTCAAGTATCCATCTAAAGAGTGGCCAATCATAGAAGCTCCCACCTTGGAGACTAAACGCCTCCAGACAGTTCCCACCGCAATAGGACGGATACCACCACCTGGTTTGATCAGCGGTGTGAGAGGAGCACTGGCAATATACTCGCCCAAAGCCTTAGGACACTTAACATCAAGAAAAAGATTTACCACCTGGGTGATAGAGTTGATTAACTCATCAGATATAGCAACAGCAGCACCGCTAAAACAATCCAAAAGGTGTTGGGCACGGAAGCCGTCTCGACCACAAGATGTACCACGGGGGAAACTCTTAATCATGTCAAGAACCACAGCAGGAGATGCAATGAGGTTATGATGATCAATAGGTATATCGGGTAGTGAAGGAGCAGACTTGAAGGGGTGCTTAGCTTTTAGGTCCTCAAGGGTAGTATCATTGTAAGGAGCAACACCTGAAGAAGAAAGAACTCTGACAGCAGCAGTATAATGACCATCACAAATCTTCCTCCTACATTGCTTGACATTACGCTCACCCAAATCTAGGTTTCCCTCCTCAATATTAGACCAAGTAGGGGAGGGTTCGGCTAAAACCTCTCTAACAAGCTGCAAACTACCACCAGACGTACCCCAAGACCTAATGGCATTAGCGATATATTCTTCTTGACGCTGGCGCCTAGTAGTAGACCTACACTCCGTGTTACTCCTCGGGCAAAAGGTTTTGAGGAGACAAAGAGGCAAGGCTAACAGGCTAACCCAATAAGAAATGTCGTCAGGTGTGCAGATCACCTTATCAAGAGCTCCTTTCAAAACACGAGAGAACCCCAAACGGCACTTTGGAGGGATGGATTTGACAGTGTGCAACCCTTTAGCAAGCAGGGTGTCAAGTAAGTGTAAATCAAAACTAGAGTGCTCTTCCAAAACCAAATCTTCAACGCAAGCGAGCTGAACAAAAGAGGGAACGTGGGCCTTAGCGAGATCAAATAACACAAATCTAACAACACCATCGCCGCAATCGGGGGTGGCACAAAATCAGAACCATGGCGACATTTATAGCGGAGAGTAAGCGTCTTAAAACAAACCCCACACAACCAAAGACCCATACGTTTCAACGTAACCTCAACAGCCTAAAAAACAACCAAATTAGTGGCCAAAGAGAGTTTGGTGGTGGCTAGCGCATCCTCATTGAAATGACGATCACAAAGATGAGAAATCAACGAGGTTTTGGTATGCCCATTCCCACTACCGTCTTGGCAACCACTTAAACCCGCAAAGGGACAATGAAACCGAATAATAGCCATGGAGAAATTATATATATATATATATATATATATATATATATATATATATATATATATATATCTAACTTTTTTTTTTTTTTTAGTTTAAGTTTGTTAAAGGCAACACATGCATGGTCCTACTTAAAAAGGCAGAACACAAACAAAGACCAAAGGAAAAAAGGCACCAGCGTGGGCCCCACCTAAAAAGTCAAACGTGAAAACGGCTGAAACAAAACGCTACCAGAAAATGAAAAGCTAGCTCGCTAAAAAGCAAGACGTTGTCAAAATAGTAAGCCCAACTCGCTACCAGAAAAGTACAAGCCAACAAAAACTCGCTACCAGAAACGCTAACCAACTCGCTACCAAATCGCTAACAAAAACGCTAGCCAAATCGCTGTCAGAAACGTTTCCAAAAAAGCGCTAACCAACTCGCTACCAGAAACCGGTGAAGAATCAGCAGTACGAAAGAGAGAAACTGGTGATGAAACCAGCAGCAACCTACGCCTCCTATTCCAAGGAGGAAGACGGCAAGGACACCGGCGTTGATCGCTAACACCCAAACGATGTTTCGGAAATCAACACACACACACCCACGAGACACAACCCCGGTGAGATCAAGGCATTATTATTATTGTTGTTGTTGTTGTTGTTGTTGTTGTTGTTGTTGTTGTTGTTGTTGTTGTTGTTGTTGTTGTTGTTGTTGTTATTATTCACTCATATTTTATTTTTTAACGTTTTCATTCGTTTTTTCTATTTTTATTCGTTTTTGCCCGTTTTCATCCGTTTTTGTCTATTTTTTTACATTTTTGTCCGTTTTTCTTACATTTTGTCTGTTTTTCTTACGTTTTTGTTTGTTTTTTTTTCAAAAATAATTTTCCAAAGTAAAAAATTGAAATTTTTTTCGCAAATTTAAAAAAAAAATTCCAAAAAATAAATTTTCGAAAAAAAAATTTGAAAAAAAAATTCCAATTTTTTTGCCAAAAGCATTTCCAAAAAAACAATTTAGAAAAAAATTTCCAATTTCTTTTTTTTTTTGAAAAAAAAGTATTTACGAAAAAAAAATTGGAATTTTTTTTTTCAAATTTTTTTTTAGGATTTTTTTTTTTCAATTTTTTTTGGAATTTTTTTTTAATTTGCGAAAAAATTCCAGTTTTTTTTTTGGAAATCTTTTTTTCAAATTTTTTCAATTTTTTTTTCTTTTTGAAATTTTTTTTCAATATGTTGAAATACTACAAAAACATATGAAAACATAAGAAAACAGGAAAAATGGAAAAAAAAAAAAAAAAAAAAAAAAAAAGGTACAAAACACAAGAAAACGAAAAAAAAAAAGGGCGAAAACAAGAAAAACATATGAAAGCATATAAAAACTGATGAAAACGGATAAAAACGTAAGAAAACGTACAAAAACGGCCGAAAAAAGAAAAAATGGACCAAAACGGGAAAAAAATTGACGAAACTAAAAAAAAGATGAAAACGTATTAAAAAAACGGACGAAACGAATGAAAACGTTAGAAAATAAAATATGAGTGAATAATAATAATAATAATAATAATAATAATAATAATAATAATAATAATAATAATAATAATAATAATAATAATAATAATAATAATAATAATAATAATAATAATAAGTTTCTCTCCCCAACTGTGGGCGATTTGGGTGTTCCTCCCCAAAGGTTGATCCTCTCGATCATCTTCCCGGTGTATGCTCCTCCCACTAGATCGTCTCGATCTCACCGGTGTTGTATCTCGTGGGCATGTGTGTGTTGATCTCCGAACCATCGTTTGGATGGGTTTGTCCCAATTGTGTGGGGGGGGGGGTGTTAGGGACCTTCCTCCTTGGGACAAGAGGTGTTGTTTGATGCTGTTTTCATAACCAGTTTCTCTCCTTTGTGCTTATGTTTCTTCTCCGTTTTCTGGAAGTGTTTTGGGTCACTTTGTGGCAGCGAGTTGGCCCCTTATTTCTGGTAGCGAGTTGGCTAGCATGTCTCTAGAAACGTTTTTGTTGGCTAGCGGATTGTTAGCTTGTACTTTTCTGGTAGCGAGTTGAGTTTTTGGCCTTGATTTGCTCTTTAGCGAGTTACTCTTCTTTTTATGGTTGTTTTCTGTTTCAGCATGCTTTTCGTTTTTCTTTTTAGGTGGGGCCCACGCTGGTGCATCCATTTGGTCTTTGTTTGTTTGTGTTTTGCTTTTTGGTAGGACCATGTATTTGATGCCTTTGTTTTTTTTTTTTTAGTTTTAGTTTGTTTTCTTTAGGTTAGTGCAAAAAAAAAAGAAAAAAAAAAGAAAAAGAAAAGGGATATATATATATATATATATATATATAGAGTCCGGTTCTAGAGAAAAGTGTAATTAGAGAGAAAAGTGAGAAAAAAAGTTGTAGGGTAGATTGTGAAACATTTTAAACTTCAAGGTTAAATTCTAACAAAACACAAACAATATTCATACCCCAACTTCTGTACCGACTGTACGTGACACTAATTTCACACACACACACACCAATAATTTCACACACACTCCTTTCGGTAAATAAAAACCATCAAATCTATTCAAAAACTATAGAATCCGATCAAGAAACCATAGTTACCAATCAAATCCGATCAAAAAACCTTAGAACCCGATCAAAAACTGTAGAATCCGATAAAGAAACCATAGTTACCTATCAAATCCATTCAAAGAACCATTGAACCCGTTCAAATCTGATTAAAAAACGATTGAATCCGATTAATTCCAGTCAAAAATAACATAAAAACACCGGTGAATGCACTAATTATTTTCGGATTACCAGAAAAATGATGAAAAAGAAGTTTAATAACCGTAAGTGCCCTAATTTAGTTTATTAATCATTTTTGTTGATTATAACACATTATAATTATGTAAGTTTTTAATTATTGATTTTTAAGATTTTATGTTATTTTAGTGCATCATTGTAAAAATTATCAAATAATTAATGTTATTGTTGAATACAATTACATTTATGGCATCTGTTTGTATACAAAAATAAATTTTATGGCATATGTGTAAAAAATGTTCTAAGGAATTTGTTTGTATCAATAAGTGTTGATGATTAGATAATTAGGAATTAGTTTTACAACATGTTTTTGTTACATTATGACATCTTTTTGTTTGATTAATGCATCAGAATTTCATTATATGGAATGTGTCTGTATGATTACAGCATTAGGGGAAAAGTTAGGGCATTTGTTTGTTTGATTATTGCATCTGAAATAGTTAGAGCATAGATTGTGTACGATTAGAGCATTGTTTGTTACATTAGGGTATTCATTGTGTATTTAATAATTAGTGTCTTTGCATCCGAGTAAATAATGTGTATGGATTAGTGTATCGGTGTAGATTTTTATATCATCTGTATATGTACTATGTATGATCTAAAACATATGTGTACATTTTTAATGCATCTCTGTACATAATATGTATGATTATACAATATTGGATCTTTATACATTTTCATTGCACCAGTGTAAATAATATTCATGAGGATCATACATTTGTTATGAATTAGTAATTTAAATAATGCATCATGATGAATTAGTGCATCAGAATTAAACATCACTGCATCTAATTCATCCAAAACTAGCTCTTCTGTCGAGAAGAGCTTTGAGCTCCCTGATAATATTCATGAGGATCATACATTTGTTATGATGGGCAGGTCATTACCATCAGTGCTGAGCATTTCCGTTGCCCAAAGGTCTTGTTCCAGCCACCCATGATCGGAATGGAAGCAACAGGTATTCATTAAAGTGTGATGTATCAGGAAAGACTTGTATGGAAACATTGTTATTAGTGGAGGTACAACTATGTTCCCTGGTATTGCTGATAGAATGAGCAAGGAAATTACCCATTTGGCTCCAAGCAACATGAAGATCAAAGTACTTGCACCACCAAAAGAAAGTACAGTGTTTGGATTAGAGGTTCCAACTTGGCATCACTCAGCACCTTCCAGCAGGTTCATTTTACAATAATCTTTTTATTCCCATTAGTAGGTAGTTATTGGTACTTTGTTTCTGATTATTGGGTGTTATAAATGACGCATATGTGAACTGCGATAGAGGAATATGATGAGTCTGGTCCATCAATCGTGCACAGGTAAGATTTTCACGAATCATACCTTTGACTTCAGAGCTGCAAAGGACTACTGCTAAAGCTTGATGGATACTCGAACAAGAAAGTCAGAAAACTGTAAGTTCTATAATTTTTAATTCTTAATCTTTGGTGTTGTTTTAGTGCATCTTGTGTATAAAATAAATTATGGAATATATATGATATTTTGTGTTGTTTTAGTGAATATGTGAATGGAATATGTTTTATTTTATGTTTTTTATAATTAAATTTTAGTGCATCAGTAAAAATATTATGTTACATTAAGTGACTAAAGTAGATGATTTAATAATAACAAACACATTTTACATCACTTGATTGTAAATATTAGGGCATTTGCTTGTTTTATAGTATCATGAGATAGATCAAGGCATTCGTTCGTTAGAATTAGTGCATTTTGTTATATTATAGTATCATGATATAGATTGATGCATTTGTTTGTAAAAATTAAGGCATTCGTTTGTTAGATAGATCAAGGCATTCGTTTGTTAGAATTTGGGAATCTGTTAGATTAACTCATCAATAATTAATGTTGATGTAGTTTAAAGCATAAGGTTACTAAATTAAGGCATCATGAGGGTATGCTTAGTGAATCAAGTGACAAAAATAGGGCATAAAATGTGTGTGATTAGAAAATGATTAGCGCGTCAATTAGGAAATGATTAAAGCATCGTGTGATACATTAAGGCATCTCATTTTAGTATGATTAGGCAGTATGATGAATCTGTCGAATGGTTAATTCTATTAGAGCACTTGTGTATTTGATTAGTGCATCAGGGTATCATGAATGCATAATTAGTGTATTGCGAAACAAACCAATCAATGCATTATTAAGATTCTATTACGGCATCAGTGATTGTTGTTAGTGCATTGTGGGATTCATTACGGCATCCCATTGATTATTAATAGGCAATATGATTAATCCGTCAAGTACTGAAATCTGTTAGAGCCTTTTGTGTTTTTGATTAATGCATCAAATTTTCATGACAATGTTAGATATGAGCATAATGAAATTATTTAAGGCATATTTTTGTTTGATAGTTTGATTAGTGCATAAGGGTATCGTGCAAAAAAATAGCATCTGTTTTAAGTGTATTGGGGCATCAATGTGTTTGTTTGTTTAAGTCATCTGTATTAAGAATGTATTAGGGCATCAGCTTGTTTGATTGAGGCATATGTTATAAGAATGTATTAGAGCATTAGTTTAAGACTCTATTAGGTCATCAAGGTATAATGAAAAGAGTGTTTTTTGGCATCAGTGATTGTTGTTAGTGCATCGTGTGATTCATTACGGCATCCCATTGATTATTAATAGGCAATATGATTAATCCGTCAAATACTGAAATCTGTTAGAGCCTTTTGTGTGTTTGATTAATGCATCAAATTCTCATGATAAGAGCATATGTTTGTTAGATATGAGCATAATGAAATTATTTAAGGCATATTTTTGTTTGATAGTTTGATTGTCTTTTTTCAATTTAAGCTACTCACATAACTCCAAGAACACTGGAGAAGAATAAAATAATAGTAGAAATCCATCAGAATGTAAGTATTATAAAATATGTTAATTAATGCATTTGTATTTTTTGAAAAGCATACAAAATAGTTGTTGAAGCATAAGTGTTAATAAGTTGGAATAATATGTGAAATTAGCAAATTTGTTAGAATGAGGTTCAATTTTAGTGCATCTTTGTTAAAAATGTATTAACAATGTGTTATAGCATCTGTTCAATTAGTATAATGCATATGTGTTACAAAATTAGGGCACCAAAAGCATATGTGTTATAGCATCTGTGTTACAAGATTAGGGCATCAAATACATGGTTACAGTATATGTATTTAAGTGCATCAAATTATGAGTTGGAGAATCTGTATGTATGACTATAGCAGTATGAACAGTTATCGAAGCATCTGAATGTATGATTAGGGCATCTAAAGGTATGATTATAATACACCTAAAATTAAAAATAATCATAGCATCTGTTTTATGAGAATAATGCATTTGTAGCAAAACCTATGCATGAATGTGATAACAAAAGTTAATTCAATTTCAATTTTATTATGCCGTTTTATTAATATTTTTTACCATGAACATGACATTTATCTTCAATTTCAATTACAGTAACAGAACAAGAAACCGAAGGAGAGGAAACCAAAACACAGGAATATGAAACTGAAACAGGGAAGTCCCAAAATAGTAAGTCATAGGAGCACATTGGAAAATTGATGACGATTTTACATTATCGTATAATTTCATTATTGTAAAACATATTTATTATTGTGTATATGCATGGACGGACCTACATGTATGCCGGGTGTGGCACGGGCTACACCCGATTTTAGGTCATGAAGTGTAAAAAGATTTTAAAACTGCCGTTTTGTGGTATGTGCAACCCTCAAAATTTTCTTTTGCTACTTTCGTTTTTTACGGTGCAACTTTAATTAGCCCAACATTTCTTTTGTGCAACACTCTCTTAAAAATCCTGGGCCCGTCCCTGTGTGTGTATTTTTGCATTTGTAAAAAATTATTACATACGCATACACTATTAATTTCATATGCATACATATAATATGTATATTATTGTTGAATGGTTCATATGTATCTACATTTTTTATTGAATGGTTCATATTTACATCATGTGTGTTGAATGGTTTTGGTGCATCAGTGATTATAGTTAATATTATGGCATCCGTATGAAATTGTATCTTTAGCTGCACCTGTATGTGTTTGTATTGCAGCATCTGTTTGTTTGGTTTTGGTGCATCTTCATAATCACTATTACAACATATGTGTGTAATTGTATCTTTAGGTGCATCTGTAGGAGTTTGAATTGCAGCATCTGTTTTGAATGGTTTTGGTGCATCTTCATAATAACTGTTACAGCATATGTGTATTGTATATTTAGGTGCATCTGTAACTGTTTGAATTGAAGCATCTATTTTGAATGGTTTTGATGCATCGGTGATTATAGTTAATATTATGGCATCCCTATGAAATTGTATATTTAGGTGCAAATGGTAGATATAGTTTCTTCTTGCTACTGTCTGGTAACTAAAAAAATTGGCAGCATTGATCCTCTTATTTTTTAAGATCTGTCAAATTATGAGGTTTGCCTCACCAGTTTGCTATTTGGTGTTAGGTTATTCAACAAAAACCAAAGATTAGGCTGATTGAAATAAGTCATGATCTCTGTCCTGTAAGTTCTAACTTCTCAGATCTTAGTGGAGTATTAATTACATTTTTACGTGATGAAGTGTTGGTAAAACTATTGATATCCTGCAGATGCTTAGTATACAACAGCTATACAGAATCAGCACAATGTATTGGGATGAAAAAAATGGCACACATAACCTCTCTCCAGAAGTAAGCTCTGATTTGATTGTGCACAGTTTTATAATATGTGTGTGGTGGTCTCGAGCTGGCCGCGACTGGTCTTAGGTTCAGGGATGTTATTTGCTTATTACTTGCTTCAACAAAAATTAATTTTTCATAATTTAATTTTCTAATTTCAGTTGCAAAGTGTTTTATTTAAACAAAAAATACAAGATTAAGATTTAAATGAAAAAATACCTCAACAAAGTTATACACTTGGACAACAGAAAAAAATAACTTGGGGGCCAGAGAAAGAGCCTCACCTGGGCCTAAGAGGACCAGGCTTATTTGGGCCAGCCGCGGCTCGACTGCGCATCTCTAGCTTTGTGGACGTCCCTTTACTAAAAAATGTGTCTCTTGCAATTTGTGGAAAAGCTCTTTTGAACATGTGATCTTCAACTCACACCACCTTGGATCAGAATACCGCTGATCCTTAGCCAAACATCTTCTATGTAGAACATAAGTTCACTTGATAAATGACTTATACTGTGTTGATGAATGAAAGATGTTTTTCTTCACTCGGCTAACGATTAACATTATATTGATCCAAGATTGTGTGTATTTGATTATCATAAAAGTAGTATAAGAAGCCGAAGAAAAACATTATTCTTCTATCATTTTGAAGAAAAGCTTGATAATGACTGTACCTTCATGCTCTTTCCAGTTTCCACGAAACAACTCTTTATATTGTGTCCGTACCTTAATGCTACAGTTTTCAACATATATTTAACTCATTTCCTATATCACTTATAAATCTATCCTAGATGAACCTCTAACCATGATAAGCTGTGCCATGTATTTTGCCGTTGGCAGGTTATTTCCAACATGAGAATCCTAATGACCCAAGATTCGTCTAATCCAGTCAGCAACAACTCTTTCCTGCTTGATGATGATTCAAGGTTCAATTTATTTTATCTTTTGATAAGTTTAATAGTGTTTTTCAAGATTTCTTGCTCTTATTAATTTTCTCCACTCCTAAATTATAAAACAATTTTATAAAATTACTTTATATAACTATTTGAAAAGACGCTTCCATTCGAAATTCTGAGTGCCAACTGAGAAAGTTATCCGAAATCACCCTTACATTATGCTAACGGTAGCAAAATGGGTGGGTTTGGCAACAGGTCTAGATGGGTTTTGGTTTGCTCTGACCGGCAGACAATCTTTGTCCATTTTTTAACGTAATTACCGTGTTAAATGTGCCTTAAAAACCACAGGTATATTATTGCATTAATAAGATAGTTTTTGAATGAAGCGACTTTGAATGTAATTACCATGTTAAACCTGCCTCCTATTATGCATTAATAAGATAGTTTTTGAATGTCAACTTACAAATATTACGAGCAAAGTGTTGCTTTTCTTTATGTGTGTTGTACTACATTGTTATGGACTAAATCTTGTCTCCTGGTGCAGCATACCGTTCTCCACAGACGACCTCACGAAATCAATGGATCCGATCAGTATATCAGATATTGACCCTCCACCCCTTCTTCGTCAAAGTTCTGGTTTCAATTTCTTAGTGTCACGTCCTAACTATTGAAGAAAACCCTTACAAAGTCGGTATCTAGTTAATTAGTGCATAACCCCGTTTAAGCTTGTCATGTATGATATTGTAGTCCAGTTCTATAGGCATTCATGACCCATTTCTCAAAGGTGCCATGATACGTGGTGATTGCCACAAAACCAAAGATTTAGTGATTAAGGGCCCTGATTGGATAGTTAACAAAATGAAAAAATTCTGACCTACATGGACGTGGTGGTGCTGGTTTTCCATATAGTCTAAAATGGTCGTTTTATGCCTAAGGTGTCTGATTGTCATCCACCATATCTTGTTGTTAAACTGGATATTGAGAGATAATAAAAATTGTTTGTGTGCCTGTTTGTATGAATGTCAAATCGTTTGTTCTTGATAAGTACTTTCATGCGTAAAAAATGAGTAAAAAAAAGCAAAAGTAACAGATCAAATGGGCTAAAAGCTTTTAAAAATGTATAAGATCATACAAAGTAAAACGAAACACAAAACAACCCTTGGAAAATCTAAAAAGTTACAATTAGGTCCCTGTAGTTTGGTGTGAAAAAAAGGAGGGGAAGAGGGGGTGATCCAATGGTTGAGATTACTTTTCTCACTTTTCTCTTGAGATCAACTTTTTAAATGATCCAATCTCTATATATATATATATATATATATATATATATATATATATATATATATATATATATATATATATAGGGGGTGTTTCTTGTGAGAAGTCTAATTTTTGTGAGAACGCGAGAAGAGATCCTAGCCCTCCATCTAATCCCACCTTTTTTTAGATCTAATGGCTTAGATTAATCTATCATATACTAAACAAAAACATTTTTCTAATTAAAACCCATCACAAGTAATATATAAAGAAAAAACACACATATCACACATACAGGAGGTGAAAAATCCGATCCTCTCCAGTTTACTAACAGTCTCCGATCATAACCACCACTACACCGCCGCATCACCGTCGTTCAAACCACCATCGTTCTAACCACCACTACAACGCGTAATCAAACGACCACTACAAAGCCACAATTATAGCTCTCTCACTAAACCACCATCGCTTCCAATCTCCACCAACCACAACAACACAAACTGCCATTGGAGTATGAATCACCGCCATAGCAACACCTTTATGTCACTAATATTGATCATCTCCTTGAGCTTATAGTTGTCACAAACCTCCATTGGAGGTTATTAGGTTAAAATTTGCTCTTCAAAAGGTTAAATTCTTATACTTTCATCATCATTCACATGTTGTAATCGGTGTTCAGTTTGACCATTGCTTGTAATAGTTGTTCATTTAGTACTTTTATCGCTATCATTGCTGCAAATTGATTGAAGTTTATAATGCATATCAACTGTTTGATGAAATGCATGAACCAATATTGCGCAAGCTATTAGTTTTATTTGCTGATTCATTGTTTTAGTAGTTTTGATAGTACTTACGGTTATGCTTTCTTATCTAGAGATTTAGTTTTCACTCGACAAATGTATAGGTGAATGACTTCAATAAGCACATTTACAACTACAAGTATTATAAGATGTGTGAAGAACGTGAACAACTTCGTCACTTGTGAAAATATACGCCGGGTAGCTTTTTAAGAACTTCTTCACATGTGAAGATATACGTCTCATAGCTTTTTAGGATGTGTGAACAATTTCTTCACATGTGAACGTATAGTCTCGTAGCTTTTTAAGATGTGTGAACAATTTTGTCACATGTGAAAATATACGTCTTGTAGCTTTTTAAGATGTGTGAACAATTTCGTCACATGTGAAAATATACGTCTTGTAGCTTGTTAAGACGTGCGAACAATTTTGTCACATGTGAAAATATACGTCTTTTTGCTTTTTAAGGTGCGTGAACAACTTCGTCTCATGTGAAAATATACGTCGGCTAGCTTTTTAAGAACTTCTTCACATGTGAAATATACGTCTCGTAGCTTTTTAGGATGTGTGAACAATTTCTTCACATGTGAACGTATAGGACTATAGTCTCGTAGCTTTTTAAGATGTGTGAAGAATTTCGTCACATGTGAAAATATACGTCTTGTAGTTTTTTAAGATGTGTGAACAATTTCGTCACATGTGAAAATATACGTCTTGTAGCTTGTTAAAATGTGTGAACAATTGTTTGTCACATGTGAAAATATACGTCTTGTTGCTTTTTAAGGTGAGTGAAAAACTTCGTCACATATGAAAATATACGTCTCGTAGCTTTTTAAGAACTTCGACACATGTGAAAATACATGTCTCGTAGCTTTTTAGGATGTGTGAACAATTTCGTCACATGTGAAAATATGTCTTGTAGCTTTTTAAGGTGAGTGAACAACTTCGTCACATGTGAAAATATACGTCTCATAGCTTTTTAAGAACTTCTACACATGTGAAAAATATACATCTCGTAGCTTTTTACGATGTGTGAACAACTTTGTCACACGTGAAAATTTTCGTCGTAGCTTTTTAAGGTGTGTGAACATTTTTGTCACATACGTCTTGTAGCTTTTTAAGGTGAGTGAACAACTTCATCACATGTGAAAATATGCATTGTGTGAATATTGTTATTACTACTAGTTAAACAAACAAATTGTTAATCTCCTATTAATGAATGCCTGCTGCAGAGTTTCTTCATGTGAAGCCTGGTAAAGGCACTGCTTATGTCCGCACTACTCTCAAGAATCACATCACCGGCAACTCTGTCGAAAAAAACTTCCGTGCTGGTAGCAAGGTACTATTCCTTCCTTTATATCTCCTACATTATATTCGCCCGCCCCCATTATGTTGTGCTAATCTAATCTTTTTTTTATGCTTATTATAGATCGAACATGCAAATATATCTAAAGAGACCAAACGATTCACCTACAAGGATGGTTCCCAGTTTGTTTTCATGGACCTGGTTGGTACCTATTACTATCACTTTCCATCTTTTCATATCCCTTTATCACTCTTTCACTATTATAGAAACCACATCATATGTTATCGTGAAACATAGATACTATTTTCGGGTCTACTTGTGTTCAATCAAAGTTATCTGAGGGAGAGTCTTTGTCTGAGCTTCTCTTGTGGGCTTAAGCGCATTTTCAATAAGTAGTTTATGGTTTATAATGAATAAGCTAAGCTTATGTTATACGTTTGGATTAGCTTATGATAAGAATAGGGAGGGGGAAGGTGAGAAAGAAAAAAGCTTTGAAAACTTAATAAGCCCATAAGCCACCAAAATAGGAGCTTATGAACCCCCTTGTATCACCGATTCAAGTTATAAAAGCTGATAAGCCCCTTATAAAAGCTAAAACAAACACCCCCTCGGATAATTGACAAATGGTCAAAGCATTTTCCTAAATTTATTCATCTACTCAATTCTTATTGAACAAAATGCCACATTACAAATTGTGTTCATGCTCAACCAATAATTTCATAATGTTGTTGTAGCCCGTGAAAATCAAATATATGTGGTCTATGTGGTGATTAAGACGACAAGCGAAATTAATCTGCAAAAGTTCTATGTTTTATCCTGTAAATTCTAGTATTCTACTCATGTAACATGCCCACATAGAAATAAAAACAAGAGGAACCATATCAAAAGATAGGGGGTAGCTTGGATTAGACTTTAATATATTGGAGATACTTTTATTTTCCGTGTAGAGTTACCAAGCTTAGTTTGTCAGGTAGTTTTTTATTGTATTAGTATCCGTTTGGCATATTCTGATGAAATTTCTTATGGGAATTCAATATCATCTAAGAACACAAGTGGGCAAGTATTTCATCAGTGCCAACGGGATGACAAACATAATATTCTAGAGAGGTGAAGAGTTTTTTAAAGGGGTGTTTCTCGAGGAAAGCTATGTTTAGATGGACTGCTGAGATGCTATTAGCTCATCCGTTTTTAGAAGGGGTTGATGATGATGAATCAAATCACAGTCTGTCATTGTTTTCAGATGGTTTTTATTATTGGTCGGGGGAAGAAGATGATGGTATTGAACACGATGTAAGTTCATGTTTTTCTGTAGAAGATAGTTTGGAAGCAGAAAGAAGTACAATTGCCGCACTGAATCAAGTACATCAGTACCCTGTTGCCTTCACCATTTCAGGTGTCTAGGACTTACGTTTATGAAATTTTGAAGTTGTATAGTTTGTTATATATAGTCATAGTTGAATTATAGGTTGCACTAAATCCATCTGAAATTTGATTCATTTTTTGTGTTTAGATATTAAAAATCAGTAGTCCTGTATAAGCATTCTTCTTTATAGGTTGTTTGTAACCTTATTATTAACTACTATATATTTCAGTTTTGCAGTACCAAAGGTATGTTAATGGATGAATAAAAAGCAACTTGACCATGGATTTAATATGATTTTGTGTTTTCACATGGGAACTTAATCAACTTTCGGATGATTGTTCATATCTAATACGAAGTAACTGAATTTTGGTACATGTTACTGGAGTTCCGATATAAAAGACTTCATATGATTGCTGTAAAAACGTGTTCCAAGTTCTGGCTTTTTTCGTGATGTACTTCATCCGAAAGTTGATTACCATGAGTCGATGCAACAATCTGCATATTTTAAGTTGACTCGTTTTAACTTAGCAAAAAAGGCTCTTACAGTTTCGTCATGGCTTATCTACCCGGTGGTCAAGAATGACTTCATGGGTATAAGATCAGAGGTTTCGCAGGTGCATCGTTCTGTTAATATATGGCTATAACGTGTCTTCATAAAGGAGTTAATTGGCTCCAGTATACATGTTTTGAGTTTTGACAGCAATGTTTGATGTACACCCCTTTAAATGTGATAGGAGAGGCTATTGTATTGAATGCATCTCCACGAGGTAAGATTAACTATATCCGGGGAAATGTCACTGCTTAAAGCTATAATTTCTCACTTTTTCCTGTTTTGTAGTTATCCTGACATGCCAGCTGAAGAAACTCATAATATTTGGCAAGAATGTCGAGGTTTCTGTACTTGCAAATTGTGTTTGCAAGGTAATACTCCGTAATAAATTGCAGATAAAGCCTCTATCTGTTAAGAAATTGCCTGGATTTCGAAGGGGACTGTCCAAATATGTTGATAGGAGTACATTAGAGACATGCCTACACCTTATTGCTCTTTCTCTGTCTATGGTAAGCGCAATCTACTTGCTTATGTTTTTGGTTTAATATGACCTGTCTTCTCTTTGCACCTTAAATTTATTCAAATCATATTAAAACACGAACCCAAGATTTGACATCGCTGGAGTATCCTCAGGTTATGGCTGGTTCAGGATACCTTCACGCTTTTATTTGTTAAATTTCTCCGATGTAGAAATTCAGTTGATGGACACGCAACAATGGTACTCAAACAGCAGTAAGTTCATAAACTATTCTTGATTTTCCCATGCATACAGAAGTCAAACAAAGTGTGTTGAGTGTATTACATGCATATATGGACCTACTTATACACTAGTTCCTAGGGGTGTAATCGAGCCGAGCCAAGCCCGAGCTCAACAAGGCTTGAGCTCGGCTCAAAAAATAAAAGGTTGGCTCGAGCTCGGCTCGATTGCTCGTCAAGCTTTAGCCATCAAAGCTTGAGCTCGACTCTAGTAGAATTCGAGTAAAGCTCGAGCTTAGCTTGAAAAGCTCGAAATTATATATATGAAAAGCTCGAATCTATGCCAACTCATATTTGCAGCTAAATTGAGCTCAAACACAAGAGCAGATACATCATTCCGTGTCAAAACAAATTGCAAATTGTAGCTACCAAAAAAAATATACTCTTCACACAGAACTTGTACATGATCTCGAATCACAAACTGAAAGAGAAATACTTAACCGTTTGAAAACCAAATTAGATATTTTTAAGAATAATAAATCCAACAATAAAATTCTCATGACCAAGGCCAACATTAGGGTTTAAATGGTACGTGTACGTCTAGAATATAATATTTTATCCTTTATGGAGTTAGTCCTTATAATTAGGTTAATCTTTAAATCAGCCCTTATTTACATATTTAAAAATAATATGAAAATATATCTATACTAAGGCTCGAAAAGCTCGATAAGCGCTCGAGCCGAGCTATCAAAATCTCGAGCTCGACTCATTAAGTATTTCGAGCCAGTTTATTGGGCTTGAGCTCGAGCTTGAGCTTGATAAAAGCTCGGCTCGGTCGAGTCGAGCTTGAACTCGAGCTCGAGTTGCTCGATAAAAGCTTGGCTCATTTGCACCCCTACTAGTTCCGCCCTCCAGTTCCCCAGAAGTAATATCATTTGCTAGACGAAATTCGGATATCGTATATAGCAAATGACCAATTAGACCACAAGATTGAGAAACTTTTGAGACTCGTTTCATATAGTTAGATAAATGCAACTAATATAATAAAGATAAATCTTGACTGTCCCAAAAAAGAAAATATTACTAGTATGGGCTTTATTTTGGAGCCTTAGATTTAAAATTAGCTAAAAGGCTCCCTGATTAATTGAAAGACTTCCTAGTTAATTGACCTGTCTAACTCAGACTTGGCCACCACGTACCTCCTCAACATAGTGATGTATGTGAATGATGAAGACGGCTGGTTACAGCGGTGCTTGTGTAGAAAGACTTATCCGAAACTGAAGTTACATGCTAATGCCCCATAACCCTTCACTATGATTTTGTGTTCTCGTGCAACCAATAGCTTTTTATCATCATGGGTGTTATTACCCACTACCTGTGCATTGTGGTCTGGAAATGCATAATGCTTTGGCTTAATTTTGGATCCTTAGAATCCCACTACTAAAACAAAGCTCGGAAGATGACAAATTGTATATGACAAAACCTGATTGCTAATACTTTGAATCAAATGTGTATTTTGAATGAATCATATAACACAAGCACCACATGACAAAATTATGTTCTCATTAGTTGTCTGCTTTTCTGCAGGATTAGATGGAAAGAAAGATCCAAGAACTTAACAATGAGCTGGATTGTGTGAGACGCAAGTGTGAAGTTTATAGGGCCAACCTACTATCAGTTCTAAAAGACATTGAAGATCATAAACAGCTGCTAGCACTTAAAGTCCAGATCATAAAATATAGCATGAAAGATTGCCTGTAAAGGTTGTGATCATGTTACAATGAATTCTTTTTTCATAACATTGGGCTCCTGTAGCTGGCTGTTTTCTTGCTTCAAATTATTGGATGCCCGACATATATATGCACAGTTCCATTGTTCCCATGGATTTTCCTTTCCGTGACAGTATTAATTCATCCTGCATTCGTAGTTCGGGCTTCCAGTTGTACTGTCTTTGAGGCAACCATGGTTTTCATGTTATAATATATAATTCATTTTTGTTTGTGAGTATTAGTTTTCACGGGTTTGTTCTCTGTTCAACTTTATTATGAAAAACTTCTATTTGAGGTTAATTGAGTTACTACAATGTTAAGCGAGCATAATTCTTGCAGAGATGAGTTTGGCGTCACATAAGTGTTTACGCTTTTGCTGTGTTTTTTCTTCTTTCTCCTAAGGTGAAATTTTAAATTTACTGAAAAACATCGTTTATGATCTTCTGGTAATACTAATTAGTACACATAGATTCTCATATAAAGTTGTTCAAATATGTTCCTTTTCAAATATGTTCCCTGTCATGAAAATTGTTCCATTCATGATTTGTCAATTGGTTGAATTGGCTAATGATACTATCTGACCCATGACTAAATTAATGGGTCATTCAAGGCTTGTCATAGCGTCGGATTGACTCATGATATCATCTGAATACACGTTGCCACGCATACACATCTATGTATCACATAAATAGTAGTGTAATCCATTTGTGAGCAACACTTCTATAATAGTAATCTATATATCAAAGTTATTTACTCTTTTGCTAGATATCTATCAACGACACTTGGGAAAAAGAAAGGGCAACATAATGTGTCAAAACTTTTCATCTATTACAGCGATACTGAGCTTTTAAAATGTTGTATGAGGTGGGATTTTGCAGGTGAGCAGATGGAATAAACTATTCTTTTGGTCAAATAACAAGATAGTTTTCAATCATGAGAGAGGAACTGGCCACACAACTAGGCTAGAGCAGAAATAACCTAATTTCTTTACTCATTCACATTCATCTCACAAAAACAGTTCACCGGATCTTTAGATCCCTTCATTTCTATACAATATTGAAGCTGCAATAAAGCTTAAATCTAAAAGGTTTAAATGGTCAATGTCGTAAACTCCATACCAATTGGGGGAGAATGTGTAACAGCTTAGTAGCATGTGAGTATGGATCCAGTCCGTACACAGTTCCGCTTACTGCTATTATTTAACCAAAGAGTGGCCTTCTGATATTGGGTTTCTTCCGGCAGTTAAAGAAGATGTTTCTGGAATAAAAATAACCATATGCACATCATAGCAACTCATGAGTCTAGGCGTTCATTCTTTCAAGCTTAGTCTTGCATTCTGCACTTTAACTGATAGCTTTAACTTTTGTTCTTCCATATCTCTAAAAACTGCCAGTAGATTTGCACGATACCCTTCACACCGTTGATTTGTATTATCTAACTCACTTGTCAGCTCACGAATTATCTTTTCCTTTTCTCCCTGAAAGATAATTGAATACATGCCCATGTCAGTCTACTAAAAACATTTTAAGATTTTAAAATCTTACAGGGCATTCCAAAGTACGGGTAGTAGATAAATTTCTAGAAAAAAACTATTGCAATAGAACCACATAAAACATACAGGAAAAAAACATCAAAATAGGAAAGGTAACCTTAGAAGAATGTAAATGAATCATCATCTATGGAAGAAGTCGGGTTGACATTCAAAAGTCAAAACACACTTCTAACAACACTTATTTTTTGAAAATAAGGGTGGCGCTGGTGCACATGCTCCTGGGCTCAAAGAAAGAGAAGTGTTTGCACATTACTTCCATTAACTAAGTTGTTTCACACTTCCACCGGCTCAAACCTAAGGATGCTTCAAATGCAGCAGAGAAGGATGAGCAATCAAAGTTTAAGGTAATCACCGAGCTCATCTGTGTTTTGAACATCATGCACGTGTATTAGACTATTCCCTCTACAGGGTTATTACTAATTGCAACTGACGTCTCCACTATTTTCTACTCCATAATTGTAGCATGATAGGTTTACAAGTAACATATCACTAAAAGTTGTTTTAATTGCATGCAAATTATCCATGTAGTGTTAAGGTACTTTTCAGTGAAACCTTTGGTCATCCAGAAATGCAGTTTGGAGATAAATCCAGATAGTGAAACGAAACGTAAAAGAACTATAAAATCAAAACTTTTAAGGAAAGAACACTAGTGGCAGCATAAGGTGTTTACCCGTGAAAGAAAAAGTATATGCTCATGTATAAATGTACATGTATTTTCTAGTGAAATAAGTACAACATATTACCTGAAGCTTTGAGTAACCGACTCGCCACCACACAACTTCTACAAAATGGAAAGCACCTACACGGTCTAATAACTCTGGAATTAGAGCGCCAAGCGCAGCAAGCATAGCCCAACGTGCATGCAATATTTCAAAACTGCAAGATGAATATCAGTACATGTTTTAGATTGTCACCATTCTAGACAATTGCCAGAACAGATGGAGCAAATAAAGATAGTTTAGTTACATGTAGTATCTCTTGAAAGCTATAGAATCTTGACTGAGACCTGCGATATCAAAGCCGTAATCACCAGGCAGCTCACCATCAAGATAGGTGGGATATTCAAATGGGATTGGACCAAGCCAGCGAGGCCTCTCTTCTCTATACCAAAAGCTGTCAAGTTCACAGTTAGCAAAGAACTAGTATTCCAAATATGTATCTCTACACCAAGGTGCGTGGTGAAAAATTAGAAAATACCAATAAGACACTTTGAGTATTAACAAAGTAGCCCGTGGAGGGCGGAACTAGTGTATAAGTAGGTGGTGCCCTGGGAACTACCTTAGACAACAAAAATCATTTAGGCGCAATATAGAAATTCTTTTTGGACGATATTAAATGCGAACCACCTTACTATTTTGAAAAAATATATTTAGTTTAGTCTAGTCCAAAGCCGAAACAAATATAAGTATGATTCTTGAGCCTTTTAGCCCAAATAAATATAAACTAAGTATGTAATTCACAGTTATATCTATGGCTTCAAGTAGATTATAGGTAAGCAAAGTAATAGTTTTAGCTATTCCCTATACCATATGATTCAGTTGTAGTGGAAGTTGATAAGTATAGTGTTGATGTAAGTGAATGTGATTGTTTTATTACCTGTGTTTTTTAGCTAATTGAGCTCGTGATTGATAGGCTTTGGCATTATTGAGAGCAAGTTCTTAGTTTGTTGCATTCGGGTTTGGAGAGTCTCACCAAGAGGACTGTTGGCAATGGCTTTAACGGCAGTGAAAGGTATAGCTGAGAATACCAATACTCCAGCAACCATCTATTCTGTCCTAAAACCAACATCCAAACTTTTCACAGGTGAAAATATTCACAAAGTTGAACTTTTCACAGGTGAAAATAAGGTTAGTTAGAGTATCTTCCAATCTCACTCTAGAATTTGATCTGCAGTTCTACATTATCGTGTCAAGCTTTGTTTTATTCCCATGTTTAAGGATACAACATAAAATAAATAAGTACACATGACAAATGGAAACAACATTTCCAGATCCGTAGTCATGCCCAGGAGTACTTTTTAAAGGTCCAAGAAAGTGGTGCTAATGAACATCTACCTCCCCCACGACCTAAAAGGAAAGCTGCTCATCCGTATCCGCAAAAGGCTGCAAAAAATGGTCTGGGTGTAACAATGCTATTACTTCCACTAGTTATAATCTTTATTACCGACTGAAAGTTTATTATTTTACAATTGACAGTTCCAGCGGTTTCACAACTTACGTCATCTTTTCAAACCTCAAATGCTCAAAGTGAACCTGGATATATACTAGGGACAAATTCTTCTAAACTTGTAAAAAACTTTGGTGCAGCTGTTTCTCAAAGCCATAATCCTTATGTGGTAAAAGGTAAATAATTCATATGGGTTGATTGTGCTCATTTTAACGTGGTATGATGGTATTTGTTATTTAGTTTTTTTTCTTGTTTCCCGGTCTTGATATTTACTATCTTGACTTTTGTACATTACAGATGACAGGGCATCCAAACACGTAAGTCTGTGCAGCAAAGCAGTAACAAGTGAATACTCAACAAAATGGTTTTACTCGTCCAAACACTAAGGCTGGTTGCAAACTAGAGGTGCCAATATGGACTGGGCAGGCAGGTTAGGTAACGAGCCAATATCGCTTTCGGTTGAAATGGGTCTGCTTTTGTGTTACTCCGGTAAGTTTAAGATGACTCATTTGAGAAAAAAAATTATAGATAAGTAATGTGTTAATTATGATTAAAAGGAACTCATTATAGCAATAATCTAAATCTATGGATAAATTTGAGTTTGGGGGCTCTGCTTGTTAAAATAGATTTCATTTGGCTTTCAACCTTTTTGGCCCGTTCCCCTTTTAGCTTACATTTTTTCATTTGATTTATTGGATATAGAACACATCCTAATTTTTTCACAAGTGAAGATATTGTTTCTAAACTTAAATAATCGCCTCTAAATCAACATTAGAGTACACTATTCACATAATCTATCTTTTACGCAAGCTAACTCATTCCTAGATGATTTTTTTCACAAGTGAAGATATTGTTTCTAAACTTAAATAACCGCCTCTAAATCAACACTAGACTACACTATTCTCATAATCTATCTTGTACGCAAACTAACCCATTCCTAGATGATTTTCTTCACAAGTGAAGATATTGTTTCTAAACTTAAATAATCGCCTCTAAATCAACACTAGAGTACACTATTCTCGTAATCTATCTTTTACGAAAACTAACTCATTCCTAGATGATTTTATTCACAAGTGAAGATATTGTTTGTATCTTAAATAATCTCCTCTAAATCAACACTAGAGTACATTATTCACATAATCTATCTTTTACGCAAACTAACTCATTCCTAGATGATTTTCTTCACAAGTGAAGATATTGTTTTTAAACTTAAAAAATCGCCTGTTTTACGCAAACTAACTCATTCCTAGATGATTTTCTTTACAAGTGAAGATATTGTTTGTAAACTTAAATAATCGCCTCTAAATCAACACTAGAGTACAATATTCTCATAAGCTATCTTTTACGCAAACTAACTCATTCCTAAATGATTTTCTTCACAAGCGAAGATATTCTTACAAACTTAAATAATCGTCTATTGAACATCAATATCTCTTATTTTTTGCACTTCTAGTATAAATAAGTACACTAGTAAGATAAAAGCTTCAATCCTTGCTCATAATTTTCACATGTGAAGATATTCTTACAAAACTTAAATAATCGTCTATTAAACATCAATATCTCTTATTTTTGCACTTCTAGTATAAAAAACATGCTAGTAACATCAAAGCTTCATTCCGTTGATAATTTTCACACGTGAAGATATTCTTACTTAATTTAAATAATCATCTATTAAACGTCAATATCTCTAGTTTTTGCACTTCTAGTATAATGCTAGTAACAATTTTCACGCGCAAAGATATTCTTACTTAATTTGAATAATCATCTATTAGTCATCAATACCTCTATTTTTTCACTTTTAATATAAAAAACCTGCTAGTAACGATAAAGCTTAATTCCTTGCTGATAATTTTCGCGCTTGAAGATATTCTAACTAAACTTAAATAATCGCTATTAAATATCAATATCTCCTAACCGGACGCCGTAGTCAACGCCAAAGATTAAGATCAAAACACTAGCAATGCGCTTAATTTTAACTAAAAACATCAACCTATCTTCACATGTGAAGACAACTAGCATTTCAGCGAACACCTAGTGTGCGTTGACAAACAACGAGAGTTCAACTTTCAATTTCTTCATTAAGTATACATAATCATCTATTTACTCATCAACATAACTAATTACTAAATATATAGAACAAAATAAATAATTTATCTATAATCATGAATCAAAAGCTTAATTCGAACTTACTGATGATGATGATGATGATAATAGATGGAGGATGATGGTGATTAATGATGATTGCGGTGGTGGACAGTGGCTAACATAGTAGTAGTTGGTGCTGTTATGAGCGATGGTGAGGGTGAACAATGGTGAGGATCACGATTACGGTGGTGAATGGTGAACAATGGTGATCGATGGTGATTACGGCAGACGGTGGAAGACGGTTGTGATTTAAACTGTAATTACAGCAGTGTAGTGGTGGTTTGAACGACGGTTTAGTGGTGGTTCGAATGACGGCGATTTGTGGTGGTTTGAATTGCGATGATTTGCGTGGTTATTATCAGAGAAGATAGAAAGTTTCACCTCAGGTTCTAGATGTTTGTGTGTTTTTTTTTTTTTTTATATATTAGGTGTAACTGTGTAAAGAATTTTTAATATATAGTTAGTGTAAATGATGATTAATTTTAGCCATTAGATTTAGAAAAAGGAGGATTAAATGGAAGGTCATGATTTCTTCTCGCGTTCTCACAAAAAAAGAGCTTCTCATTTGAACGCTTGTCTATATATATATATATATATATATATATATATAAATTATTCGGTTTCATTGTCCCTTTGTGGGTTTAAGTGGTTGCCAAGACGGGAGTGGGAATGGGCTTACCAAAGCCTCATTGATTTCTCATCTTCGTGATCGTCATTTCAATGAGGATGCGCTAGCCACCACCAAACTTTCTTTGGCCGCTAATTTGGTTGTTTTTGAGGCTGCTGAGGTTACGTTGAAACGTATGGGGCTTTGGTTGTGTGGGGTTTATTTTAAGACGCATACTCTTCGCTCTAAATGTCGGCATGAATCTGATTTTGTACCACCCCCTGATTGCGGTGATGGTGTTGTCAGATTTGTGTTATTTGATCTCGCTAAGCCCCAAGTTCCCTCTTCTCTTCAGCTCGCTTGCGTTGAAGATTTGGTTTTGGAAGAGCACTCTAGTTTTGATTTACACTTACTTGACACCTTGCTTGCTAAAGGGTTGCACACTGTCAAATCCATCCCTCCTAAGTGCCGTTTGGGATTCTCTCGTGTTTTGAAAGGAGCTCTTGATAAGGTGATTTGCACACCTGAAGACATTTCTTGTTGGGTTAGCCTGTTAGCCTTACCTCTTTGTCTCCTTAAAACCTTTTGCCCGAGGAGTAACACGGAGTGTAGGTCTACTACTAGGCGCCAGCGTCAAGAAGAATATATCGCTAATGCCATTCGGTCTTGGAGTACGTCTGGTGGTAGTTTGCAGCTTGTTAGAGAGGTTTTAGCTGAACCCTCCCCTACTTGGTCTAATATTGAGGAGGGAAACCTGGAATTGGGTGAGCGTAATGTCAAGCAATGTAGGAGGAAGATTTGTGATGGTCATTATACTGCTGCTGTCAGAGTTCTTTCTTCTTCAGGTGTTGCTCCTTACAATGATACTACCCTTGAGGACCTAAAGGCTAAGCACCCCTTCAAGTCCGCTCCTTCAATGCCCGATATACCTACTGATCATCATAACCTCATTGCATCTCCTGCTATGGTTCTTGACATGATTAAGAGTTTCCCCCGTGGTACATCTTGTGGTCGAGACGGTTTACGCGCCCAACACCTATTGGATTGTTTTAGCGGTGCTGCTGTGGCTATATCTGATGAGTTAATCAACTCCATCACCCATGTGGTAAATCTTTTTCTTGATGGTAAGTGTCCAAAGGCTTTGGGTGAGTATATTGCCAGTGCTGCTCTCACACCGCTGATCAAACCAGGTGGTGGTATCCGTCCTATTGCAGTGGGAACTGTCTGGAGGCGTTTAGTCTCCAAGGTGGGAGCTTCTATGATTGGCCACTCTTTAGATGGATACTTGAATGATCTTCAGTTCGGAGTGGGGGTTTCTGGAGGAGGAGAGGCCATTCTTCATGCCGTGAATCGGTTTGTTGAAGACCGTGGTGATGATGTGGGTCTTTCGATGTTGTTGGTGGATTTCAAAAATGCCTTCAATCTGGTGGACCGTGAGGTTATGTTACAAGAGGTTTGCTTCCACTGCCCTGCCATATCACGTTGGGTTGAATTTTGCTATTCCAGCCCAGCCAGATTATATTATGGGGAACACACTTTATGGTCACACCAAGGCGTGCAGCAAGGTGACCCTCTTGGACCTCTCCTTTTTGCGTTGGTGCTACATCCTTTGGCTCACAAGATCAAAGACTCCTTTTTCCTCCCCTTTCAAGCTTGGTACCTAGATGATGGTACGATCATTGGGGACACCCTGTTTGTTGGGAAGGCCTTGGAGCTCATTATGATAGAAGGACCTCGTTATAGTTTGCACCTCAACGTCGATAAAACTGAGGTTTTCTGGCCAAGGGAAGATCCTAGAAGCAGACTCGAAGGTGTTTTTCCTCCTAATATCGCCCGGCCCCTGCATGGCGTAAAATTGTTGGGTGGGCCTGTAGGTGTAGATCTTGAGTTTAGTAGTAAGCTTGTTTTGAAACGAGTTTCTAAAACCATTGAACTTATGGACGCTGTTGCTAAGCTTAATGATCCCTAATGTGAGTTGCTGCTTCTCCGTGCATGTGCTGGCATTTCCAAGCTGTATTTCTCTATGCGCACATGTTCCCCCCGTGTCTTTGAACGTGCTCAGATTTCATTCGATGAAGCACTTTGCTCCTCTTTGGAGCGAATTGTCACTGCCTCTGGGCCCGGGTTTGGAAATTGGCAATGGAGACTGGCCACTCTTCCCTTTGAATTTGGGGGGCTTGGCGTTTACGCTGCTGGCGATGTTTTGACCTATGACTTCCTTGCTTCTAGACTCCAATCGGCCAGCCTACAGACTGAACTTCTTCGGCAGTCTGGTATTGGTGCTACTGGATCTTCCTTTGATGATGCCCTGCATGTTTTTAACGAGAAAATGGAGACGGGCCTTTTGGGTAGCTCTTGTGAAATTGCTGCCCCCAAACTCATGAAGAAATTGGCAGATTTATATTTCGCACGTCTCACCAAAGAGGCTGAATCCACCTTCTGCTTATCTGCTAGACAGATGGCCCTATGGAGATCGCAAATGGAAGACCATACTTCAGACTGGCTCAGAGTGGTCCCGATAGCTGGGCTGGGACAGACTATGAATTCCAGAACTTACAGATGTGTACTATGTTATCGGCTAGGCGTTCCCCTATTCTCTGTTCAGATGCCGTGTTCAGCTTGCTCCAAGGTTTTCACAGGGGATATTTACGGGGACCATGCTGTATCGTGTGCTGGCACTATTGGTATTAAACATCGGCACAACATAGTGCGTGACACTTTGATTGATATATGTTCTCGATCTGGGGTCTCAGCTCGTAAAGAGGTTGACATCGGATTGGGTGGAGAAAAGGAGCAAGTCTTACGGCCAGCAGATATCTTGCTCTATTCTTGGGATGGAGGGCATGACGTATGTGTCGATTTGACGGGGTCGTCCCCCCTCACACAAACTGGTATGATGGATTTTGTGCCAGGTCGTGTAGTGATTGACGCCGCAAAACGTAAGCGCATCAAATACGGAACCAAATGTACAGACATTGGATATGGGTTCACCCCTTTATCATTTTCCTCCTTAGGAGAACTTGAGGCTGACGCGGTGACCTTACTTAAGCGGATCCGGAAGTTCTCTATAACTCAAGACTTTGGAGCGCGCGCGGCTGCTCATATCTTCAGTAGGATTAGTTTCGCTATTGCTAAAGGTGTGGGAGCCCAGATTGTTTCGAGGCTCCCCACTAATTTCTTGTAATCCACTGGTTTTGTTTCTAATGAAAGTGATGTTTATAATAATAATAATAATAATAATAATAATAATAATAATAATAATAATAATAATAATAATAATAATAATAATAATAATAATAATAATAATAATAATAATTAAAAAAAAGTAAAGTATAAAAGTAAATTGCAAAATACATCCCTCTTATATGTAAAAGAGTAAACTGCAAAATACATTCCTTATATGAGTAAAAAGACCAAAACAGCCCTCCTCTATACTCTCGTTAGCAGTTAACGAAGAAAACTAACAGAGTTAGTGACCAAGGATGTAGAATGGCTAACGTTCGGCTAACGAAGGATGTAACTAGCCAATAGTTTCTGACAAAGATGTAAGGTCTCAGAAACTGTAAACCACAGGGATGTATTTTGCAGTTTACTCTTGAAAATTCAAGACTCACGTCGAAAAGTTGGCTTGTTTCATTGTTTGTAAGGTAATTTGAGGTGTGTTACAAAGACAATTCACAAACCGTTGTAGAATATATAGACTTGAATTTGATCCGTGGCCCAAAAGGCCAAATTCATGTCCGAGTGTACAAAGTATTAGATTTAGGGTGCGTTTGGTTTGAGGGGGTAAGGTTAGGATTTGGGAATGATGAAAAAAATTGTTGTATCATTTGTTGGTGTGAGTCTCACCAGTGGGGATGAGTACTAAATTTGTGTCCATGTGCTAAACCCATCTCACTTAACTACTTTTTGTTAAATATTATCATTTTAAATGGGCCTATTTTTTTTTATATCTACCATTCATATTTAATTTTATTTTTATTTTTACAATAATAATATTTTTATACTTATAAATTATACTCATTTATAATATATATATATATATATATATATATATATATATATATATATATATATATATATATATATATATATGTAATATAATCATTTATTATATATTTTTCTCCTCTCATTTAATTTAAACCTATACTAAATTCAAATCCAATTTTTCAAATCATAATTCAAATCTAAATCCTAATTCTAAACTCATCTACAAACCAAACGAGCCCTTACTTATTTATACTTTTGTGTGTATCGAAAGATCAACGTTATATTGGGGGACCCGTTTCTATATTCATAACCCTTATTAATTTTGAGTTTTTGGAGCCATTAGAAGTTTATTTTCTACCCACAATTTTAGCAAATGTTTTAAAACCCGTTTTTTTATCAAATCGGCTTAGTCGCCGGTTTATCAGGTCACCGATTTAACCGGTTAAATCGTTGAGTTGAACCGATTATATATATATATATATATATATATATATATATATATATATATATATATATATATATACACACACACACACACACACACACACACTAACTAGAAGAGTACCCGCGCAATACGGTGCCGGGTACCCGGTGACTGTTTTTGTGACGAGTAAATTTTTTTCATTTTAAATATTTCTTATTTAGCATGTCTCATATACTTTATAACGTAGTAGATATATGTTTTTCAAAAATAAAATGTCTAAAGTTATTAATAGAATAAATAGTTAGCACTTTTATTTTTTTTATAAACAATTTTATTAAAATGTATCTTATTGGATGGGTTACTATATGGTTTAAATGAGACTTACATTTTTAAATTTTACATTAATTTTTTTAATTTTATTTTATGAGTAATGTTTTTTGTTTTAAAATTTAAGACTTGTTTTTATAGGAAGTCCAAAGTCTTTTATAATATAGTATAGATATATATATTTTCTATATTTAATATGTAGTTTTGCATGATCTCATGATTTGTCCAAATTTATTTATATATTCGATTGGACCCAATGTTTTAAAAATATGGTTTTTAATCGACCCGGTCGAGTCACCGAGCACCGGTTTGACCGACAGGTCAACCTGGTTTTCCATTTATTATTACTATTTTTTTTCGGCCGGGTCAACCTAGGTTTTATTAAAAATTTTGAAAAAAAACGAAGCCCAACCGGATTTCAAGACCCGGGTCACTCAAAGCTCGGCGGGTCTAAGCGATTAACCCGAGTTTTTTGATCCGTGTTTGTGGCCGAGCACCGGTCCGACGGTTGAACCGGCTGGGTCGACCCGGGTTTGAAAACATTGATTAGACCATTGAAGAGGATTGAGACTCTACCAATAAGCCTTATTTTTAAGTTCCATATCTAGAATAATATAACAAAGATTTGCGACAACAATCAACTTATAATTATAAGTGATAACAGTTTATATTAAAACTATATTAGTTGGTGTTTCTAAACTAGTTTATAACTCTTATTTATTGTTTTATAAAATTTAACTAATATTAATCGTTACCATTTTAACTTGTCAATTAAATTTAGAAAGGGTGATGGGAAAAAAAGGTTTTGTTAGATTTTTTTTACAAAAAGATATGACCCGATCGGGTTTATCAAATCGGGGTCAACCCTGGTCAACGAAAAACCGATTGTTCAATCCAGTTCTCAAACAAGCAAAAATTCAATCGCATTCGGCCCAGTCTCCGAACCGGTTCCCAGTTCAACCGGTTGAACCGGCCGGGTTACCTCGAGTTTTGAAACATAGGTTTTAGCTATTTTTTAGTCCACCTCAACCTTTAGGTAATTGATGTAGGTTTAAGTTAGTTCGATGGTGACATGATAACTCCACCGGATACATTGGAGATCAGCATCTATTGGTTTGTGACTTCAGAGTTAAAGTGAGTTTGATTTAGAGATCCAAACACTACTTAAAAAATTGTCATTTCTCATCGATTTTTCTCACAGGGGAAAAGTCGTGGTAAATTCCTACGAATAAGTTACAATTTACACACCAATTGATTGACCAATCATCCGTAGAAAAGTTGTTGTAAATTTTTCACAGATTAGCGTTAAGTTACATACTAATTTGTTGACAAGTATTTTGTGGGAAATCTGCCGCAAATTTCCCCCGATTAGCTACTCTTTTACCGCTTAATGTCGTTGACAAAAAATTTCAACTAATTACCCACCGATCTGATAAATCCGTGAAAAATTTGTGAGTTGTTAACCCACTGATTTCCCACAAGGCCACAAATAATATCGTTTTGTGTTTTTGTTACCTTTTAATTTCTCGCATTACTATGTATGTCTTTATATATATGTTTATAGCTTCGTATTATGTCTTTTTTCATTAGTGTAACTATTTGTGTGTGTATTACAAGTGTGTGCGCGCGCGCATGTATATCTAACACGTATTTTTGATTCTCACTTCATTCGACTAACTAGACTGATAGTCGGATCTTCAATTTGTGGTAAACACACCTAGAAAATTCTTAAATAATTATTTTAATCGATTTCATATAATCCCATGAGCCAATATAATAATTATTTTATTATATATGTATTCCTAATAATTTCGTTACGTTATTTATATATTAAATTAAACAATATTTTGTCGGGAATCCAGACGAATTATTGAATGCGGATTAAAATATAGGTTTTTTTGAGAATATATAAAAATGAGACATGACAACCTAGCTTGTTGGTTCCCAAATTAAGTATTGGCTCGTGCATGTTAATTTTCTCTCTCACAAGGAAGCCGCACCATCAGGGGCGGAGCTATGTGAGGACCGGGGAGGGTCCCGGCCCCCTAGGTCTAAGCCCGTTAGTGTATTTATTTGCGATTTCATGTGTATTTTCGGAAAAAAAAATTATTCCGGCCCTCCCATTTAATGTATTTCTCGAAAAAAAATTGTTTCGGCCTTCCCACGAAAATTTTTCTAGCTCCGCTACTGCGCACCATGTCCCCAAATAATAATATACTAATCACTATACATATTTTCCATGATTTCATTAGCATGGAATATATAACAAAATCACTTTACAAAAAGTCATACACTAATCATTCACTAATATTATTTATTAATACAAACATCAATCATACACTTCTACACATATATTTATTAAAAGAAAGATATGGCCAAGCTCGATTTTAAGCTTGGGTTAATTAAGGTTTCACGCTATGTATTCTATATATACCTTTGTCTAATAATAAAATAAGCCTACGGGATTTACATTATTCAACATATTTATATGGTGTATATAGAAAGTACGTAGCATGAAACCTTAATTGATTCAAACCTACAATCAAGCTTGAGCTATTTATCATCTAATATTGGCATATAATTCTCACAATCTATCATACAAATGAGTAATGACTCACACAAGATATTAAGAACTTAATGGTTATTAGTGTCTGCTAAACATCCCAGCAAGATGTTAGATTACATAAAACAAACATATCACAGTAACAATAGGATTGAACACCATTTAACACTATATATAAACCCATTTTAGCACGATTTTTTTTGACTATTTATCAAGTAATAATTCATAAAATAAGGACCTTAATTCACTGCTTTACATCATCCATAGAGGTACTTTATTTTTGTATCGATCTTTTGTGTTGAAAGTTATGCTTCGGTGCTCCCATAGACGCACCATTTTGTAACATGGATAACGGTCCAAGCAATCTTTTAGAATGCCACTTGGACCCGCTGTATGTATCCACTGTTGGCATCGATGACTTTAGTCTTTGCACCATTAAAAGAAGGAAAGTGATTTGCACACTCTCAAGATTGATTGAACACTCAAATTATGAGTGTTTTGAAAACACTCATAATTTGAGTGTTCCAATCAATTGTGGGAGTGTGCAAATCACTTTCCATAAAAGAAATGGAAGGAACGATGAAATAAGTCAAGCTAACTCATGGATTTATTGATCATCACTTCTTAAAGTATATAAACCAAAAAGGCAAAAACTAAAAAGAGTAAAAGAAAGATGCAAGATTTATAGTGATGTTTGGTTACATGGTTTTTTAGTATGTTATAGCCGAGTTGGTTGAAATGTGTGAACATTAGTAACGGGTCAATTTTGTAGTTTCAATTCCAAACAGAAGATTTGACAAGTAAATTACTTGTTTCCCAAACAAAAGAAGAACATCAATGTTTACTGGGAAGGATTGACAAGTAAACTGGCTAGTTTCCCAAACAAACGAAGAACATCAATGTTTACTTGTTACTTGGAAGGAAGGAGCAAAATGGATGTTGACCCACATCACATGTTTTGATCCGACAATAATTCACGTGCAATCACATCATTTAATACGACACATTAAATAAAGTACAACTATCTGAAAAATGGTATTGGAAGGTTCCCATTTGCCAACAAAACCGCGTCATGGCACACATACAGCACCTTTTTATTTGGACTCAAAGTTTTCCATCTTATAAATTCATTTCATTTCCTCAAACTCCCACAAGTTCACTCTCTACAAACTCTTACATAATCAATCTCTAAGTAACATAAATAACGAGATCAAGGCATGGGTGCTTGTATGTCATCGTCAGGTGACTCGATACACAAATCGACTCATTATGCCTTTGTTATATCAACCAAAGGCGAATTACGACAATATCCAACTCCCATATTTGTCTCTGAGGTTCTTCAATTTGAAAAACCTTCTTTCTTTGTTTGCAACTCCGACGACTTGTATCAAGACCAAGATATCCCTTGTTTGGATTTAGAAGACGAGCTTGATGCTGGTCAGATATACTTTATTTTACCAAAAACAATGCTTGCTCGTCGTCTTAGTGCCTCTGATATGGCTTCACTAGCTGTCAAAGCCAGTCTTGCTCTTGATTCCAATTCAAATTCGAATTCCAGTGTAAAGAAGAAAAAGAATAACAAGGCTCGTATATCGCCTATGGTGTTGATGGAAACGAGTCAGATTAATGTTGTAGTCGAGGAAGAGGAAAACAAGAGTTACAAGAATGGAGGTTTACGAGTGTCTAGATCAGGATCTATAAGGAAGATGCCAAGATCAAAGAGAGCAAGATTGGCTGCTCGATCCTTTAGGCTTAAGTTGTCTACAATATACGAAAACGCCGAAGGCTGTGATAATTAATTTACTACTCAGAGTATAATTCATGATATGAGTTTTTGGTTTCTACGTGAACCTGTCGTGATTTATATATGTATGTATGTACAGATTTTGAGGCATGATAGATTATTTTTTATTACATCGAGGTTTGCTTGATGTTTCAATCCGGTAAGAGTGTTGTTTGTAGAATGTACAAAGAAGTTAAAAACTCTCATGTTAATTACTATATCAATCCAATAGTAAAACCTGTGATTGATGAATTTTCTTATTTCCTTCGTTTTGTTAAATTTCTTGCAAAAAAGAACTATTATTATACTCAACAAGTATAGTATCATGAAATATATTACAAGAAGAAAAGTCATAATCAAGCGACGATTATCTATCGAAAAGAAAGCATGCATGCATCAGACCATGAACCGGACCAAGAAACTAGACTTTTACCTCAACGCCCATTGATTGGTGTATATGTCCGGAGTTCACCTGACGAACGACCAAGGTTTTCACGTGTCACTACAACATTCGTCGCTTTAGCAGGCAAAATTTCAGGCCTTTCGCAGGGGACATGTCCCCTGCAATACCCTTCCCCGGGGACATGTTTCCGCAGAAAATCCCCCGGCAATACCGTCTCGGGGATACCTTTCCCGGGGACTGTCTACAGCCTTTACCGGGGACATGTGGGTCCCGCAGCAAATTGTCACCGGTCAAACATGTCCGACGTGGGACTTTGTTTTGCCGTGGACTGTCCCCGGGGAAAAGGGTAACTAAAGTTTATTTCTAACGGCTTCGCCGGGGACATGTCCTCGGGGAAAATGAAAAACTAATATTACCTATGACACTTTCGCCGGGGACATGTCCCCGGTGAAAGACTTTGACCCATGTTGCAGAAAATTACTGCAAAATGGGTAATTTCCAGATTTTTTCCGGAATTTTTCCGAAAAAAATCTACAATGTAACAACCTGTTTTCAACTTATTTTATGCTACAACAACACAAAATCGCTAAACATAATATCATATATAACCAAATGGTCCAAATTCGCTACAACACAATCGATAACATAAAATTTGTTTCCAAAATCGCCAATGGTCCAAAACTATACATAAGCTACCTATACGCAAATGGTCCAAAACTATACGTATAATCCATTTAGCGGAAATCCTAACCATGTTATTCTCTACAAACATATCCTAACATAATCCATATCTTCTGCTTCTTCCGATATCTTCTGCTTCTTAGGGTTTGTCAAAAGCTTAACCTGCATTTTTAAATAGTTTAGGGTTTTAGGTAATGAGAACTATCCAAGCATCGGGTATCAAAAAGACCCTTTAAACCATTAGGGTTGAATTGGTCATTTTAACAATTAGGGAAGGAGGGTAGGATGGTGGATTTTGGGACCTAAACCAAGATCTTGGCAGGGTGTTGGGGGTCCACCCCATTTCATGTGTAATAGCACTTTAACTAGGTTAATGAGATCATGTTGTTTATTTTGCTTGTGATACAAAAGATTTGATCATGTTTGCTTACGACTTTTTGAACAATGTGTCTAGGGTTGAGGGTTGGTGAAAACATGAGAATGGTGTTAGTGTATCTAGTTAAAGTGCTATTACACCATTTCCCGACAACATTTCATTCTGTTTCTTACAATGATCTTCCAAAAAACTCACCAAATTCTCTCTTATATTATCAAACAACAAAAATGAACTTAGCGGCGGTGACACGTGGCTTCTCTGATGGTTTACGGCGAGGAGGTACACGGTTTCTTGGTCCAGTTGATACAGGAAAGTGTACAACCCATTTCTTGTTACGGTTTGTAATGGTTACCTGATGATGAGAGTTGAATCTTGAAGGGTAGAAAGGTGGTGCAAAATGGTTTAGCCCTGCTTTAAGAGTTCATAACTGTGTCTGTGTTTTTAGTGTGTGTTTTTTGGTGAGAAACTCCATGTGTGTGTGAGAGAGAGAGGGGTCGGAGATTATGAGAAGATAGATGAAAGGGTTTGTAATGATAGTGATGGCGAGTGAAGTGGAGTTAATGAGGCACCCTCACAAACCCTTTCATATCTCTCGCCACCATTATATCTCTATCATTACACACAATTTCGTACCTCTTCTTATCATCTCTGACCTCTCTCTCTCACACAAACTCATGGAGTTTCTCACTAAAAAACACACACTAAAAACACACAATAAAAACACTCTCAAACCAAGCTAAACCCTTTTGCACCACCTTTCTACCCTTCAAGATTCAACCCTCATCATCAGGTAACCATGACAAACCGTAACAAGAAATGGGCTGTACACTTTCCTGTATCTTGTGGAGCAAGAAACCGTGTACCTCCTCGCCGTAAACCATCAGTGAAGCCACGTGTCACCACCGCTAAGTTCATTTTTGTTGTTTGATAATATATGAGAGAATTTGGTGAGTTTTTTGGAAGATCATTGTAAGAAACAGAATGAAATGTTGTCGGGAAATGGTGTAATAGCACTTTAACTAGACACACTAACACCATTCTCACGTTTTCACCAACCCTCAACCCTAGACACATTGTTCAAAAAGTCGTAAGCAAACATGATCAAATCTTTTGTATCACAAGCAAAATAAACAACATGATCTCATTAACCTAGTTAAAGTGCTATTACACATGAAAGGGGGTGGACCCCCAACACCCTGCCAAGATCTTGGTTTAGGTCCCAAAATCCACCATCCTACTCTCCTACCCTAATTGTCAAAATGACCAATTCAACCCTAATGGTTTAAAAGGTCTTTTTGATACCCGATGCTTCGATAGTTCTCCTTACCTAAAACCCTAAACTATTTAAAATACGCAGGTTAATATCTTACCTTTTGGTCTCGGCTGTGGTCGCGGCTTGGCCTCGGCTTCCATTGATTTCTACAAGCAAAGCACATAGTTAGGTAAAAAAATTTACAATTGAGGCTTTATCGGTAAACCAGCATAACCATGAAAAATAGAGATATTAAAACTATAGCAAAGTTAATGGAACCTGTATCGGTAAACCACACCATTGCATCTCCAATATCGGTCCAACGGCACTTTCATCCACAGAAACTTTACAATATATCACACATTCTATTTGTACTAATATTAAGACAACCAACCCACTAATCAGTTTTATTATTGTCGCGACTAACAAAATACCATCCCAGTGTTCACTATTACAACGAAGCAATAACCGACAACCATTACGGGTGTCGACCAAAAACAAACAAACACCCTCTAATCGAGTCTAACATCACTGAAGCATGAATGCTTATAGATTTAACAAGCAAAATAAGCAAAAACCAAGATAATTCGTGACCCCAAAAGTTAAGTAAATAATTAAGCCTAAAAGAGCAACAAAATGAGTTTTTAAGCAAAAACCAAGATAATCCGTGACCAACAAAACCAAGATAGCTGATTTCTAATTCCACGAAACTATATTAACGATTCACTATATGGTTTTAAAATAAAAAGAGCAACAAAACGAGTTTTTACGATTTGTCATACCAATAAAACGAGACACATAGAGAGATGACGAGGAAGTGGTGGTCTTGTGGTGGTATTGCAAGCCGCAGCTGAGAGAAGTGTTGGTGGGTATATATTTTTTTATCTCAAAGTGATAACAGATACGTTAATAATTGAGGTGTTTTTTACGTTCAACTTTTCCCGGGGACAAGTCCCCGGAGAAAGTTTTGTTTGTCTTCTAGCAAGACTTTTGGCTGGGACAAGTCCCCGGTAAACGAAATGGCGGTATAAAGTAAACGAAAGGAGGGAAAATGAAAAGTTTTGTCAAAACCTTCCGCGGGGACATGTCCCCGAGAAAAGATTTAATTATTCAATTTTCTTTTTCAAAAAACTCTTTATACGTATAGGTGCTATGGTATACGTATCATGTTAAACGACCGAGTATAGGTGCTATGGTATACGTATCATGTTAAATGACCGAGTATAGGTGCTATGGTATACGTATCATGTTTAACGACCGAGCATAGGTGCTATGGTATACGTATCATGTTAAAGGACCGAGTATAGGTGCTATGGTATACGTATCATGTAAAACGACCGAGTATAGGTGCTATGGTATACGTATCATGTTTAACGACCGAGTATAGGTGCTACGGTATACGTATCATCTTAAACAACCGAGTATAGGTACTATGGTATACGTATCATGTTTAACGACCGAGTATGGGTGCTATGGTATACTTATCAAGTTAAACGACCGAGTATAGGTGCTATGGTATATGTATCATGTTTAATGACCTAGTATAGGTGCTATGGTATATGTATCATGTTTAACGACCGAGTATAGGTGCTATGGTATACGTATCATGTTTAACGACCGAGTATAGGTGCTATGGTATACGTATCATGTTTAACGACCGAGTATAGGTGCTATGGTATACGTATCATGTTTAACGGCCGAGTATCGGTGCTATGGTATACGTATCATGTTAAAGGGCCGAGTATAGGTGCTATGGTATATGTATCATGTTAAACGACCGAGTATATCTGCTATGGTATACGTATCATGTTAAACGACCGAGTATAGGTGCTATGGTACACGTATCATGTTAAAAGGCCGAGTATAGGTGCTATGGTATACGTATCATGTTAAACGACTGAGTATAGGTGCTATGGTATACGTATCATGTTAAAGGGCCGAGTATAGGTGCTATGGTATACGTATCATGTTAAACGACCGAGTATAGGTGCTATGGCCAACTTGTTCTCTGTATTTGTGAGTACTTTGTCATGATTACCATGTTTGTGAACAGAAGAGTTTTAATGTTACAACTATTTGACGGTACCTCACAGTAAATAAAAGGCGACTTGCGTGCGCTATAATTACTCTTACAGTCTTACATCATATCCCATCACACATTAACAATCTCAATTTACGATCCATACTTTTCGTCAATTTATGTTACCAAAACTCAACTCTAACATACCAACTTACACCACTACACATTACTAAAAAAAGTAAAAAAAAGTAACGAAAAATAGTAAGTTTAAAAAGAAGTAAATTTCTTAGTGTGCTTACAAAAAAATCACATCAATTACTATAAAAAAACCCGCCATAACTCGTATCTCTCTCACATACTTATTACACCAAGAAAACACACACTAGCCAGTTGTCACTGATGCTTCATATTCTTCATTCAAAAACAGTTCATTTCATATGATCATCACAAAAAAACACTTCAAAAAATTCAAACTCTTAAACAACATTGTTTGATCATAATGGATTTTTTTAACTTGCCTGTTGGAAAAAGAACTAGACATCAATGGCAACTCTATGCTCAAGGTAGTAACTTGTTTAAATATTTGATCAACTTTTTATTATATGTTCAGATATGTTACAATATAATAGTGTTTGGTATCAAGAACTCGAGTAAAGAGATATATTGACGATTGGGTTATTTATGTTATTCCAAGCATCGGGGTTTTAGTTATGTATTAATAGTTGCAATAAAGTGTATTTTTTTAAAATATAATTTTTGCCGGGGACATGTCCCCGGGAAAGGGTTTGGCGGGAATTTTCCCGCGTACAATTAGGAAGCTTTGGACTTTTTGGTCAAACTTTGGTGAACGTAAAATATACTTTCAGCGGGGAGTCGTCCCCGGAGAAAGATTGCGTTGAATTTTGACTAACCGGTCAAAATTCAGTTAACTTTTGCGGGGGACATGTCCCCGCGAAAAGTGTGCGATGAAATTTCCACAACAAGTCAGCGAATTCATGTGCCACGTCAAATTCAATTTTGCCGTTTAGTGACTTTCTCCGGGGACTGTGTGTCCCCGGCGAAAGTCTCCTCGCCCGTCCATCCAATTGTTGTAGTGTGTCCGAAGGAAATATGTCGGACGACCAAAGTTGTGGATCGAAGAACACTCTTTTACCCAAAAGATCATTTTATCCAACAATTCGTACTAAGGACCATACTTAAGTAGATATTGCAGGATATTGTCCCCGGACTGACGCCAAGTACCTAGACTAGGTGTAGCTCGGCTCGTTCCATCCTTATGTTGACAAGTACAGTAATTGAGGTAGTATAAATACCCTAACCTTATTCAATGTACAATAAAGATAGTTCACACACGTTTACTCTCACATTTATTACTTTGCCATTCGGCTTATATCCATTTCTTAATCTTACGCCGGAGCTTGGTCTTGGGTTCAAACCCAAGGTGAGGCTAACGCGTGTCTGCCATCTGTGTAGGTGCTCGAAGGACATCATTTACTTAATCTGGAAAAACCTACACATGCTCGAGCCGAGAAGTTGTTATTTACTTCAACACAACGATATTGATTTTTTAATCTTGAACCCATAGTCTTGAGGAAGAACCATACATTTGTTGCTATATATGTGTTGTAACTTGTTCTGCGGGAGGTTGTGTGTCTTCTTTGCTCAATTCGGATAAAAAGTCACTAAATATGTCCTTTTTTATACGAGCTCGTTTACCATCCAACATGATACCTAATGAAGCCCCAATGAGGTTGAGACAACGCATATGACGATCTGATTAGTCATTTTTTGATACATCACCCAGATTTAGTAAACAAGATTGGTTATATGGAAAAACCTAATACACACGCTCCTTATATAACAAAGGGTTTCTGTACTACTTAAGTCTAATCTCATGCCTCTTACGAAGTCATAACAATAAACTGGGGGGCTTAATGAGGTATCCACCACTATAGAGTCAAATGTGGACTATTAAAAACAAGTATAACTACTTTTATATTTGATTTTACAAAACAAAAGTAGTAGAAATTGTTACCAAGTTTTTTTTAACAAAGCAATGATAAGTCTAAAGCCATGCACTCTTCGCATGCATAACATTAGACTGGGGAGCTTGATGACGTACCCTCTGTTCTGCTAACGAGCGTTACCGTCACTCTGGTACTTAGCTTACCATTTGTACAAAGGGTATGATGTACCCTCCTAAAGGACGAAACCTATGCTTTCGTCCTACACATAATGTTGGCATAAAGTCATTCACAATGGCTACCACAAGGGAATCCACTAACCTACACCCAAAGCACTTATAGCGTCTAACCTCTGTCACAGTTCGGAGATTGGCCTCCGACAAGGTTCGAAGCCTGAACTCTGTCAAGGTTCGAAGCCCTGTTCGGAGCCCGGCCTCCGACAATGTTCGAAGCCTAAAAGTCATTGACTCTCTACCTGTGAACGTGGGTATGATCGGGCTGGTCAAACAAAATTGGTCAAATAAGATCTGGTCAAACAAAACTGGTCAACAACCATGATCTTAGCCATGACCCTCTGTAACTGCCATGACCTCTGTAACTGCCTCCACACACCCTTTGTTACTGCTCTGTAAGATTATTATGCCTATAAATAAGAAAGTCATCACAGAGGTATGAAACCTAACTTAACCCAGGAGATATCATCTTCTCCACCTCAATACTTTCATGACATAATCACCATGACTGATTCTCACACCGGAGGCGGTTCGCGGGGGCTTCCCCCCGCGCTCCGTCTAACGTAGTGTCTTCTATTTCTTATTTTCAGGTTATCATGCACTCGGCATCACCACCATCACCCCTAACTCCGTCAATCACCATTGACGGCCTGGTATGCGCATCCTTTTGTACAATCAAGGGGTGTTTTAAAAATAATATTTATTAGATAATTATTGTTCTAGATATATTTATTCTTGTGTTAAATTCTTTGTATTTTTTGTTAAATATGTCTATAAAAAGTGTTTTAAAGTATTGCAACCAATGTTATTATAAATGTACTTATTAAAATTTGTCATTATAAGCAAGTGTTAAATCTTAATTTTTTAAGCAATCTATTTTAGGAATGTCTCAAATGATTATAATGTAGTATAGATTATTCACGGATTATTAAGCGTGGTGAGTTATTCGGACCCTCAAAAAATACAAAGGAGACCCCCCCCACCCCTTTTTTTTTTTTTAATTTTTTAATTTTTCTAATTTTTTTTATATCAAAAAACAATGAACCTGAAGGTACGGAAAATAAAATATAAAATTTAATAAGTCAAACGCTTAAGACTGTCAGAAATATGGAATAGAAACTGACAAAAAAAAAATTGTGTTATAACAGTGGGGACAAAAGAAATCTTTATCCTTCAACCCCTTTTATAGCCTCATTGGAGGATCTTTATAGTGTAACCTAGGGATGAGCACGGTACCGATCCCGTACCTAATTAGGGGTACTGATTTTTTTCTTAGCATAAATTAGTGGTACCGGTACTGTACCGAACTGGATTTGGATACCAGTACCGGTACCGGGAAATCGGGTTTTCCTCGTTTTTTTTTTCGGAAATTTTCCGATTTGGTACCGATCCCGTACCGAATTAGTGGTTCCGTTTTTTTCACCTTATTTCGTAGTCCCAGTACCGTACCGTATACAGGGAATTGGTACGATTCCGGTTCGGTCTCGAAATTCAAGTCGAAATGATCATCCCTAGTATAACCCTTATTAAGCGGCGCTAGCTGGCTTTGAAGTGATTTAGCCCCACTTGTACGTACTAATGTGAAATTAAAAGTAACGAAACAAGTGTTATGATGGAAGTTGCAAACCTGCGAACCATAAATCCCAACATCTCACGTGTGCCTTGTTGTATTACTTATTAACTGTCAATTGCACGAACACAATTATTTTGCATTAAATGTTACATTTGTATTTCACATGCCAAAGAGTGTATTTTATATATCATACTCCATATAATATGCTGTATCGTATTTAAGTTAATACAGAGTAATATAAAAATAGTAGCATGATTGAATGCATGAAGGACGGTCGATATATGCCAATTTAACAGGGCGTAAAATTCCCTTTGAATTGAAGGTCGGTTGATGCTAAAAATAAAAAGAAACAAACAAGTGTTCTCCCATAATTACTCAAATCACACATGCACCATGCATCTTCTTCTTCTAACATTCTAAGTTATCATCACGAACCTATAACATTTTTGTATTTATTATTTATATATACGATATTTCTCGTTTTATGATAAATGAAATTCATTTGATGTTCAAATTGTTACTATGATAGTACTAATTAATTTAAGAGATGCATGAAGCCATGAACGAGGACAAAATTGAAAAAAGATAGTAATAATCTGGCTATCCAAACAAAACAATCATAAAATATATAACCGAATCAGTACTCTCACGTAGACTTACTATACCTTAGAAATAGAAAAGTCTCCAAGTAGAATTTGAAAGAGGAGATTAATATACAAAAACAAACTTTTCAGATGATTTATGTGATTTCAGCAAATCTGATTAATATATGAGGCTTCTAACCAGCGGCCATCAAATAAATAAAAAAATAGGTATTTCTTTCTCCAAGTCAAGAGATTATATATTATTGTTAATTCTAGTCTACGAAGAAAATGGAAATGGACAAAAATACCCACGTCATTGCTTCCATCTGCAACCCCTTTCACTTTCAGTTCTCCTTTCATTGTCGAATTTGCGATCATCTGATTTAACTAACTTAACAAATTATGATGTAAGCGACGACTGAACTAATATCACCTATATATATTCGGTTTCCAAATGTATAGCTTAGTTGCTGTTTTGGGCATGTCTAATTCTAACTATAGTTTTATGGTTGTAATCTTGTTCGGTAATTAATAAAATTCACCCTTTTGCAAAACAAAAAAAAAAAATCTCTCTTTTCTTTTTTGTGTTGTTTGATTTTTATTAGAGCATGCACAATCATAACATTATAACACCAATAACATCGTCCACGTCAGCGCCACATCAGCTTTAACATTTAACATTAACATCCCCAAAAAACACCGACAACCATAACATCCCAATAACATCAATAACATTTCATATTTTCAATTTCAACCCCTAAACTAAAACAAACACTTCATTTATTAAAACACATATCACATATAACATTTAAACACCAAGTACATTAAACGTTAAACACGAATTACATTAAAAATTAAAGATACAACGCATACTGACGAAAATAAAACTACTAAAACTTAAAAAAACGAATCATATGAGTCCCAACCCTCAGAACTGGTTGCCGAAGAATTAAACTCCCCATTCATGTATCGACGCTCCATTATGTCGAAGTAGTTGTCTTGGAGGTACTGAGCTTCCCGTGCTTCTTGCTCACGGCGAACAACCTCTTCACGTGCCTGCTCTTCCATAATCTCCCTAACGTTTTCTTCATCTTGTTCTAGTTGCCGGAGGGAAGCCTCACTTAACCCCCTGGGGTGGTTTTGAAAATCCACCTGTGGACTGTTCACATGTGGAGTTGAAACAATTGGGAGGTACGGGATGTTTTCAAAACCCACCGGAAAGACATTTTCCGGTAGTGTTGAGTAAACTTCAGGTTCTGGTAGAGTTGGAAAGCTGGTTTCCGGCAACTTTTCTGGACTTGGGAATTGCTGAGAAAAATCTTTGCGCGACATTTTTTGTGGTAGAGTTGTGTGTGTAACTTGTGTGTGTTGTGTGTTTTAAACAACTCTGATAGAGTTGTATATATAGGCAGAGTTGATTTTGAAATTGAATAAATCCCGCTCATATTTGATTTTTAAATTTCAAATTTGAATTTGAATTTATCCCGCCCAGAATTGACCAGTATAATTTAAATTTGAATTTGAATAGATTGAGGGGGTGTAAGTGAAAATTTATTTGAAATGGTTTAGGGGGTGAAATGATTTTTTTTTAAACAATAAAGCGCGTTAGCCTAGTAACGCCCAGGGACTAACGGCGTGAATATGGTGCACTTCCAAGGGCATAATGCAATAACGGGCGTTGTTTGGGGGTTTAACGCCGTTGGGGCGTTAACATTGAATATGCTCTTAGTTCTATTAGTTTTGAACTTTTGATGTGTCTTCCCGAGGTCAAAAAGGCATATTAATATTTTCAGGTTATCCGTAATTCTACTTTTTTTTTGCCATCATTGGTCCACATATATGTAATATTTCTCGCCATTTCACTAACTTAATCACTTAAACCTCATAATTTTGACTAACTACTTACATATGCCTTACTCTCTCCGTCACATTTTTATTGTTTATCATGCTTTCTGGTTTGTCTCAAAATAATTGTCCACAACTATATATGATAGTTGGAATTACTTAAGTTTATTATATTACCTTTAATTAATCAAAATTCAAACTTGTTATTTACAAAACTATATGAAAAAACTAAATAATTGTTAAATAGTAAAACTGTCTTCTTATGACTTGCAATAATCGAAACTCAAAAGAGCAATGATCACAGAAATACCGGCCGATACATTGACTCCCCCACCCACTGCAACTGAACCAGCAGAAAAGCAACACCCAGCAGCCACCGTAGCAACAACGACAACACGAAAACAGCTCTTTCAGACCCCAACAGAGGAAGCGGGAACACGAGACACTAAAAGGGCCAGGACTGACTAGGCCAACGCCAGGCAGCAACCTAATAAAAAAGTTGCAGCAGGTTTTTTCGCCGTAGAGCGACCCTAAACTCTATGTATATATATTTACTAAGCTAAAAGTGACAACATGGTAAAGTTGCACAAATTTTGTTGAAGATCTGCAGTCGCCAACCTTGGGAAGAGAGATCCCCCACTACTCTAATCGCTCTATGTAAAGCTTTTGGGCATAGTAACATAACAGTCTTAGGTACTATGTACATGTAACAAGCAACTGCTAAGGTTGTAAAAACTGTTAACGCAGACATTTTGGGGAACCATTGTAGTCAGAATGCAATAATACTATATAAGCTTAGCAGCGTTGCATTACAACTTATATTGTTATGAAATTACTCGAAAACTACCAAATCTTTTATAATTAATCATCACGAAAACCAGTACAGACTCATGAACCATAGGTTTAAAGACACTAGAAACTACATACATGACGTATATATATACAAACGTACACTCAAACATTCGAACCAAGTACATTGAAACTATAGACCACTAAACCACAGAAACCCAACAACTTGCTAATTAACGAAAAAACGATAACTTACATGAGCTGCTAGACACCCAAAATCGAAACGCTATTTACCCATCTAAGCTAACCATCCGACATATACCTATCGAATTGACCCACCGGTCTAATGACAGCAAAGAATGAACCACCAATTTTTGTAACACAGTTATATTAGGTGCACATGTATAAACGCTGAACTGCATACGATGTCAATGCAGACCTTTTCGCTAACATTTCCAGGCTACCCGTAAACAGCGCATTTGCTATATGTTAAACACAACCACAAATTCAATTTACGTAATAGATCCAGCAACCATCTAAATCGTGTAACAACACAAACTATACATCCATGCTAAAAACTAGCAACGTATCTCTGAAATGTAAACACACACTCTTACAACCGGTTACACAGCATCAGGGGAACAATACTCACTCACATTTACACTAACATTTAAGAAACTCGAATGGTATCGCATTTCAATGGTATTGGCAGAACCGAATACAAACAACAGTAAAATCAGAAATGTAATAAACGCCTACTCACTAACAAGACAAAAATACGTCTGTAACCGTAACTTCAGATTACTGAAACATTTGTTAATACAATTCTGGGCGCTCCCCTGATGAAGATTAGTGTAGGCTAACTCCCCAGGAAATAGATCTTGTATTAAGTGAAGTTATTGATTGCAAGCTGCTAAGAAAACCAACACCGTTAGTCTCACCGCGGAACGGGGTTCCGCGGTCAACCTCCGGCGTGAGAGTAAGTGATAGTTTTTAGAGAGATGAAGTTGATTCTAGAGAGAGAGTGTATGTATGTATTACCGTTTGAATAGTGGCGAGGCCTCTATTTATATGGTTGACCTTTCTGTCGTGTTCTCAAGGTCACGGGCCATGAGAACGACAGCTTGGGAGTGGGGAGTGACGTAGGTCAACTCCAGAGCTTGTTGCGTTGCTGTGATAGCGACGCTTTTGAGTGGGAGTTGTCCCGCTTTCCCTTTTTGGGGACTGCCGGTTGCAGTACGTTGAGTCTGAGCGAGATTCCCTACATTTCACGTTGGACGTGGTTGTGTTCCTCTTCGGACGCGTCTACTGTCCGCGGAATGGCTTAGTGGCCATTGCCGTGGTATGTATTTGGTCCGCGACCGAACCATATGGGTTCCGGGAGTATTACACAGTCGTGCTTAGTCCGCGTCTGACCTGTATTGGTGCCAGGAGGTTCATACGTGATCAAGTCCCCCCAGTCTAGTTGTGTTTGTTAGTCTCATTGCAAGCGCTGCTAGACTAAGTTATTCCGTGTATCCGCGGTTTGGTGTGCCGTAGGAAATCCTAGTCACTGCTGACTGTGTTTTCCATTTACGGCGAGGGTGTGCGTTACAGCTGTCCCTTGGGATTCGCGAACCGCCCTCAGCCTCGTATTTTCTGACTGACAAGACGTTTTGGCTGCTTCCATCTCGTTCGTTGATCTAGGCAGATCTGGGCCGTTAGTTACAAGCCGGCGACGTGGCGTGTTTTCGACCGTTCGACTGACCCATTGGTTTTACTCTTGGGAGACTATAAATACACCTCTTTTTTACTTTCTTGGCTACTGTTGCCATTTCATCTTCGCGAGTAAAAAAGAAAACCGCCTATCAAGTTCTGTGTGTGCATTCCTACTTTATCAGGTTAGGTTTTCTTCCCTCATTGTAGTTCCATGGCTAAGAAACTTCTAAGTGACTTTACCTGTAAGTTATCACAAAAAGATTTGAGTGATTTTTGTTCTAAGTATCATATCCCTTCGACTGTTCACCCTTTTCTTCCTGGTCCTAATGATACCATAAAGGATGCCCCTGAGGGTAAGATAGGAGTATATACTAGGTTCTTTGAATTCTGCAATTTTAGGATCCCCCTTTCCGCGTTTCTGTGTAGAGTTTTGGCATACTTTCAGATCCATTTGTCACAGTTATCTGTGTTAGCCGCCGCTAGGATTAGTCACTTTGAGATCCTTTGCCGTGCTCACGGTGGGACACCCACCGTGCCTTTATTTAGGAAGTTTTATTATTCTGGGATGAAAGATGGTTGGATGACCCTAGAGAAGCGTAAAGGTCCTAAGTCGTTGATTGTACCAGTATGTTACACCGCACCTTTGGATTCTGTAAAGAATTGGAAGGAGTTTTTCTTTTGGGTTGACGCGACCGTTTTCCCTTTAGCAATCTCTTGGAATGAGAAAGTCTCTGTTGACCGTGATCCACCTCCGACTGATGACGGCATTGACCTTGAGTTATTACGTCGCCTTGACACCATGCGTGCTCCTTTTAAGAAGTTTCCGGAGCCTTTTCTTTGTGTGGTTGGCCTTAGCCGTGCCTGGGATGATGCTACGGCGCGGCCTACCTTTATGGCTTCGGATACCGAGGGTGGGTTTTCTTTTTAGGGTTTGCCGCGCCTTATTGTCTTTTTTCCTTTCCTCGTCTCTTTTACTAACGCCTGTGTTTGTATTGTTTGTCTTGCAGAGATGTCTTTGTTTGCCTTTATCAACCAGCCGGATCCATTCGAGATGACGTCTGGTGAGAGGACTTTACTAGAGGGGGAGAAGACGCTCCAAGATGAAACTTCTAGCCGCGTCATCGAGCCTTCTGAGAATATTATCACCTTAGTCCAAGAGACTATTGTGGATAATGTTGAAGCGGCTAAGGCTGATAAGGCAGCTGGGAAGAAGAGGGTTAGGCTTGATGTTCCTTCCAAGCAACCGGAGAAGAAGAGGCTTACTTCTATGCCGGCAAAGGATGCCGGGTCCACTGCTAGTATGGTATCTTCGTTATGTTGATGATTTTTATTGTTTTTTGCTTTGAAGAAATAACTTGTGTTATTATGCAGGGGATGCGACCGCGGGGTCTGCTCTTGTTATTGAGCTTCGCGACGAGTCCGATTCTGGTCCTCGTCCGCAAGAGGTAACCCATATTTCTTCTGAGGCTACTCCGGACCCTCAGGCCTATCCGGATTCTACTTCAAAAACATCCACCACTGCCCATCAAGAAAACTTAGATGTGGATATGTCCGGCCCTTCTCAGCCGCCACCCCTGCAACAGGAGAGCTCGTTTAGGGTTGAGTCTCCCCTTCAGGATCAATCCGGTCACCGCCCCGCGGCATCCGACGATGACTTCTATGAATCCTTGTCTGTGGATACGGCGGAGGCGAAAAATACTTATGTTCCGAAGTTGTTGCCTACAAATGAGTTCCGGATGAATGACCCCTGGATCTGCCAGAGTATCTTGGACAACCTTGCCACTCCTGGTTACTTGTCTACATTGCGCAACATGCCGCACACGGATTTGCTGGAGCAGTATAACATGATGACTGTTCAGCAGGCGTGTATGTCCTCCGAAGTGCGCTTGCGGCTGCAATTTGAGCTCAACCAGACCAACAAGTTAAACAAGAGGCTTGAGAGAAAGGAGAAAAGGATTAAAGCCCTTAAGGGTAAAGTGCAGGTGTTGGAATCCGACGCCGCGGAGGCTAGGGGTCTCCGCGAGCGTGTTGGCTTTCTTGAATCCGAGTCGGAGGAAGTGAAGAGATTGAGGGAGCGCGTGGCGCAGTTAGAGGGTATGATTGCGCCCAAAGATGAGCAGTTGGCACTCTTGACCGTTAAAAATGCGGAATTGAAGGGTAAGGTGGCCGGGCTTACTTTTTTTTGTGACGAGCTCAAAGAACAGGCGAAGGGTGCAGGTTTGCTGGAAGAGAAATTGAAAGAGTGTGAGGATAGAGTCCGCGGCGAGTATGATGGTCAACTTGCCCGGTTGGATCAGAGGTTGGCGGAACTTAACCGTGATTTTGATGAGGACTTGCAGACGTGGATGGCGTGGATGGCGTTTAAACAATCCGAGGAATTGCAGACGCGGTTGGGGGATTGCATTAGTAAAGCTATCGCTGAGGGTCTGAGGCAGGGTTTGGAAGCTGGGATTGTTCATGGTTCCAAGAGTCGAAAGCTAGAGCAAATCAAAGCCTACAATCCGCGGGCTAAAGAGGTTTATCGCGAGGCTGTCATTCGCCTTAGCAATGTTCCTTTCCCACTTCTGGATTCCTTGGAGGCGTGCAAGGACTCTTCTTTGGAATATCTTATGTCCCAGCTGGTGTTGCAGGAGGAGCGACCAGGCAGTGCGGGGGAATTCGTTTTTAATCCCCCAGTGGCGGAAGAGGTTGCCCTTCCCAATTCTTTGCTCCAAACCATCACCAGACGCCCGCGCGCCATTGCCGCGTACAAGGAGAGGAAGCACCGGGCATATGGTAAGAAGTTTGATGTTTGGAACCCTGAGCTGATTGTTTCGGAGGTTGAGCACTAGGTTACTTCTACCGGAGAGCCTTCCATGGTGATTGTTCCTCCTGGCCCGACCCTTTCCTCCGCGGTTACTGGCCCTACCGGGGAGAATGAAAAAGAAGAAGAAGAAGAAGAAGAGAAAAGGTCCGTCCACGATGATATGTTTGACACAAGTGTGCTTGACCATGCTGGGGATCACACTGGCGGTACTTGAAGTAGCCCTTTTTATGGGCGGCATTTAGACTATGCCGCCTTTTCAATTCATAGTGAAGCTTGGTAACATTGTTAGTTTCTTTTCTTAGGGTCGCAGTTATCGCGATGCCTCTTTTTTGTAAGCCGGGGGTATGCCCCCGAGTACTTGTAAAGAATTTTTGCGTACTTAATGGAAATGTTTGAATCAATCGTACACGTGTTCTTTTACTTGCTTGCCGGAGTTGGTTGATCCGGGCTTTGAGTTGTACCCATGGCCGCACTTAGGGAGTCCGGGGTAATAAAGAATGGTCAATGGGCTTGCAATACCACTTATATGCCTGAATCAATTTTGAGGTTGCTCGTCCTTTATGTGCGACATTGTTTGTCGTGGATTCGAGGATCATGCAAAAGATGTAAAAAATGCGATTGAATCTTTATTTTGGAAAATTTGTAGAGCGGGCCAGGCGTCTGCGTTTCATTACTTAGAAAACACTACAATAGAAATAAGAAACATGAAAATTTAAAGTTCCCCTGTTGTCCAGGTCTGATCCGTGATCAACTTACAAGAGGCGGGGAAAACCTACTTACATTTAGATGTAACATTTCTTCAAGTTGCGGATGTTCCATGTTCTAGGGAGTATCTCCCCATCCGTGCCTCTAAGCTTGTACGTTCCATTCCCTAGTGCTTCCATCACTTCGTATGGCCCTTCCCACTTTGGGCAAAGCTTTCTAGTGTCTTCCGCTCTACTAGCTTCGTTGCTGCGGTAGACAAAATCCCCGGGCCTGAAGGCCGTGCTTCGCACTTTGGCGTTGTAGTACCCCTCCATCCTTGCCTTGCTGCGCGCTTCTTCGATGGCCGCAGCTTCTCTTTTTTCTTCAAGGATGTCCAAATTTAGGCGAAGCTTCTGGTCGTTAGAGACTTGATGCACGGCTGTACATCAGAGATTTGGCATTCCAATTTCGACTGGGATAACTGTTGTTGGGAATTATGCGAAGAAGGATTTCTGCTGTCAATAATGCCGAAGGATTCTGCTGAAGTAGAAGCAGAATCTGCTGAAGAAGAGATTCTACTGAAGAGTAAAAGCCGTGCTGTGTTTCTGCTGAAGGGTGGAAGCTGACTAGGATCAGCATGCGCTTTATTATTTAAATGCTAACCCATCATTATTCTTGTACTGCCCGAGGTTAGCATGGGTATTATTGTACTGCTCAATATTATTTAGTGTTTTAGTCATTAAATGCATGCTTGCATGTTTAGTCGATTGAGTAGTAATAGTTTAGGGTTCCTTGTCTATAAAAGGAACCTCATAGTTTGTAATAGATAACTCATCCGAAACATAGTGTTTCAGTTAATAAAAGATCCATAGAGGATCTAAGTGTTCTTAGTTATAACAACTTGTATTTACATTCCGCTATAGAATACGAGTTTTATAGATTGTCTATTAGTTTGCTTATGAATACATAGGCAACACTAACGATCCACGAGTGCTCAAGATCTGTCAAGGTCTGTCTGTGTTCAACAAGTGGTATCAGATCCTCGGGAGAGTCTCTACGATACTGAGAACCTTATTTACCTCACCCCCATACAACCAAAAACATATTCACCATGCCTGGAACTGATGATGAATCAGAAGTCACCAACAACAACATCAAAAACACCACCTCTATGCAGCAACTTAGTCTCTCCAACAGTAATGGTAAGTTTCCTTATCTGAAAAAGGAAGAGTATGATCTGTGGACCATGAAGATGCAGAACTGGATCTCCAATATTGATTGGAATCTGTGGGAGATTGTGAAGAATGGAAACAGTTTGAAGAAGACTATCCCGGATCTTGATGGTAAGTTTACCATTGCTCCTCCCAAAACTGCTGAAGAGATTCTTGTTGTGCAAAGAGAGCACAAAGTAAGAACCATCCTTCTTCAATCTATTCCTGAAGATCACTTGGGTGATTTTCACCACATGGTTGATGCAAAGGACATCTGGATGGCTCTTAAAGCAAGGTTTGGTGAGGAAGTCCATGCTGAGACAACACTTCCAAGAGTTCAATATCTCTGAAGAAGAAGGTATCCACAAGGGATACGACAGGTTTCACAAGATTCTGAGTCAGCTAAACCAGCTGAATGCAAAGCCTGACAATGATGATTGCAATTCAAAGTTCCTACGATCTTTGCCTCCATCATGGTTACATGTGAGTATAGCCCTTAAAGCTAAAGGTGGGCTGGACATGCTCACTTTTGATGAGCTGTACAACAAACTCAGATCTCTTGAACCTGATGTCAGATCTCCCTACCGTGCATCCTCTTCTGGTCATACAGCCTTTGTTGGGACATCTCACTCCAATATGATGATGGATACTTCAAGTCCATCTTACTTACCATCATCATCTTATCGTCCCACTCCATCACATCCTCAAGCTAAAACTGGAAGTATATTGGAGGATGTTCTTTATTCATTTGTTGCTGATTATGATACTCAGCAGCATCTTGTCTATGAAGATTTTGATCAGGTGGACCCTCTTGAGATGGAGGAGATGAAACTGAAATGGCAGGTGGCCATGCTTTTAGTAGATATCAAGAGGTTTGAGGAGAAGGCAGGAAGAAAGTTTGGCTTCAAGGGAAAGGATCCAGCTCGCTTTGACAGGAGAAAGGTTAAGTGTTTCTCTTGTCATCAGATGGGTCATTTCCCAAGGGAATGCAAAGACAGGAAGAGTGGAGAGGGAACTAACTACAATACCTATCAGCAGAATCAGAAGGGAGCTAGCACTTCAGCAGCTCTTGTCACCTTGGATGAACAGGTCAACTGGGCTGCACATGAACCTGTGAATGAGGAAGCTGCTGATTCAGAGAAGCTTGGATTGCTGGCCAGATGTACTTCAGCAGATAGGCATGATCAGTTTGCCTTGATGGGATTTTCTCAGGTACACAACTGTATATTTGGTTGTAGTGAAAGATACAATGAACTTAAAGAAGCTTATGATACCATGAAACCTAAATACAATGAATGCTATGTTGATAATGAAGCTTATAAACTTTCGTTAAAAACATTAGAAAGACAAAAGGTATGGTTTCAAAAGAATCAGATAGCTTATGAAGAAAAGATTAAGGTGCTACAATTTGATCTAGATATTGCTAATATTAACTTTAAACGCACTGAAAAGGAAAAAGCTGATACTATTACTGAGAATCTAGAGCTTAAAGAGAAACTTGCTGAGGAAATAGCTAGACATAAACAATGGTTAATATCAGGTGACAATCTAGCTAGAGAACTCTATAATAGTCAGTCAGTGAACTCTGGAATAGGTTTGGGTTTTCAAAAGTATGAAGGATTGGAAGCTAGGCAAGATGGGCGTAAATCTACACCTGCAGGCTTAGAACATTTTAAAAAGGAAGGTGATTTACATGCTGTCCTTGGACCTATTAGAGGTGAATTCATGCCCAATGACCTGTCTATTACTGTTGACTTTGATGGATCACACCATCTGTATGGCAAAAAGTCAAAAGACTTGCCAGACAACGATGCTTCATCTTATGACTTTGTCTCTTTCTCTGACAGTGACAATTCATCGGATCAAGGACCTACTTACAGCTGTGATTCAAGTGATAAGTCAGACCTTCCCAAGCCCTCACCTGAGCCTACACCCAAGCCTGTACCCAAGTCTATCTACAAGCCTTCTAGGATAGCTGCTGAGGAATCTACTTCCAAGCCTGTTTCCCCTGAAGACTTGTCCTTTAAATCTTTGCATAATATGTCTGTTATAAACAATTCCTTTAATGTTTCTGGTTTAAGTACTTCTACATGTAATAGAACATCTGCTTTGTTAAAAAAATCTTCCAAAAGGAAGACATGTTTTGTGTGTGGAAGTAAACTTCATTTAATTAAGGATTGTGATTTCTATGAGCAAAGATTGGGTGCATGTGCTCCTCAGCAGAAACCTAGACCAGTGTGGACCAATGTTAAAAATATTCCTCCTTATGTCCCACAAGCTAATTATACTGACTCTCCTTGGAGGAGATCAGCTGATGGACCTTATGTGCAACCTATTAGCCCATATTTTAAACATGGTTATTGGCCTGCATATGTTGACTCTATGAATAATGGGAAAGGATGTTGGGGCACTACTGTCAAATCTTCAGCAGGTTGTTCTTGGAAGGATAAAGGACCTAAATTTCACTGGAAACCCAAGAACAATGGTGGATCTTTCTCTTCCCTTAACTGCAAAGTTTAAGGGGAGGCATAGGCCTCAGGGGAGGATTTTATAGTAAACTTTGTGTATATTCTGTTTGCTAACATTATCTTGCTAATAATTTTTTAGTCTGTTTTGTCTCTGTTTTGTTCTTGTGTTTCTCTGAGTTTGTTTTGCAGAATGCCCTGTTCAGTTAAAATTCACCAACTGTGGTCCTTTGGTATATGGTCTAGTAAGCTTAAAGCTTGTTTCCTCTGAAAGCTAAGTAATGAAGTGAGCAATTTGTTTCCACTGAAGATAAAATACTAAAGACAAGTATTGAAGTTAAAATTGTTCATTCATTCATTCAAATTACAGCTTACAGCTTACAGCTTACAATCAACTTCAATGCAACTACAAGAAAAGTACTTTACATGATCTACTAATCCTAATCTAGTTCATATCATCTATTCCAACATCTAACGGGCTGTTGGATATGCATGATCGCTCACATCTTTCACACTAGATGCTGGATATGCGTTTGTAAAATCTTGCATAACCACCCATTCCTTCTATCTCGATGGATGGATATGCATAACCAGTTCGACGAAGATGCTAAGGATCAAAATGGAAAGATGGATTGATGCAAACGATGAAGATGACGATGACCACACATGGTGTTGAAGAAACATAAAGTTTCGTTTGTGCTTCATCTATCGATTTCAACCAAAATGCAATCCATCCACCTTCCTTTAGCTCTTCCTCTATACGATGTGTGAAGTTGCACCAAAACATGGCGCAGGTAGAGCGAGCACCACCTCCCCTTCGGCTCGAGGCCTTTGCTGAGGTTGAGGTGCTGGAGGTTGGGAGTAAGAAGTTATCTCAGTAGTGGGTTCCTCTGAGTCATCAGAAGAATCACTTGGATCCACTATGCTATCATCTTCAGAAGAAGGGAGAAATGGGGATGTCAAAGGACGAGGATCAGGTGGACGTAACCAAAATTGGAGGAAATCACTGGATGATGATGATGATGGAGAAGAGTTTGGGTTAACAACCTCTGGTTTAGTACTCATGGTTGATAGTGGTTAATTTTGGAGCATTGTTGTAATTAGGGTTTGTGATGATTTTTGGGGGTTTTTGATGAAGAAGAGTATGCGTTGGGATGATTAAATAGACGGATGCAAGGGTTAATGCAATTTAATGCGGTTAGATGGCACAGTAATTCTAGAACCCTTCCGAAGATATTCTAGTCTTGGGGTGGTTTCTGCCGAAGCATATTATTTCAGCAGATTGACTATGTGTTTTTGCTGAAGCGTTAATCTGTCGTTGGTCAAGTTGAAATACACGTAGGATATGGTCAACTAAAGTTCTCATACTTTTGACTATATTCTTGGTAACGGTTACCATTCCTCTAAACGCATTTCTTCCACTTCAAACGAAACAATTCCCTCTTCAGTTCAAAATCATAACCCTAAAAACACATATCTCTCATGGCTCTTCAATTCAAGAAAGATCACAATAAAGTTGCATTTCTGGGTAAAGCAAAGGGCGATGAATTGTATGACCCAATGGTGGAGTTCCTGAAGCGGTCCAAGATTCACTTTGCCCTAACACATTCCCCTGATGCGATTTATGAATCGTTGGTTAAACAATTTTGGGAATCTGTTGAAAAACGCAGTGAATCAGAGATTGTTGCGTTAATTGATGGAACAGAGCACGTGGTGACGGAGGACCTAATAAGGAGAAAGCTTAGGTTGGATGATGCTGATGGGGTTTATCACTCATGTACAGAGGTGATTCTCACTGGGCTGAGAGCCATTGGGTATCAAGGTACAAGAACGGACATATGGTTGAAAAAGCACTTTTGCCCTATGTGGAGATTTTTTGTTCACACTCTACTTCAGTGCATTAGCAACAAATCTAGAGCGTGGGATCAATTCTCTATGCAATTGGCTTGTGGTATTGTGTGTCTATCTCAAGGGATAACTTATAATTTTTCTAAATTTATTTTTGATAATATGGCTGAAAATATAAATAGGAAACAACATAAGTTTTTAATGTATCCTAGATTCTTACAAATGATCATAGACACCTCTACCCAAGTCCAAGCCTTTCATCCTATAGGAGCCCTTTCAGCTAAGCTATTTGCCTCTATGAGAACTAACTTTGAGGGGGCACATCATCCGTTGTCAGCAGCTATGTTGCCTCATGGCAATGAGGCTGCTGATGAGGAAAATGTTGTTAATATCCCACCCTCTTCAAATGTGGCTACTGATGGCAATCCATCAGTTAATATAGATGAGGGTCCCTCTTTTACTGCTGAAGCATCTCATATTGCTCCTGACCATTCTCCACCTGTACCATCACCCAGACCGAGTCCACCACCTACTCAGGCTTCAATTGATGAGTTTGAGTCTGACTAGAACAGGATGACCACACCCAGTCTGTGGAAAACTAGAAGGGGGGGTTGAATAGTTTTACCAATTAAAACTTCCTTTTAAACTATTTAGATCGACTTATGTCAATCTATTTGGTTGTGTGTGTTGGATGTTGATAAACAAGCATATAAAGATATGTAATGAAAAGATAAGAGTAAGAAGCACAAAACCACAACGCGAGTATTTATAGTGGTTCGGCTACAAGGACACCTTCCTTGCCCTACTCCACTCCCCGAGTCACCTACTCGAGAGTTTGTAATCACTACACCAATCTCTCTATGGCGGAGAAGCCTTCACAACGTCGCTTAATCTTTTTCCGGTACAAAGCTAAATACCGAGTTCTTTCACACCAAGGCGAACCACACCTAACACAACGTCGCCTACCCTTTATACGGTGCTAGGCTAACCACCGAGTTCTTTCACACCTTAGGTGAACTACACCTTCACAACGTCGCCTACCCTTTATTAGGTACTAGGCTAAGTACCTAGTTCCATTGCAATGGAGGAACTACTACCACACTACACGAACGACTAATCCCAAAGGAGATCTACTCCTTTACAACATCATCAAGGACATCAATATCCTTGGATCTAATGCTAGTCTATCTAGTACATCGAAACACACCATATCGAATGTACATCTAAGGCACCTTTCACTAATGCCTTTGATTAGATCTACAAGACACCTTTCACTAATGTCTTTGATTAGATCTACAAGACACCTTTCACTAATGTCTTGTGTCTTCACTTCTAAGCACCTTTCACTAATGCTTCTTGTCTTGACTTCTAAGCACCTACCACAAGTGCTTATCTTATAGACGATAGATACCCTTCACTAATATCTTCGTCTTGACACTTGAGACATCTTTCACTAATGTCTTTAACACTACGCTTCTTTGAAGAAAGAAAGGGATCATCAACAAGAGGACTTCAATAGCCTTGATGATGAGGAAGCTTGGCAACTCATGGACTTGATCTTGCTCGACTTCAAAGGTGGTGATCTTCCCTTTAAGAGGAACCTAAAAGATCACACAAAAACAAAACTACAAACATAGATCTCTTGGATCTATGGTTAGTGAGATTTAACTCAGGGGAGAAAGTATGTTAGAGAGGGGTAAGATATAATGAAGAAATGGCTCACTATTTATAGAGGAAAAACCTACTGTTTCCCCGGATCCCACGGATCCCTTCCACTTGGGATCCGGCTAGCACAAAGCTAGGGATCCGTGGTCCGCTCCTCTTTGCCCATGGGTATTTTTGGTTATGGGTCATGGGTCATGGGTTATGGGTTGATCCATGGTTTTCTTTCTAGATACAATGTACCTTAAGGATACATTGAACTTGTATAAGTGGTATATATAAAACCATGGGTTATGGGTCAAAACCATTTGCTAGTTTTTATCTATTTAGTATATACTTGTTTTTTACCCATTTTAGTATATACTTGTTTTTACCCATTTTAGTATACTTAGCTTAAGTATGTGTTAACTCAATATGTAAACACTAGTTGTTGTACATATATATCTAGATTATAAAATCACTTATACTTGTTAAGCCAATATGTAAACACTAGTTGTTGTACATATATATCTAGATCATAAAATCACTTATACTTGTTTTAGTGTTTTATGTGTAAATGTGAATATGTTAGAAAACTATTAGTTCAAACCATTTACGTATTTTATTTGTTTCGTTAATATGATTTTACTTTTGTTATCGACAAAACATTAGAAGATCGTAAAATATAAATAAACGTTTTTACGGCTTATTTGTATTAACAATCTCCCCCTTTTTGTTGATGATAAAACATAAAATTATTTTAAGGAAAAGCTAAAATTCGTTAAAAGTTTGAATTTGTAGTTTTTACTTTCTTCTCCCCCTTTTTGTCGAAACAAAAAGTGTTTGAAAGAAAGCAACACATCGTTTTTAAGAAAAGCATGTGAAAGGAAAAAAATAGAGAGCAAGTAACGGGAAAGAATCTCGTCGTTACTCCCCCTTGACGAGTCCATCCCTAAGTAAGGGCGTCAAGAAACTAATTCTAATCTAGTTCATTTGCAACTAACTTATGCAAAGGATTACGTCTATGTGACGGGTGTGCTCCCCCTAGATGATTGCAATATTTGCAACGGGAAGTCATGAAATTAAAATCAAATGTTGCAAGTAATTTTGCAACGTGTTGTTTTGACACCAAGCTCCCCTAGCTTTAGGATGTCAAATACTTTATGTGTTAATTGAATAACTGCAAAACAAGGGTTAGAAAACAAGTATAATTTACAATTTCCGGCAAATGTGATAAAGAAAAACATTCTGACTTCACGGATCCCACGGTTCCCTTCTAGTAGGGATCCGTCTAGGCAATACTGAGGAATCCGTCTGGCTGATGACTAAAATCAGCAAAGGTGATATAACAAGTAATGTTATCACATAAATGAGATATGAATACATATTCTCAGAAAAATAACAAGTAGCATGTAATTCCATTTAATAAAACAAGAGTTATGATATACATGACTCAAAAATAATAAAATAGACAATACATAACTAGGGATTTCTTAGACAAACTAACGCTTGAAGCTTAGACACCACTATAATCTTCTAGCTCAAGTTATGTTTAGGTTTAATCTCGTTGAAACGTTCGAGGAGATGATAGAACATGAAACGTTGGTCTTCTCGTACTTCATGTATCAAACTTTCAACATGTTGACAATGATAGCAATCTTTGTCATGGCTTGGTAGTGGTGGTGGATGAAATGAAGTGGCTTGATTCAAAGGATCAACTGAAGTGGTTTGAGGAGCCTCGAATGATGGAGGGATTGGTGGAGGTCCATTTAGGAATGGTTCGATCAAGAATGATGATGGTGGTAAAGATGTGTCAACTTCCATAAGGTCGGGTGGTTGACTTTGATGATTTCTTATAATCCAAATGGGATTATATGATGGAAACGGCGAAAAGGAAGCCGGAGCAAGTGTTGACTCAACACCTTGATTTTGAATCATTGTTCCTCCTAATGAGGAGAATGTTGTCGGCGGAAGCGGATGAGACGGCCTAGGTGGCAAGTCCTCTAAATTGTAGAGGTGAGGTGATGATTGTGGGGATGTAAAAGAGATAGCTCTAGGAACCAAAGGTGATGGTTTAGTGGAGATTATATTGTTTGGCCTAGGAGGTATGGTTGTGTTTGGTATAGGTAGTTTTGTGGGTACTATCCTTTTAGGAATTGGATGATGAAGGTTTGTTGATTTGACCGGAGATGATTCGGTTGAAGAGATTTCGTGTACAACACGAGCCCTTTTGATGGGTGGTTCTTTGGTGGATAGGTTGTTACTTGGGGTTTTTCTCATGATGAGATGATTTGAAGAGATTGCAAAGGCTGAAAGTTAGAATGAGAGTAATGACTATGGAGGTCCTAACAAGGTGGTTTATAAACCAAAAGATTTGGAAAATGCATTTAAGCTCCAAGCCACTAAGATTTATTGGAATGTGATGATTAGCATGCACAAGAGTCAACTACAGAGGTTGTGCTGTTCTAGGAACTCATTTAAGATGGGATGGAGTGTTTGAGTTGAAATGATTTGTTTTAGTAAGATTTTTCATAGACTGTCATCCGGATCCCACGGTTCCCTTCTCAGAGGGATCCGTCTAGGCTAGTTCCAGGGATCCGGCGTTCAGCAGTTTATGAAAGAGTGGGAATGATGTTTCTAAGATCCTAGACCTACATCACCTTGAGTGTTTCAGTTCTCCTAAGTGTTTTAAATGAAGGGGTGCTTAAGTGTTTGAAGGCAATGAGTGGTGTAGCTAATGATTGTTATTTATGGAAGGATTTGGAACTTTCAACAAGTACCAATGGATGAGCAAGGATGACATTAAAGATGTCAATTGAAGTTAAATGAAACTAAATGATCCTAGAGATCAGGTTGTGTCTTAGGATTATGTTTTGGAAAATATCCTAATGGTTATGAGATGGGAAAAACTAGGATTTGATCAACTTTGATCAATTTTGAGGTGAGATTGATTAATGATCAATATTGTCATAATCGAAGGACTTCTAACCTAGTTGTGAGAGATCATATAAGAAGAATAAGGTGTGAGTTTTGGGAGCGGAAGAGTGATGGATTGAAATGGTAGATCTAACAAAGCCTTAGAGTGTGATCTATGTGAGTTGGAAAGAGTAGGAAAGGTCAACCTATCTTGATAAAGTCTTAATCAATCTTAAGACACTATGTTTAGCTTAGTGTGAGGTGTTCTAAGGGATGTGTTTGACATATAATGCTTGCAATTGCATTTTCTGTTTTGCCGGATCCCACGGTTCCCTAGAAGTAGGGATCCGTTTAGTACAACATTTGGGATCCGTCTATCTGTTAGACAGAACCTTTACTAAAGGTATGCAATGATCTTTGACAATGCATTATATTCCAAGTTTTGTTTAAGTGAGTTCTAAAACTAGGAAATCAAATGTAAGATGTTTTATTTCATGGAAGAGATAGGATTACAGAGTAGAATTGATCCTATTTGACTATTCTAGGTTCCTTGAGTGTCTTCACTAGGAGGATCATTATGTGATTGATGGGTATTGGTGGAATCATGAATGAAGAAAGTCTTCATGAGAGATATGTTTAGCGGTTCCATCATCTTGTTCACAAGTACGTATAACGGACTTTGAAATTGAGGATGGAAGTGCATAACATTGTGATAGAGGCGTGTCAAGAACATTCCATAAGGGATGAGTTTATTCTTGGAGCCTTGAAGATTTGCAATTCGCCTTGCGAAGAAGTAGGCGAGATTGTATGGTTGTTGTGTTAGCAAACAGTACAACATGTGAGCACAACAAGCAGGAAGAATATCTCGATATCCCCTAAGACTCCAAACATTTTCACGTAGAATGAGAGCAACAGGCTTATACTCTTCTCGGATATCCCGTGTATGGATAATGTTTGGATTGGAGTAATATGGTTGAGGTTTGCATATCATGCGCGTTAAATCTTCCGGAGATGGTATGTGTGAACAATATGGACTATTTTCTTCACGAAAGTTGAAGAGAGAATCAAGAGACCAATCTTCGGTGAAGGGACATTGTCCATGGTTTGGAATTCGGAGGATGTGAGCAAAATGCCCAAGGCTTAAAGTGAATTTTTGGTTTTTGATATAAAACCAAAGAGATAGAGAGCGATCCTCGTTACGAACGAGTTCCACTTGACGGAAGAATTCCATTATGAACCTTGGACATATCTTCTCGTTGATTTCAAGAAGACATTCTAGTCCTATGGCTCGGAAGGAGGTATTGATACCTTCTTCGAATTGTAGAGAGGTGTCTACAATACGTCCTTCATGGAAGTGACGGTTTTCGAGATTATTGAACCCACGGACATGATTGCCAGGTATGTTGGGCTCAAGGGAAATGTTCGAGGTGTAGACGCTAGTGAGTGAAAAATCAAACTCGTATTCATGCGTCATAGTTGAACCTATAGAAGTGATGGGTTAATAAGGGAAGACGTTTATGGTCAACCTATAATAATCTAACGTTTTTACTAGGTATTCTATTAATAATTAGTATTTAGCTAACTCATGGTTTTGAAGCTCTAGTGGATTATTACTTTTAGAAAGATAGTGGTTTTTAATCTTGCATGAAAACTGTTTTCCAGTAGGACGGATCCCACGGTTCCTTTTCAAAAGGGATCCGGCTAGTGTAACTTTCGGGATCCGTGGATCTGTAGTAACAGAACCAGTTTTAATAAAAACATAGGTTTTACGGTTATTGTACCATGAAGTATGTTTTATCCTACATTTTCTTTTAGCATGCATACATGACATCTAATGTATCACGAAAGAATATAACACATATAGATCAAAAGGAATGAAACACACATAATAACACAAACATCCTAGATAAAATAGATTATCAATAATATTGCATTTCAATGTTAAGGATGATACAAAGGATTGGGTAAATGACCCCAATATAGATTAACAACGCAAAGTAAATGTCTCCGTATGTGAACTTCATCATAGGGAACACAAGTGCGATGAGTGTTAGGGCGATGAGCACGAGTGCGATGTAAACCATGTTGATGACGGATCTTCTTGGTTTAGGAAGAGATGGAATGAGGAGGAAGATGAAGTTTTTGAATGAGAGGGAATTTTTGAAATTGGAAAATTTGAAAAAGTGAGGATTGAAAAAAAAATGGGCGTCGAGTGGGTTTATTAATAGGGAAGGAGGAATTTTTGAAATTCGTATTTTTTGTTTTATTAGAAGAAATAAAGCATAAGCTCTATATACTATGACTATAGACGAGAAAAATAACACGTATGTGAGAAACAGGCTTCCTAACGAAGCTACATGTAAATCATGTGTAAACACAAAAATCTACTCAAATAAAAGCCTAGCAAATAACACTTATATACTAAACACATATTATTTAGATATAAGTAGAAAGTCATACCTCGAATGCACTTAGGAATGTCTTTTACAAATGACAAATGTCACTTAGACGATTCCCGCTCCTTTTGCGTCTAAGATACCTTCTTAAGGAAGGTATTTTTGTTACCAAGAAACTCCTAAAGCTTGGTGGGTATGAGCTTTGACTAATCAATATCACAAAGAAGATTAGTGCAATTAAATGAAAAAATATATATATAAAAAAAATGTTGTTATCAACTCAACATCCAAACATATAGTTTTTGAAAAACATGGTGTTTGTTTTTATGAAAAACCTTCTTTGTAGTTTTCAATTAACTATGGATCGTATCAAGTTTTTAAAGTACAATATACTTCAAGAAACTTGGTAACGAAGCTCTGATACCAATTGTGGAAAACTAGAAGGGGGGGTTGAATAGTTTTACCAATTAAAACTTCCTTTTAAACTATTTAGATCGACTTATGTCAATCTATTTGGTTGTGTGTGTTGGATGTTGATAAACAAGCATATAAAGATATGTAATGAAAAGATAAGAGTAAGAAGCACAAAACCACAACGCGAGTATTTATAGTGGTTCGGCTACAAGGACACCTTCCTTGCCCTACTCCACTCCCCGAGTCACCTACTCGAGAGTTTGTAATCACTACACCAATCTCCTTATGGCGGAGAAGCCTTCACAACGTCGCTTAATCTTTTTCCGGTACAAAGCTAAATACCGAGTTCTTTCACACCAAGGCGAACCACACCTAACACAACGTCGCCTACCCTTTATACGGTGCTAGGCTAACCACCGAGTTCTTTCACACCTTAGGTGAACTACACCTTCACAACGTCGGCTACCCTTTATTAGGTACTAGGCTAAGTACCTAGTTCCATTACAATGGAGGAACTACTACCACACTACACCAACGACTAATCCCAAAGGAGATCTACTCCTTTACAACATCATCAAGGACATCAATATCCTTGGATCTAATGCTAGTCTATCTAGTACATCGAAACACACCATATCGAATGTACATCTAAGGCACCTTTCACTAATGCCTTTGATTAGATCTACAAGAAACCTTTCACTAATGTCTTTGATTAGATCTACAAGACACCTTTCACTAATGTCTTGTGTCTTCCCTTCTAAGCACCTTTCACTAATGCTTCTTGTCTTGACTTCTAAGCACCTACCACAAGTGCTTATCTTATAGACGATAGATACCCTTCACTAATATCTTCATCTTGACACTTGAGACATCTTTCACTAATGTCTTTAACACTACGCTTCTTTGAAGAAAGAAAGGGATCATCAACAAGAGGACTTCAAATGCCTTGATGATGAGGAAGCTTGGCAACTCATGGACTTGAGCTTGCTCGACTTCAAAGGTGGTGATCTTCCCTTTAAGAGGAACCTAAAAGATCACACAAAAACAAAACTACAAACATAGATCTCTTGGATCTATGGTTAGTGTGATTTAACTCAGGGGAGAAAGTATGTTAGAGAGGGGTAAGATATAATGAAGAAATGGCTCACTATTTATAGAGGAAAAACCTACTGTTTCCCCGGATCCCACGGATCCCTTCCACTTGGGATCCGGCTAGCACAAAGCTAAGGATCCGTGGTCCGCTCCTCTTTGCCCATGGGTATTTTTGGTTATGGGTCATGGGTTATGGGTTGATCCATGGTTTTCTTTCTAGATACAATGTACCTTAAGGATACATTGAACTTGTATAAGTGGTATATATAAAACCATGGGTTATGGGTCAAAACCATTTGCTAGTTTTTATCTATTTAGTATATACTTGTTTTTACCCATTTTAGTATATACTTGTTTTTACCCATTTTAGTATACTTAGCTTAAGTATGTGTTAACTCAATATGTAAACACTAGTTGTTTTACATATATATCTAGATTATAAAATCACTTATACTTGTTAAGCCAATATGTAAACACTAGTTGTTGTACATATATATCTAGATCATAAAATCACTTATACTTGTTTTAGTGTTTTATGTGGAAATGTGAATATGTTAGAAAACTATTAGTTCAAACCATTTACGTATTTTATTTGTTTCGTTAATATGATTTTACTTTTGTTATCGACAAAACATTAGAAGATCGTAAAATATAAATAAACGTTTTTACGGCTTATTTGTATTAATACAGTCCTCAAAGGGAACCTTTTGATGAAGTACCTCCTCATTTTGATCATGACCTTGTTTCCACTGAAAGGTCCAATGAAACTCCCATTACCACAGAGCAATCTGCTGGTGAAGCTGAGGACCCTATTACTCTCACATCTGTATATGCTCTTGTTAACAGGTATGCAGCTGAGGTAACTGATCTCAAAAAGGAGCTTACCGAGACCAAGTCTTCTCTTGGTGATAAGATTGAGGAACTGCAGAATAAAGTTAAGGACCTAGAGGAGCGACTTGAAAAGAGTAGCAAAAGAAAGTTAGTCATTTCTTCTGATGAGGAGGAAGAGGACTCTCGGCTTGCTTTTCTAAATATCTTAGCTGATGTGGTTCAGGAGATAGTTGTTCCTTCCTCAGTGGTTGCTGAATCCTAAAAAAATGAGGAACCTGTTCTTTATAGAAGAAGAAAGAGATCTCACTTGCATAAGGGTTCTGCTGAAGTCTCCAAGAAACCAAGTGTGGACAATACTACATCTGCTGAGGTTCAAATGGAGGATATTGCATCTGAAACTTATCATCATGTACCTGTTCAAGAACCATCATGTCCCACCCCTTCAGCAGATGATCAAGTTGTATTTCATGTTGGAAGAAATTTTTATTTGGATCCTGCAACTGATATCCTTACCACACCTGTTGAAGATCTCTCTCAAAACGATTCCTCTGAAGTTCAAATTGGTGATTCTCCTCCAGCTGATGTTGTTCATGAGTCTACTACTCAAGAGAAAGGTGTAATGATTGTAGATGAGCTTGGTCCAGATCTGGTATCTGAACAAGAAAGGAGAGGACAAGAAAGCAGGTTTGCTGAGTTTGCAGATCAGAAGAAAAGTGAAGAAGTGGCTAAACAAATTGCAGACCATTCTACTTCTTCTTTGCCTCCTGAGAGACGAAGAGAATTGGATGAGTTAGCTACTCAGATGCCTGCTGCACAATGGGATGTTCTTATTAAGCAAACCACTGCAAATCCTACACTTGCTCAAAGTATCTTAGGTGGGGAATTTGATGGTGAAAATTTTGTGGCTCGGATAATGAAGCTTGGAGAACAAATGAAGCAAGAAGCAGCTGCGAAAAGGAAAGCCCTGAGTACTGCAAAGCATAAGGAAAAGAGAGAGAGACCTCTTACTGAAGCTTAGAAGAAAACAAAGATGAGGATTACAGTGAAAAATCAAAGTTGTACTGTGCTTAACCGTGGTTTAACAATGAAGCAAGTCGTGGCTTTACCTGATGCCAGATTGTTTTACTTGTACAATATGATTATGAAGACTTCTTCTTCTGCCTTAACACCATCTTCCAACTTGAAAAGAATTGCTGGGAATGAAGTTGCACCAAAGGCCAAAAGACCCAAGTTTGTTGAGATAATGGATAATTTTGATGAGATTCCACCTAAGACGATCTCTCAAATGGTTTCTTCTGAAGAAACTTCTGAAGCCACTCCTTCGTCTGACAAGGTTCCTTCTGATGAACCATCGGCTGTTTCCCTTGAAGCACCAGTTATGCCCCCTTCTAACTCAAATGTGGCATCTGCTGCTGCAAAAGAAAGTACTTTGGTTGGGGAAGATGACCAGGTTACTTCTGCTGAACCTACTGTTATATCTGCTGAAGCTTCTACCAAAGTCACTAGCTCAACTAAACAGGTCTCATCTGCTGAACCAACCACCATTTCCTCTGAAGCACCTAATGTACAAGCTTCTGCTCCATCTATGGGATCTACTAATACAGAAGGAGGTGGTTCGATTAAAGAAGCTAAATCCACAACTGTCAAAGCTAAAAAGGCAATAAAGGTGCTTGAAAGAATGCATGCCCTTCGTGATGATGTCTCACCTAAATCCACATCTACTTCTTCAAGTCCTACTATAGAAGTTAATGAAGAAACCAAAGATTTTCCTTCTTCGGAAATCTATACACCTGGTAGAAGGGTGAAAAGGATGGCCAAGAGAAAACTCACATCTCTGAGAAGATCTGTGAGAAAAGCAAGGACTCATGCATCGAAGAATAAGCCATCACCCAAGCATGTTCCTTTAGACCTAAAGGCTGATGACTCAACCTTTATTAAAGAAGGGTCTGCTACTGATTTTCCTGAGGGATATCAAAATGTGTTGGTCCAGTGGTCTCTGATAAATGGTGAGATGAATGTCATTAATCGGTTGGACAAAACTTCAATGGAGTTTACCTTCTTGAAGGAAATACTCCATTTGGTAGACAGGGCAGATATACTTACTCTTTACACTCTCGTCACCAAACATTACTGCAATACTGCACCACAAGGTTCTGGGATGTGCTTATTGGGAGATCTTCATGTCCTGATTGACTCTCAATCTCCCAATGGTAAAGGGCATTTCATTTGGAAGAACTCACATCTATGGCAGGTTGAGTCCTGGAGATATTATCCCCTACCTCGTGTGCATGTAGTTGAGACAAAGGGTGGAATCACAGTCTGCATGTTTGCTGAAAGAATTTATCCATTGTCCAAGAGACTTATGGAAAGGATGTTGTGTCAGAAGTTGGAAATTCCTCCAGATCCAATGGGAAATGAAACACCAGATGCTGAACGACTGGTTGGATTGATCAAGACTCAACTTCTGCAAGCTCAAGCTGCATCTTCATAATGAACGCGGTAATCTACATTGTCCTTTGTAGTATGTACAGTCTTTTGTGTTGTTTATTTTTTTTTGTTTTGTTTTGTTAGTTAAAAAAAAAAAAAAAAAAAAAAAAAAAAAAAAAAAAAAAAAAAAAACCAATTTTGTTTTGCAAGTTTGTTGTATTTTGCTGATGCTTTTTAACTCACCAGATATACCTTGTGTGTATCAAAGAGTTGGCTAGTCCAAAGGGTACAGCTTTGGTAAAGAGACATCAAATCTGTTGATAGCTGTAATGATTTGCTCAAAATCATAGGGTCTGCAACCACCCATGCTTAATTGCTGAGAGTTGTATGGTCATCAATTCACCATGGTATATTCCTTGTTGGAATCTAAGAATTGGCTAGCCCACAAGTATATGGCTTGTGGTAAAGGCAACTGAATCCATATTTGGTTATCAATTCACCAATTCTAAGAATTGACTAGTCCTGAGCAAACGACTACAGGTAAAGACACATCAAATCCGTTCATATAGTTGATGATTTGCTTATAAATCAGATGGTTATCAATGTACCATAGTTTTCGGACTTAAACATCTGGCTACTCCAGTAGTGATGGCTATTGGTAAAGAGACATCAAATCCATTATTATCAATGATTCACCTCTCTCAGATGTTAACACACCTGGATGTGATGAGAATAGTATGCAACTAATAAGTATTGATGTACACTATGTCATGTGTTGCTGCAAAGACCTGGCGCTTCAAAGTTTACTCATCATAGAGATGAGATTATTATTGGTTCTTTGCTACTGATGTTTGAGAACAATCCTCTAGTACTGAAGTCTCTAAAATCTATCAAGGTAGGAAACTGGAACTTAACCAAGTCAAATTCCAGTTTAGGGGAGGATTGTTGGGAATTATGCGAAGAAGGATTTCTGCTGTCAATACTGCCGAAGGATTCTGCTGAAGTAGAAGCAGAATCTGCTGAAGAAGAGATTCTACTGAAGAGTAAAAGCCGTGCTGTGTTTCTGCTGAAGGGTGGAAGCTGACTAGGATCAGCATGCGCTTTATTATTTAAATGCTAACCCATCATTATTCTTGTACTGCCCGAGGTTAGCATGGGTATTATTGTACTGCTCAATATTATTTAGTGTTTTAGTCATTAAATGCATGCTTGCATGTTTAGTCGATTGAGTAGTAATAGTTTAGGGTTCCTTGTCTATAAAAGGAACCTCATAGTTTGTAATAGATAACTCATCCGAAACATAGTGTTTCAGTTAATAAAAGATCCATAGAGGATCTAAGTGTTCTTAGTTATAACAACTTGTATTTACATTCCGCTATAGAATACGAGTTGTAGAGATTGTCTATTAGTTTGCTTATGATTACATAGGCAACATTAACGATCCACGAGTGCTCAAGATCTGTCAAGGTCTGTATGTGTTCAACAACTGCCTCGGTGCCATATGTAAGGGAAAATGGGGTTTCCCCGTTGCTTGTCTTGATCATGGTTCTATGCGCCCATAGCACGTGCGGCACTTCTTCCACCCAGTCTTTACTTCCCTTCTCCAGTCTCGCTTTGATGCCTTCTCCCAGACTTTTGTTCGCGCTTTCGACCAGCCCATTTGCCTGCGGATTCTTCACCGATGCAAACCGTTGTTTGATGTTGAGCTTCTGGCACCAGTCCTTGAACGGGTTGTCGCGGAATTGCTTTCCGTTGTCCGACACTATCTCTCCCGGCAAGCCGAAGCGGCAGACTATGTTGTCCCAAACAAACTTCTTCACTTGCCTTCCTGTGATGGAGGCTAAGGGTTTGGCTTCGATCCATTTAGTGAAGTAGTCTATTGCTACAATCATAAATTTTACATTGCCGGGGCCTTCTGGGAAAGGTCCGCAGATGTCTATACCCCACTTGTAAAAAGGCCAAGGAGAGGTGATTGGGGTAAGATTTTGCTGCGGATGTTTTGGTACCGGGCGGTGGACTTGGCAATCTTCGCACTTCTGTATTAACTCACGTGCATCCATGTGCATCGTCGGCCAATAATATCCGGATCTAATTGCTTTGGCTACCACTGCCCTTGGGCCGGAGTGCATGCTACACGACCCCTTGTGGATCTCTCGCAGCACGTAGTTGGCTTGGGTGGGGCCTACACATCGGAGCCAAGGTTCTAGGAAAGATTTCCGAAACAGGATTCCGTCTCTCAACGCGTACTGCCTCGCCTTGATCCGTAGTTTTCTTGCCTTGTTGTCATCCGCCGGTAGCATTTCATCCCTTAGATACTCGATCAGGGGTGTCATCCACGTATCCCCGTCTTCTTCCATGATAGTCAGTACTTCTGTTTCTTCGATGGAATTTTCTTTTAAGACTTCCACAAGGACCTGTTTTGTCAGGTGGGCAAAGCTGGTGGATGCAATTTTGCTTAGCGCGTCTGCTTGTTTGTTTTGACTCCGGGGAATCTGTCTGATGGAGAAATTCCGGAACCCTTCAATCAATGCTTTGGCCTTCGCCAAGTAGCGCGCCATGCTTTCCTCCTTTTCTTCGTATGCTCCGTTTATCTGGTTTGCCACGAGACGGGAGTCAACATTTGCTGATAAGTCTTTTACCCGCATTTGTTCAACAATCCTTAGTCCTGCGATTAGTGCCTCGTAGTCGGCTTCGTTGTTGGATGCCTCGAACTCGAAACGGAGGGCATAGGTGAACTCCTGTGTCACAATTCTCAAATTCCGGTCATTTCTTAAATTATATATGCATCATATTAGTTCATTCATGGCATTTCATTTCACATTTAACGCGTGAATTTTATATTAAATAAACGTTATCGCGTGAGTTATTATTTTGAACATTTAATCCGTTACTTTCAAAAATGATCCCGATATATTTTTATACTCACATTTAGTTATAAAAACTATATTTTGAGTTTAACTAGTGTTTTGAATTTATTTCGTATATAAATCGTTAAATTTATATTATTACAACGTTTTTCTTAAAAACTACACTATAATTTTTATATCACTCAAATTTCACAAGGAATGTATTTTTACAATTTTTATAAAATCATTATACTCTATTTTGATCTATTAAAAATTTACTTGTACCAAAAAGTTACCATTAACCTTACAAGTTACATTTATCTACACAACATTTTACTTACATTTTTATTTACAATTATTTACACAATATGAAAAAAAAAAAAAAAAAAATGTATTTGAGATACATCTCCCCCCCCCCCCCAACCGGCCATGTGGGGAGGATGTACTCATTTATTGTTGGCAACAAATTCTTCTTTGATTGTATAGTTATACACTCCAACACATTCATTCACCTCATTCAACTCATTCCTTCAAGTCAAGTATTTTTCTTTTTCTCTCTTCTTTGGTTCTTTCTCTCTTTAAGAACCGGCCTTCAAGAGGTTTTTACAAGGGATCACAAAAATTTTCAAGCTCAAGTAATTAACAATCTAGAACATACTCTTTATTAGGTTTTGAAATAAAAACCAAGAGTATTTAGGTTTAACCTTGGTTCTTTGCACCTCATCATAGTACTTGTAAGCATGTTTCTATCATTTTTCATGTTTTCTTATCATCTCATATGTATTTTTTTCATTTTTGGAGCAACATGCAAGACATATGTGATTTATACCATTTTTACATAATTTTAGAGTATATATATACATTTATGGTCATCCTATAATTATCCCCTTGGTATTCATTGGTCTTGATGGTGATTAGGAACCCATGACACCCTAAGAAGGTGTATGGTAGGATTAGATTAGCTTTGGAGTTGATTTGAAGGGATTAGAATAGGTTTTGTCCGCGAAAAACTATTTTCGATATGTATATAAAGTGTTCTGTCCTTGTTTTGATTTTCTGGAAAAACCGACAGTAGGCACGACCTTTTGGCCTTGATATTTAGAAAATATACTTTAAAACGAATCCGTGGCCGCTTGAACGGATAAAAACGGAGTTATAACGAAGAAGTTATGGATTTTACAAGTTTGACGACGAAAAATATAATTTTCAGAATTTTCAGCATACTATATTTTTCTTGTACGAGTCAAAAACGAGCCTTAAGCTTCACAAATTATTTCGACTTATCAAAAATATATTAGTTTACTTCAATACGAAGCTAAGGACGTATTATACGTAGAAAACGGATTTGAAACGACAAAGATATGCACGTTTTCATAAACTTGCCGTAACTATTATTTTCTGAAAAACTATATTATTTTACGATACAAGTGTTACGGTAGCTGTAACGTCCATGTTGAGGGCTGTTTTTATCAAGGTTGTGAAACTTTTTGGAACAAAATGTCTTCTAGTAAAATTTAGATCACCGAGCATATTTTTTAAAAACAACAAGCCGTTTGTATAGCGGAGTTGTAATAAATTATTTACGGATGTCCAAACTTGGCCGAAACTCACTTTTTACACCACAATTAGCCAAAATCACCATCTTTAACCCTTATTATCTTTATGTTCGAGACCTTTTTGACGAAAACTCCTGAACTGAAACTTCTAGATTTCGATACAAACTTTCCAAAACCGTCGAGTTCGTTCTCTAACGTGCGACGTACACTATTTTACGACTAGTTTTTCGGAGTCATTTTTGTCACTTTCAAGAAATTTCCGACGACATTGTTTTGCGACGAAAAGTGATAATTTCACCATAAATCATTACAAAACCATTGTAGGATGACATTTTGACGTAAAAACTTGTAAAGTGATTTTTGAAGGGTCAAGACGTCAAAAGAGTATTTTTCGACGATAAGTATTATTTTCAAAACTCGCAAATGGTATAAATAACATATGAAATGCATGCATGACATTACATTGCAACTCATTACATATCATATCATTCGTAATAGGTCCCGGTTTAAGCATCACATTATACCTCAGTGTACTCACTCTTGTCATCACACCAGTTTACCAAGTGAGTAATCACATCCCCTTTTTACCGTTTTACTATATTTTGGGGCTGAATGCATGAATCATACTTGAATTAAATTGAATCTTACTTTTGTGGAACTCGAATCAAATCCTTGAACTTAATTACGAATTTATGACTTGTTGGAATTTATTGAACCGTACATGTTATGACCTTGACCTAAAGTCTCCCATGTTCGGAGCATCACTATAAAGTCTCCCATGATCGGAGCATCACTATAAAGTCTCGCCTTATTGGTGGAGCGTTCTCAATAAACCTCGCCTTATCGGTGGAGTGTGCAAAGTCTCGCCTTACTGGTGGAGCGTTCTCAATAAATCTCGCCTTATCGGTGGAGTGTGCAAAGTCTCGCCTTATTGGTGGAGCGTTCTCAATAATTCTCGCCTAGGTGGTCGAGTGACAAAGGAGTCTCCCTTGTTGGAGCAGTGCAAAGTCTCCCATGATCGGAGCATCCCTGAATTATTATATTCGTGGTACTATATTGCGAACTATTATGACCGCTTATACTTGACTATTAGACATACTACTTTTGGCAGTGGGTTGTGAACACACAGGTTGCAAGTTTTGTATGGGCGGAACTTGGAACTGAGTGGATTTACAATGCCTTTGCTTTGCGGACCATTTTTTTTCGTTGACCGAAAGCTTTGAATATTTCTTACGAGTTTTCCTATTTTTGTTAAGCGTGTTTACTCACCAACTATTTTCATAGTTGACCCGTTTTTCTCTCATGCATTTCAGGTGATTGTTAGTAAGCTCTTTCTACCAAGTCTTGCATAATGAAGTTTTCACTTGTCAATATAAATCATTATGTATAAAACATATATTTTGGAATCTAAACTTTGTAATATATTCGCCGATGTCGGCTAAACTGGTATTGTAATGGTGTAATATTTCTTTTTAATATTAATGTTGGTATGTTCTATTATCTTGTGCTTATGTTCCCTTCCGTTACACCTCGTGTTTCCGCCTCCGGCGAGGGTGTGACAGATTGGTACCAGAGCCAAAGGTTATAGAGAATGCCGATTTTTCAAAAATAAAAATCACAGCTATAACCGAAATTTTTTTTTATTAAACATTGAACACCATTCGAGTCAACTAGTCCTATCGTTGCATCGTTACTCATAAATTATACATAGCCTGATCAACTATGTCTAATTTATGAAGAACCATGCACTGATAAGAAGGGTAATTTTAAATCATGTTTAGTCGAGTCTTTAGAGTCTGGTCACCTGAAGTTGCATTGGTCGGGTGGGTATGCATGGCATGTTTTTACGTTCACGTCTACATTACCGTACCTTGTTTATATCTTCTCTTCTCCATCTTTCGACTTGTTAGACATAGCATGCCCCTGATCCTGTCATATTTCGATCACTATAACACATTACCACCGTTCTGCACCTCATCTGACTTCGTTCGAATGTCGTTTACTCAACCCGATGTTTTGGTCCTCTGTAGGATCATGGCTGCAAGAAACACACGCTCAGGAGGTAACAACAACGGCAACCCAAACAACAATGACAATCCAGACAACAACGCTGCTGGAATAGCGGATCTACTCACCCAAATTATAACACATCTCGATGCTAGACGAACCAACGCCGGAGAAGGTACTTCAAACGCTGGTCAAGGATGCAGCTACAAAACTTTCATGACATGTAAGCCAATGGAATTTCATGGTACTGAGGGTACCATTGGACTGCTAACCTGGTTCGAGAATGTTGAGTCGAAGCTTAGTATCACGAAATGTGCTGAAGGAAACAAGGTTGAGTTCTCTGCTGGTCTACTACAGGGACGAGCTTTGACCTGGTGGAACAACCAACTACAGATCAGAGGAAGAGGGGCTGCAAATGCATTATCTTGGGAAGCATTCAAGAAACTACTAACTGATGAATACTGCAGAAAAGATGAAGTGCAGAAACTGGAAGAAGAATTTTGGAACCACTTGATGGTAGGAGTAGAGATCGACAAGTACACGATCCGGTTCCACGAGTTAACTAGGATGGTTCCTCACATGGTTTCCACTGTGGAGAAGTTGATTGACCGATATATATGGGGATTGATACCAGAAGTTAGGAGGGATGTCACTTCGTCGAAACCAACCACTCTGCAAGCCGCTGTGAGTATGGCGTATCGCTTGACAAATGATGTGATCAGGTCTGGAGAACTAACAAAAGCAAACGACAATGGACGAAAGCGACAGGAGGATCACCAGGGAAACCGAGACCAGAATCAGCAAAACAAGAGGCAGCGAATAACTCAGAACTATGGGGCGACCACCCAGGAGCGCAAAGGATATGCAGGTCCACATCCTTTGCACTCGATGTAATTATCATCACTTAGGAGACTGCCCAAGGTGCGGCAAATGTGGACAGACGGGTCACTTCGCGCGAAATTGTTCAAACAGAACTGGAAATCAAGGACAGAGGAAAGCATGTTACGAGTGTGGAAGTCTAGATCACCTTCGCAATACCTGCCCAAAGCTGAAAAGAACTCCCAATCAAGGAGGTAATCGTCCGAACCTGGCGTTGGCAATAGAAGGCCCACAAGATCAGAACATTGAAATTCCTCCCGCACGTGGTCGAGCATTCTATCTGGGCACCGAGGAAGCCCGCAACGCGTAACGGGTACATTTCTTTGATCAACTACCTTATTTCTGTACGACATGATTTTGAGTGCATAACTTCCTTCCAATTCCTACCACGTTCACGACATTGATTAATTTGAGACCTATTGATATCGACCTTAGTTGTTATATATTTTGTTGATTTGATTTGATTTGTGTAAGCAAATCCAATATCGAGCGAATCTTTCAAAAGACTTCATTCAAGGATGTTGATTCCTATCTTTCTAACAATTTGTTTCCTAGCTTGATCTAGTGACAGTTCTTGTTTGATGAGTTGCGAAAATCAAGCTAAGAGACAAGTTTATTCAAGTCGGTTTAGTTTAATCTCATGACAGTTCTTGTTTGATGAGTTGTGAGATTAAATTAGAATCGACTACCTAAAGGTCTTTTGAGAGCTACGTTCGATATTGGGCGAGTTTATCCTATCCAATCTAATCACGGGCATGTACTTAGTTGAATGGGGAACCTGTACGCATGGGCATTGATATGATCATTTAGACTGTTCGTACGATCATGAACTTTTAGAACTCTTGTCGAGGTTCGGACTATAGTATCGTTAATCGAATCACGGGGACGTGATTCCGCTGACATGGGAAGAATGTCACAATTCTCAAATTCCGGTCATTTCTTAAATTATATATGCATCATATTAGTTCATTCATGGCATTTCATTTCACATTTAACGCGTGAATTTTATATTAAATAAACGTTATCGCGTGAGTTATTATTTTGAACATTTAATCCGTTACTTTCAAAAATGATCCCGATATATTTTTATACTCACATTTAGTTATAAAAACTATATTTTGAGTTTAACTAGTGTTTTGAATTTATTTCGTATATAAATCGTTAAATTTATATTATTACAACGTTTTTCTTAAAAACTACACTATAATTTTTATATCACTCAAATTTCACAAGGAATGTATTTTTACAATTTTTATAAAATCATTATACTCTATTTTGATCTATTAAAAATTTACTTGTACCAAAAAGTTACCATTAACCTTACAAGTTACATTTATCTACACAACATTTTACTTACATTTTTATTTACAATTATTTACACAATATGAAAAAAAAAAAAAAAAAATGTATTTGAGATACATCTCCCCCCCCCCCCCAACCGGCCATGTGGGGAGGATGTACTCATTTATTGTTGGCAACAAATTCTTCTTTGATTGTATAGTTATACACTCCAACACATTCATTCACCTCATTCAACTCATTCCTTCAAGTCAAGTATTTTTCTTTTTCTCTCTTCTTTGGTTCTTTCTCTCTTTAAGAACCGGCCTTCAAGAGGTTTTTACAAGGGATCACAAAAATTTTCAAGCTCAAGTAATTAACAATCTAGAACATACTCTTTATTAGGTTTTGAAATAAAAACCAAGAGTATTTAGGTTTAACCTTAGTTCTTTGCACCTCATCATAGTACTTGTAAGCATGTTTCTATCATTTTTCATGTTTTCTTATCATCTCATATGTATTTTTTTCATTTTTGGAGCAACATGCAAGACATATATGATTTATACCATTTTTACATAATTTTAGAGTATATATATACATTTATGGTCATCCTATAATTATCCCCTTGGTATTCATTGGTCTTGATGGTGATTAGGAACCCATGACACCCTAAGAAGGTGTATGGTAGGATTAGATTAGCTTTGGAGTTGATTTGAAGGGATTAGAATAGGTTTTGTCCGCGAAAAACTATTTTCGATATGTATATAAAGTGTTCTGTCCTTGTTTTGATTTTCTGGAAAAACCGACAGTAGGCACGACCTTTTGGCCTTGATATTTAGAAAATATACTTTAAAACGAATCCGTGGCCGCTTGAACGGATAAAAACGGAGTTATAACGAAGAAGTTATGGATTTTACAAGTTTGACGACGAAAAATATAATTTTCAGAATTTTCAGCATACTATATTTTTCTTGTACGAGTCAAAAACGAGCCTTAAGCTTCACAAATTATTTCGACTTATCAAAAATATATTAGTTTACTTCAATACGAAGCTAAGGACGTATTATACGTAGAAAACGGATTTGAAACGACAAAGATATGCACGTTTTCATAAACTTGCCGTAACTATTATTTTCTGAAAAACTATATTATTTTACGATACAAGTGTTACGGTAGCTGTAACGTCCATGTTGAGGGCTGTTTTTATCAAGGTTGTGAAACTTTTTGGAACAAAATGTCTTCTAGTAAAATTTAGATCACCGAGCATATTTTTCAAAACAACAAGCCGTTTGTATAGCGGAGTTGTAATAAATTATTTACGGATGTCCAAACTTGGCCGAAACTCACTTTTTACACCACAATTAGCCAAAATCACCATCTTTAACCCTTATTATCTTTATGTTCGAGACCTTTTTGACGAAAACTCCTGAACTGAAACTTCTAGATTTCGATACAAACTTTCCAAAACCGTCGAGTTCGTTCTCTAACGTGCGACGTACACTATTTTACGACTAGTTTTTCGGAGTCATTTTTGTCACTTTCAAGAAATTTCCGACGACATTGTTTTGCGACGAAAAGTGATAATTTCACCATAAATCATTACAAAACCATTGTAGGATGACATTTTGACGTAAAAACTTGTAAAGTGATTTTTGAAGGGTCAAGACGTCAAAAGAGTATTTTTCGACGATAAGTATTATTTTCAAAACTCGCAAATGGTATAAATAACATATGAAATGCATGCATGACATTACATTGCAACTCATTACATATCATATCATTCGTAATAGGTCCCGGTTTAAGCATCACATTATACCTCAGTGTACTCACTCTTGTCATCACACCAGTTTACCAAGTGAGTAATCACATCCCCTTTTTACCGTTTTACTATATTTTGGGGCTGAATGCATGAATCATACTTGAATTAAATTGAATCTTACTTTTGTGAACTCGAATCAAATCCTTGAACTTAATTACGAATTTATGACTTGTTGGAATTTATTGAACCGTACATGTTATGACCTTGACCTAAAGTCTCCCATGTTCGGAGCATCACTATAAAGTCTCCCATGATCGGAGCATCACTATAAAGTCTCGCCTTATTGGTGGAGCGTTCTCAATAAACCTCGCCTTATCGGTGGAGTGTGCAAAGTCTCGCCTTACTGGTGGAGCGTTCTCAATAAATCTCGCCTTATCGGTGGAGTGTGCAAAGTCTCGCCTTATTGGTGGAGCGTTCTCAATAATTCTCGCCTAGGTGGTCGAGTGACAAAGGAGTCTCCCTTGTTGGAGCAGTGCAAAGTCTCCCATGATCGGAGCATCCCTGAATTATTATATTCGTGGTACTATATTGCGAACTATTATGACCGCTTATACTTGACTATTAGACATACTACTTTTGGCAGTGGGTTGTGAACACACAGGTTGCAAGTTTTGTATGGGCGGAACTTGGAACTTAGTGGATTTACAATGCCTTTGCTTTGCGGACCATTTTTTTTTCGTTGACCGAAAGCTTTGAATATTTCTTACGAGTTTTCCTATTTTTGTTAAGCGTGTTTACTCACCAACTATTTTCATAGTTGACCCGTTTTTCTCTCATGCATTTCAGGTGATCGTTAGTAAGCTCTTTCTACCAAGTCTTGCATAATGAAGTTTTCACTTGTCAATATAAATCATTATGTATAAAACATATATTTTGGAATCTAAACTTTGTAATATATTCGCCGATGTCGGCTAAACTGGTATTGTAATGGTGTAATATTTCTTTTTAATATTAATGTTGGTATGTTCTATTATCTTGTGCTTATGTTCCCTTCCGTTACACCTCGTGTTTCCGCCTCCGGCGAGGGTGTGACATCCTGCCCCTCCGGGCTTGTCAGGATTAAGCCTGCTCCGGACCCTTCTATGCACGAAGATCCGTCCGTGAATAGTTTCCACGGCTCTGAGTATTGTTGCTGGTCCTTTTTCTTGTCGAGAGTTTCTTCCTCTGGGATCTCAGCAATGAAGTCCGCTAGCACTTGTCCTTTTATGGCTATCCGGGGTCGAAAGGTGATGTCATGTTCGTCCAGCTCTATTGCCCATCCAGCCATTCTACCACTCTTTTCTGTCTTAGTCAAGACTTGCTTCAGTGGCTGGTCTGTGATGACCGCTACTGGATATGCTTGGAAGTATCGCCGCAACCTGCAGGATGCATATACTAGTGCCAGGAAGAGCTTCTCAATCAAAGTGTAATTCACCTCCGGGCCTTTTAGGGCGCGGCTGACGAAGTACACTGGCTGTTGCCTCGACTCCCTTTGTGCTAACAAAACCGCGCTTACAGCTTCTTGGGATGCGGCTAAGTACATGATCAACTCCTCCTTTGGTAGTGGAGCGATGACCATTGGCAGATTGGCAATGTGCTGCTTCATTTCTTTGAACGCCTGCTCTGCGTCCGGTGTCCAGTAGAAGTCGCTCTTTTTAATGCATTTCTTCAGCGTTTTGAAGAATGGAAGGGACCTTTCCGCTGATTTGGACATGAAACGACTGAGACTGGCTAACTTTCCATTCAGAGACTGTACTTCCTTTTTGGTCGTCGGGGATCTGAGAGTAGTTACGGCCGCAGACTTGTCTGGGCAAGCCCTGATGCCTTCCTTGCTTACCACATGGCCTAGAAACATCCCCTGTTCCGCCCCAAATGTGCACTTCTTGGGGTTAAGCTTCATGTTGATGTTCCTTAGGGTCTTGAAGGTTTCGTTCATATCCCTGAGTACTTCTTCCTCTGAATGGATCTTGATGACTAGATCGTCGACGTACACTTCCAAATTTCTTCCAATCTGTTTCTCAAACGCCCTGTCCACGAGCCTTTGGTATGTGGCACCAGCGTTATTTAGACCGAAAGGCATTTTGGTGTAACAGAAGATGCCTTGGTTTGTGTGAAACGCTGTCTTTTCCTCATCCCTGGCTGCCATTTGTATCTGGTGATACCCTTTGTACGCGTCAAGAAAGCACTTGAATGGATATCCGCAGAGGGATTCGACCTTCCAGTCGATCTCCGGCAAGGGGTAGCAATCTTTTGGGCAGGCTTTGTTTAAGTCCTTGAAGTCCACACACATTCTCCAGCTTCCATCACTCTTTTTGACAAGCACGAGGTTAGACAACCAATCGTGGTAGTGTACTTCTTTCATGATCCCCGCTGCAACTAGCTTGGTAACATCTTCATTGATGGCTTTGTTTCTTTCTGGGGCCTGCCCTCTCTTCTTTTGTCGTACAGGGTCATAACCGTCCCTGACATTCAGTTTGTGTTCTGCGATTGTTCGCGGAACTCCAGTCATGTCGGAGGGCTCCCAAGCAAAGATATCCACGTTATTCCTGAGCAGGTCGTAGAGGCTTTTTTTCCCTTGCTCGCTCAACCCCCCCCCCCAATGGTGACTGTTTGGTCGGGGAATCTGGGGGTTGATTGCCACCGCGACTCCTTCCTTTACTTCCGCTTCTACGGTTGTATGGTAGGGTTCTGGTTCCGCAACCATTCTGCATTCAACTGGGACCACCTTGTCGCTGTGCAAAGTCACGACTCCGTCACAAGTAGGAAATTTCAGCATCTCATGCGCCGTGGATGGCACTATTCTCAACAGCCTAATTCCCGGACGTCCAATTATCCCGTTGTAGGGAGAAGGAGATCGTACCACCATGAAGTTCATACACGCACTGGCTGACCTCTCTTCGTCTCCCAATGTTACTTCCAAGAGGATCTGCCCTAGTGGCCATGAGAGTTCTCCGCTGAAACCCAATAGTGGTGATGAAGCGGGGATTAGTCTTTTGCGGATGTCTGGGCTTAGCTTGTTGAAGCAATGTTCGTATAGAACCTCTGAAGCGCTTCCGGTATCCACGTACATCATGTGAATTGTACACCCTTCTACATCCGCCTTGATTACCAGCGGGTGGTCGTCCCAGTCATCTCCGGATATGGGGGGAAAAGATATTTCCATGTTCAAGACCGCGTCCGGACCCAGCTTGGGTTTGACCGACCGTTGCCAAGTGTTGATCATGTATATGGCGTGAGCTTTGTCCTTGGTCGCGGTATCCTTCTTTCCGCCCTTGGGCCCACCATTCTTTTGCGCCCCATTCTTGATCTCTTTGACCAGATGTGCGAGCTGTCCGGATCTGACTGCCTCGTTTATCTGTTTCTTCAACTGATAGCATTCATCCGTGTTGTACCCCTTTTCTCTGTGGAAGTCACAGTACTTGTCTTTATTTCTAGACTCGACCGGGCTGGACATTGGCGGGGGAGCTGTGAATTTGACTGTATCCATGGCCAGGATTTCTTTTGGCGTCTTTGTGAGGGGGGTGAACCTGTCCCCTCTCTTCCTCTCCGGCCTCAAGCGGGTCTTGAACTCCCCTTTTCTTTCAAAGATCTGGATGTTTTTCTGTCCTCCGTCCTGGTTTTTCCACTGGGAGTACTTCTTCTTTGACTGGTTGGCCGCGACCACCTCACCTCTGAGAAATGCTTTCACAACCTTCCACATTTCATCCTGCGACTTGGGGATGTTGTCATTTAGCCTCCTGATCAGTTCCGGGTTCGTTATCCCGTGCATAAAGCCAGACACTCTCATGCACTCCGGGGCTCCCTTCACATACATGCTTTCTGTCTTGAAGCGTTCCATGAATGCTTCCATGGACTCCCCTTCCCGCTGCTTTATGTGGTGTAGTTCCACAGGATCTTTCGTATACTTCTTCTGCTGTAGGAAGTATGAGAGAAAACTCGACCTCAACTCCTCAAAGTTGTCAATGCTTTCCGAACGCAACTCATCAAACCAGCCGCGGGCGTGTCCTACAAGGGTGGATTTGAACATGTGGCACCATGTGGGCATGGCCCATCTTTCCACCTTGGCCGCGGTCTGGAAGATTTTCAGATGGTCCTCCGGGTCGCCTGTCCCGTCATACGTTCTAATGTGAGCTGGCATTCTTGTTCTTTCCGGGAACTCAAAATTCCATATACGACGGGTATAGGGGTCTGTGTCCGCCACGTCATACGGGGAGTAGAGGTCGTCAGATTCCCGTTTCTTGCTTTTCGGGGTGAATCTCCAATATCCTCCAGTGCTTTCCTCGCTTTCCGGAGGAGACACTTCCCTGGTTCTACTGCGGCACGAGTGATATGTTTCTCCTCTGCCAGTCTTCGAATGGGAAGCCCTGCCGTGGGTAGCACTCCGGCTTCGCTGGTGTCTATCGTCGGAGTCCTTTTCGGTCATGTCCCGTTTACTTCGCTTCTCCACTTCTCTTTTGCGTTGCCTACGGGAAGTAACCTTTGACTGGAGTCTGGAGAACACGGTTGGTTTTTGGTCACCAAGTCTCGTGGACACGTGCGGACGTTCCTTTTCAAGTCTTGAGAATACATCTGGTCGCGGCCTCTTGGCTTCCAACCGGCTCTTCTCTCTAAAACCCCCATCCTCTCGACTGTTGAGTCTCGAGAAGACACTTCGCGACTTGGAATACTCTAACGGGTCTGACCTGGCACTAGGACTAGCTTCGCGCCTCCTCTTTGGTGCCTCTTTTCTTTCGGATGCTGGACGAGTATTCCGGGCGTGTTCTTGAGATCTCTCATTTCTAGCTTCATCGTCAAAATCCAGCCGGGTTTTGACTCGGTCCAGTTTTTCCTGATGGACTCATTCTGCCATGAAGGGCAAGATCTGATGGTAGTGCCTTTCGCAGAACTCCCTTATTGACGCGTCTGTCGCGGTCTTGGGGTAGTATTGTTCTGTGTCTTGCACTTTTTCATTCCCTCCCGTGTTTCTGACCGTGGACGGCTCAGGAGAAGGGGAGGGGTTTTCTGCCAAATTGCTCATTAGAGTTTTTTTTCTTTGGAAACGCAGTTGTGTCACTGGTCCCACGGATGGCACCAACTTGTTAATACAATTCTGGGCGCTCCCCTGATGAAGATTAGTGTAGGCTAACTCCCCAGGAAATAGATCTTGTATTAAGTGAAGTTCTTGATTGCAAGCTGCTAAGAAAACCAACACCGTTAGTCTCACCGCGGAACGGGGTTCCGCGGTCAACCTCCGGCGTGAGAGTAAGTGATAGTTTTTAGAGAGATGAAGTTGATTCTAGAGAGAGAGTGTATGTATGTGTTACCGTTTGAATAGTGGCGAGGCCTCTATTTATATGGTTGACCTTTCTGTCATGTTCTCAAGGTCACAGGCCATGAGAACGACAGCTTGGGAGTGGGGAGTGACGTAGGTCAACTCCAGAGCTTGTCGCGTTGCTGTGATAGCGACGCTTTTGAGCGGGAGTTGTCCCGCTTTCCCTTTTTGGGGACTGCCGGTTGCAGTACGTTGAGTCTGAGCGAGATTCCCTACCTTTCACGTTGGACGCGGTTGTGTTCCTCTTCGGACGCGTCTACTGTCCGCGGAATGGCTTAGTGGCCATTGCCGTGGTATGTATTTGGTCCGCGACCGAACCATATGGGTGCCGGGAGTATTACACAGTCGTGCTTAGTCCGCGTCTGACCTGTATTGGTTCCAGGAGGGTCATACGTGATCAACATTCATTATACGATCCTCACCACAATCGATTCATAGCCACACACAAACAAAAATAACATCATCGTCACCGCAATAAATCACCCCATTTCAATGTTGATTAATGAAAGTATGCCACTTAAAACATCACTGTTCATGCCAAATTAAACAATTATAAACCTAAACATAAACAACATCTACACTAGAATCGCATAAACAAAATTGCAGCAAATAAAATTAGGATAAACTAAATAGCATAATTTTTCATTACCCAAATGTTGATCACAACATTTTTACTACAAAAGGTGGACTATCATAAACAAGACAAATTTGTAATCTACTAAAGTTTACATCCACCTATTAACTGTACATAAGTTGCTAAAAACAATAAAACCCTTCATCATCCACAAAACCTAAGCTACTTAACAATGATTAGAAACTACCATTAACATAAACTGATCAAGATCAAAACACCAACAAAAGAAGCTGCTAACCACCAGAGAGATCTTCATCAACTTCCATAAACTCAGCTTGCCTCTCCTTCTCGGCTATCCCATCACGTATCCTATCGATAAGAACCCCGAGCGCAAGAAGCGCTTTATGATCGACACGTTAAAGTTCAACGACTCCCCTGAGACCATCAACAACCTTTTCGTTGAACGGGTCGAACCAGTGAGTCACCATAATAGTTTGCTCACGCTTTTCAATTTTACAGCGCAATTGGCCCCGCTCCTCCTCCATTCGATTCAAGAAACTACGATCCTCACTAACCTCGCTATCAAACAGGAACTTATAGGCTGTCGCAAGATTATTAGTACCGCAGGCCTCTTGAAGTTCTTCGACGTTAGGTTTTGCCGCCATTGTTAGGTGATGAAGTAGTAAGTGAAAGTAGAGATAGAAAAAGGCAGGGTAGATAAAAATGGGAGATATAACGTTAATATAATTTCGTCAAAAAAATGCTTTACTAAACGTCAGTAAATAAGCTACTAAAAAAGAAAAAAGCTAGAATATGCTAAACATAAATTTTTTTTGGACACAATACATTTTCTTTTAAAAAACTACGTCCACCGCATTTACATCTTTTGTTAAAAAAATACCCTCTATGACCAATAAAAACTTTAACATTAACTTTTAATACAACTCAAACATAACCAAATATACCATGAATTCCAAACTTTAGAACTTATTTGCAAACTACAAAAAAAAAGTGTTTAAATTAACGATAGACAGAAGTTTGAGGCACGGTTTTTCCAAACTATCGTTTAAAAAAAGATAAATTGACCATTGTTTATTCTTTGTTACCTTATTCCATAATTTTTACTTTTTTTCTAAACAATTCTCGGCCTAAACTCAAAATAAAAAAAAGGTTATAATACCCGCTGCAACGCTCGTACAGGCGGTTCAATATTGAATTTGACGGAAGAACTTGTGAAAGTGGGACAAACTATGGGATATAATATGGACGGTTGCATGAATAACATGACAGATTATTGAATCACAAGGAGTGAATGAGGGTTATCGATGAATTTTTTGTTATTGAACATTCAAGGCCTTGCCCAAAAGGCTAAAAAAGATTGGGTTAAAGAGCTTTGTGAAAAAAATAAGGTGAATATTCTGGCGTTACGAGAAACAAAAATGGAGAGTATGGAGCTTTTCAGTGTTAAGATGTGTTGGGGTAATTTTGTGTTTGATTTTGTTCATAGTGATTCAGTAGGTAACTCAGGAGGTATTCTTTGTGTTTGGATCCCAGTTCTTTTCGCAAAATAGACGTTACCATTTCTGATTATTTTATTATAATTCACGGCATGAGGATGAAAACCGGTAATGATCTTCTCATTGTTTCGGTTTATGCCCCTCAAGAACTAAATGAAAAAAGATGTTGTGGTCAAACCCAAGGTGAGGCTAACGCGTGTCTATCATCTGTGTAGGTGCTCGAAGGACATCATTTACTTAATCTGAAAAAACCTACACGTGCTCGAGCCGAGAAGTTGTTATTTACTTCAACACAACGATATTGATTTTTTAATCTTGAGGAAGAACCATACATTTGTTGCTATATATGAGTTGTAACTTGTTCATAATGCGGGAGGTTGTGTGTCTTCTTTGCTCAATTCGGATAAATAGTCACTAAATATGTCCTTTTTTTATACGAGCTTGTTTACCATCCAACATGATACCTAATGAAGCCCCAATGAGGTTGAGACTACGCATATGACGATCTGATTAGTGATTTTTTGATACATCAACCAGATTTAGTAAACAAGATTGGTTATCATAGCCACGATCTCCAGTGTTACTCATCTTTGCTATGTTTGTGCCCGTTTTCTTTAACCTTGTTGAAATCTTCCCTTCATCCATCGCTTTGTTAATTAAGTTAATTTTGTTATCCTGCAAAATTTTAGCAATTTTTTTGTGCTTATACATCATCGCAATCAAACTTTTTGTTTGATTTGGTTTTAAGAGTGCAAGAGCTAGTTTTGGAAGTTACTGGAGTAATGCACAAAATGGTTACTGAAGCCATGAACGACGAGACTTGTTTTACTATACCTTTCAGTGATTTATGTGATTTCAGCAAATCTGATTAATATATGAGGCTGCTAACCAGCGGCCATCAAATAAATAAAAAAATAGGTATTTCTTTTTCCAAGTCAAGAGATTATATATTATTGTTAATTCTAGTCTACGAAGAAAATGGAAATGGACAAAAATACCCACGTCATTGCTGTTGGTTTTATGGACAATAAATTAATAGACGTGTGTTAGGATCGAACTCGAGACTATGGGATTGCACACTTTACGTATGAGAATTTAAAGTTAATAATTAAATATAAACGTTATACTTCCTCCGTCTCAATTTTATTGTCCATATTTTCATTTTTGGATGTCTCAAAAAAATTGTCCACTTTCCATTTTTAGTAAAAACTAGGGAATATAAAGGGGGAATATTCTATTTGTGTGGTTGAAAATTAAAGTTGCCCCACTTTTATTAAACTTTGTGTGTTCTCTCTCATGACAATTAAATTGAGACGGAGGGAGTATTTATTTATTTATTAAACGAAATAACTAACGGACGTTAAGTAATTAATGTAATGGATTAACGGTCGTTAAATGTTTATGGAAAAGGACTAAATTGCAAAAGTTGGGAAGGTTCCGGAATCCCTTTAGGGATCTCCTATACCGATCGGCCAAGGGACAAAACAAGGAAAGAAAAACCCAACTTGTTCACCAAGTTTGCTTGTATATATATACAAGGCTAGGGGTTTTATTTTTCTATCTCTTGTGCTCATAAGCTAAACCCTAAAATAGTTTTGTGTGTGTTTTTCTTTGTCCAAACCGATCGGCCAAACACCATAGGGTGTCGATCATTCTTTTTCCACAAGCAAAGTTATTTGTTTTATAAAAACTAGCATTACTTTAATTCGGTTTAGTACGTGTGTACAAGAACATAGTAATAACATACTTTTGTTATTATCTTGGATTGAATTACAAAACGATAAGGGGTAATTCATATAATCCTATAAACCCTAATTAGGGTTCATCCTAATTGCTAGTTTGTGGATTTGATTCTTGTTCGGCTAGAATCAAGTAAGGTACGCATACTTTATTCTTTAGTTAATTAATTATTCATTATATGTTCCTATACGCTTCCGCACTTACTTTGATGTTTATTGTTTATATTTATGATTAGTCATGTTATATAATTCCAACAATTGCTTCCATCTACAACCCCTTTCACTTTCAGTTCTCCCTTCATTGTCGAATTTGCGATCATCTGATTTAACTAACTTAACAAATTATGATGTAAGCGACGACTGAACTAATATCACCTATATATATTCGGTTTCCAAATGTATAGCTTAGTTGCTGTTTTTGGCATGTCCAATTCTAGCTCTTGTTTTATGGTTGTAATCTTGTTCGGTAATTAATAAAATTCACCCTTTTGCAAAAAAAAAAAATCTCTCTCCTTTCTTCTTTGTGTTGTTTGATTTTTATTAGTTCTATTAGTTTTGAACTTTTGATGTGTCTCCCCGAGGTCAAAAAGGCATCATAATATTTTCAGGTTATCCGTAATTCTACTTTTTTTTTCCCATCATTGGTCCGCATATATGTAATATTATTTCTCGCCATTTCACTAACTCAATCACTTAAACCTCATAATTCGGACTAACTACTTACATATGCCTTACTCTCTCCGTCACAATTTTATTGTTTATCATGCTTTCCGGTTTGTCTCAAAATAATTGTCCACAACTATATATGATAGTTGGAATTACTTAAGTTTATTATATTACCTTTAATTAATCAAAATTCAAAATTGTTATTTACAAAACTATATGAAAAATTGTTAAATAGTAAAACTGTCTTCTTATGACTTGCAATAATCGAAACTCCAAATAGCAACGATCACAGAAATACCGGCTGACACATTGACTCCCCTACCCACTTCAACTGAACCAGCAGAAAAGCAACACCCAGCAGCCACCGTAGCAACAACGACAACACGAAAACAGCTCTTTCAGACCCCGACAGAGGAAGCGGAAACACAAGACACTAAAAGGGCCAGGACTGACTAGGCCAACGCCAGGCAACAACCTAATAAAAAAGTTGCAGCAGGCTTTTTCGCCGTAGAGCGACCCTAAACTCTATGTATATATATCTACTAAGCTAAAAGTGGCAACATGGTAAAGTTGCACAAATTTTGTTGAAGATCTGCAGTCGCCAACCTTGGGAAGACAGATCCCCCACTACTCTAATCGCTCTATGTAAAGCTTTTGGGCATAGTAACATAACAGTCTTAGGTACTATGTACATGTAACCAACAACTGCTAAGGTTGTAAAAACTGTTAACGCTGATATTTTGGGGAACCATTGTAGTCAGAATGCAATAATACTATATAAGCTTAGCAGCGTTACATTACAACTTATATTGTTATGAAATTACTCGAAAACTACCAAATCTTTTATAATTAATCATCACGAAAACCAGTAAAGACTCATGAACCATAGGTTTAAAGACACTAGAAACTACATACATGACGTATATATACAAACGTACACTCAAACATTCAAACCAAGTACATTGAAACTATAGACCACTAAACCACAGAAACCCAACTACTTTCTAATTAACTAAAAAATGATAACTTACATGAGCTGCTAGACACCCAAAAGCGAAACGCTGTTTAACCATCTATGCTAACCATCCGACATATACCTATCGAATTGACCCACCGGTCTAATGACAGCAAAGAATGGACCACCAATTTTTGTAACACAGTTATATTAGGTGCACATGTATAAACGCTGAACTGCACACGATGTCAATGCACACCTTTTCGCTCACATTTCCAGGCTACCCGTAAACAACGCATTTGCTATATGTTAAACACAACCATAAATTCAATTTACGTAATAGATCCAGCAACCATCTAAACCGTGTAACAACATAAACTATACATCCATGCTAAAAAGTAGCAACATATCTCTGAAATGTAAAGACACACTCTTACAACCGGTTACAAAGCATTAGGGGAACAATACTCACTCACATTTACACTAACATCTAAGAAACTCAAATGGTATCGCATTTCAATGGTATTGGCAGAACCAAATACAAACAACAGCAAAATCAGAAATGTAATAAACGCCTACTCACTAACAAGACAAAAATACATCTGTACTTGTAACTTCATATTACTGAAACATTCATTATACGATCCTCACTACAATCGATTCATAGCCACACACAAACTGTAACATACTGGTTTTCATAAACACATCACATAACACAATATGGTTCAAATAGTTTAAGGTTCTAGAGAGAGAAAGTGAAGAGAGTGTTAACTTTAGTGAGACAAAGACAAATGAATATTGAAAGCTCCAACCCTTTTTCTTGCTAGGCAAAGGGTATTTATAGTTTCTTACAAAACACGCCTCCTACAGGCTGAGGATCAGGCATACAGTGGGTAAAGACCCATTCGTCCTCCACGGTGTTACTTAACAAACTACTTACAAACACTAAATGACTACGACTACGAGCTTTCTAATGAATACATATACTTGAGGTGACCGACTCTTTAACTACCGGATTTTCTAAATCCTAACAATCTCCCCCTAAGGGAGGTCACCTCAAATTACATTGATTACAAACAGATATTACATTTTGGATGTTCTTGGATTCTTGATTAAGTTCTCCGCTCTGTAGCCCGTAGTCTTTGATTCTTCATATTCCGCATGTTTTGTTTGTACAAGTGGAGGTCTTTAACTGATCCACGTGTTGGTGATTATTTGAGCCAGTTTTGAGATCATAAGTCACAAAAAATCTCTGACTCATCCTTTGTTGTTGTATCGCCATGATGTGAGGTTGTGACTTTCGGACCGACATGCTCACGTTTTGGATCATGATATCTTCTCATCAGAGTAGCGGAAGCTTTCGTTGATTCGTAATATTTCCAGTAGCATAGCAGAAGCATGGATTGAAAATATAAGAGTCAGTTGAAGAAGATATGCACTTATCATGATTTCTTAAGATGTGTAAGCGATGTGTGAGCATGCGGCTATGGATTAACTCATCAATTCTGATCAGCTGCAACCGTCGGGTGTTCCTGCAGACAACATTTAGCAATAAAGTGCACGAAAGTGTCTTTGATCACTTTCGTTGAATTGAGGTACACGGCCCACGGTTCCCCATTGATCAGTACAAGTACTGCCTGTGATCAGGTAGAATTCTTAAGAATCTCCTTGACAGGGTTTCGCAGCTAATCAAGCCGTTCTCAAACCGGAACGTCTCAAAGAAGACAGCACGGAGTGAGTGAACCAGCGAATTGAGATTCACTGATTGATGAAAATGATTTAAAAACAATCGCGTATTGCTCAAGAGAAAGAGTTTTGCAATACGACGAAGGTTTTATGAGAAATATCAATTTTCAATCATAAATACCCTTTTAATTTTGAAACATTAATACACAGTCGATGTGCTAGAGAAAAGAATTTATTTAGCACAATGACTGGTTTTTCAAAGGATCCGTCAATCCATTTCCTGGACCAAGGTTGATTCAAGATGAATCGTCCCATCGTTTCTATCCAGTTGTCACAAGATTGATCTATTGGATAGATCTCACATGTCACCCACCAAGAGCTTGTTTGATGTTGGCTCTAGAGGGATTTCCGTCTTCATTGTGAATATTTTTACATATCACTCGGATGTTCTGGCAATATCACAAGGATAATGCCTAGGACCCTTAAATATATTCTCACTTTCCACATTGTGAAACAGCAAGACTTCAAGAATAGTGTGTCCTAATGAGATTTATTGATGATCTCTTGGCTCTAGACTCAATAGTGCACTTTGGTTTCCTATGTCGGAGACTAGGGAGAGGGACTCCTTCTTCAATATCAACAATCTCTAAGAGAGAGTCGATAGCTTATGTAGGTTCCCTGTGAGAATGAAACAAGTCCTTTTAAGAGGAACTTAAGTAGCTTGGGAAGTTTGGTGCAGTGCGTCACTGGGTCCATGACGTCTTGTCTTCAATACCAGTGTTATCTTGGTAACAACCAGTAGCATATGTATTGAACCCGGTTACTGCCCTAAGGTTGAATTATTGGAGGGCTATTTCTTTTCACCCTTTTTACATTTAATTCTTTTTCATTCTTCAACCCCTTCAGTGCTTACCGAGACTTTATTACTAGAACCTTGTTGTGTTTATTCCAGTTCTAGCTCTATCTCAGTCCTCATTCTTCCCATATTCTCATTTTTCTCCTTTTTACAATATACCTAAGGACTCTACACTATCTAGTGGATTGTCCCTGGATAGATCTCTCCGGCTCTGGCGGGATCGTGGGAACAAACACCTAACCTAACCATCCTTATATCTCCATGCATAAAGTAAATTTGGTCGGTCTTTAGGTATTATTCATTCCACCTCGAAACCAATTGAAAACCATTTGAAAATCAATCAAGCTACTTGTGATATAAAATCAAAGCATTTTGTACCTTAATTATTTTGATATTTTAGAAAAGCTCCCCCTCAACATGTGCTTCACGTATTAGAAGTTGTTTTAGCACATGGAGGCGAGAGGACTTTGAAATCTTAGATTAAGAATGAAAGATCCAATCTTTTGATTAACCTTTTCTAAAATGATCATCATCACTTCCCGATCAAATCTAGTATTTTAAGTACTTTTAATGAAATATTTGGAAAGGATGAGGTTTTCTTTTGATTGCTCCCCCTCAATATGTGCATTGAGATTCAAAAGTGTTTTGCACATATTAGAGGGAACTTGCACATAGAGACAAATCAATCACGTTTCAATTCATTATGGTTTAAGATAGATGCTCCCCCTTAACATGTGCATGGAAAATTTGAAATCGTTTGGCACATGTAGGGAGGAGAGATAGTTATTATTTTTATAAAACCACTTATTGAAAGTTTATATCCAATTTAAATCACAAATTCTCCCCCGATCACAATCTTTAAGTCCTTTTGAGATTTGTGATCTTTGTTTATTTAAATTGTTTTTGAAAACTTTTGAGGAGAATTGTGACTTGCTTTTAAAGCTTTTAACTGATAAGGATCAAATTCTGAGACTTTAAACTCCATTGATTAAACATGCTTAAGTATCTTATAAAAACACAACATTAGCCTTGGTCTGGATCTAATTGTACAAAAACATTGTTCTTTTTGATTATTCAAAATTAAGCCTTGCTCGTCTACGTGCCAATTGTTTGAAAAATAACCTTTTTGATTTGATTGAAATCATTCTCCGCCTCAATCAATGACATATGTTGTTGATTGAGAGAAAGAGATTTTGACAAATGATAAGTCCAGATGATTTTCAAAAATTAGAGTCCGAGTTATTTTCAAAGCAATTTTGTTTTCATAGATGACAAATACTTTTCAGAAGAATATTTAGAAGATATTTGTGAAGGAAACATTTGTCTTTTTAGCGACAAACATTTGTTTTTAGAATCAGAGCAAGAGGTTTCAAAAATTAGATTAAGCATGGCTCTGTTCTGTCTTTTAAAACGGGTTACTGCCTGAAATGACAATAAACCATCATTTTTCTTCATCCTTTTTTTTGTGCCAAAGAGTTTATGTACTTTCGAACTTCATCTAAAGACCCATGCCATTCTTTGAGTGACAAATCAAAGTCCGTAGATGTTATCGAAGAACTTAAACAATTGATGTGAAAAATATTTTTGGGTTTTTCAAAGATTTTCTGATTTTTTTTGTGGGTTTTATAATTTTGTATTTTGCTTTTGATAAGATATGTACAAGAGTTAGATGAAGAAAATCCTTTACTCCTCGTCTTCCTCTTGAAGATGTTTGAGTGTTTCCGGTTGTAGACTCTTTAGTCCAAGTCGTGGAAGAATAAACTCAAAATGTTCTCTAGGAAGAGCTTTAGTAAAGATGTCTGCCAGCTGATACTCAGTTCTCACAAAATATAGTTCCGCCACACCTTTCTCCACTTGCTCCCTGATGAAGTGATGTCGAATGTCGATATGCTTTGCTCTTGAATGTTGAACGTTGTTACATGAGAGAGCAATGGAACTTTTGTTATCACAATACAGAGGGATTTTGTTGAATTCAAAGCCATAGTTAGATAATTGGGATCGCATCCATAGGATTTGAGCACAACAAGAAGACATGGCTATGTATTCCACCTCAGTAGAGGATATAGATGTACTCATTTGTTTCTTAGAGGACCAGCTTACAAGTTTTTCTCCTAAGAATTGAGCACCACCTGACGTGCTTCGACGTGTATCTTAGCACCCTGAATGGTCTACATCTGCATACGCTATTAGTGACATATTGGTGTCCTTCGGATACCAAAGTCCCATATTAATGCTTCCTTGGAGATACCGAAAGACCCGTTTAACCGCTTCAAGGTACTTTTTGGTAGGCTTAGCCTGGTATCTAGCACACTTGCATACAACGAACAGAATATCAGGTCTACTGGCTGTGAGGTACATCAGGGATCCAATGATACTTCGATATTTCGTTTGATCAACCATGATCCCTGAGTGGTCCTCATCCGGTTTTGTACGCTCCACCATGGGAGTGTGAACAGGGTCACAAGTATCAAATCCAAATTTCTTTAATATTTCATTAGCATATTTATATTGATTAATAAAAATGCCTCTGGGACTTTGTGAAATTTGTAATCCTAGGAAAAATGACATTTGTCCCATCATAGACATTTGAAACTTGGAGCCCATTTCCTTTGAAAAACGGTCACATTCATTAGGGTCGGTCGAGGCAAAAATAATATCATCAACATAGATTTGAACATGAATTAAATGTTTGCCTGACTTTCTGGTGAACAATGTGGGATCAACTGCTCCTTTGTTGAATCCATTGGTTAAGAGAAACGTTTACAGTGTGTCATACCATGCCCTTGGAGCTTGCTTCAAGCCATTAAGAGCCTTCTTCAAGCGATAGACATGAGTAGGACGTTCTGGATCCACAAAACCTTCAGGCTGACTGACATAAACGATTTCTTTCAGATCTCCATTAAGAAAAGCAGTCTTCACATCCATTTGATAGACCACCATGTTCTTGCTAGCAGCATTAGCCAAGAAGATTCTGATTGCCTCGATACGTGCAACTGGAGCAAATGATTCCTTAAAGTCAATACCCTCTTCTTGACGATATCCTTTTGCTACAAGTCTTGCCTTGTTTTTCAACATGTCACCATGCTCATCAAGTTTTAATTTGAAGATCTATTTGAGAGCAATAATCATGGCCCAGTCAGGAGCAGGTACCAATTCCCAAATATCATGACGATCGAACTCGTGAATTTATTCTTGCATTGCATTGAACCAACTGTCCTCAGACATTGCGGTTTTAAAATCTTTTGGTTCGACCTTTGATAGGATGGAATTGAAGAAGCACCATAAGACATCGGTAGCTAGTTGTTTATGAGTGGATACCGGACGAGAAGAATTCCCAATGATATTGTCCAATGGATGATCATGTTTCCATTTTATGAAATGCTAGTATGGTTGTGATTGAGGAACTTATGTAGCAGAGTTGGGGTCCCCTGATGAAGATGGTTCAGATGTTGGACCAGGGGCAAAAATGTTTTCAAACGGTGCATCTTCTGGAGTAGCAAAGGGGTTATCTCCATCATAGTTGGCAGAAACATTTCCATGATGTACACTCGAAGATTGACGATTTGATGATGACGATGAGTGATCTGCAGTAGGCGCTTCTTGACTTAGTGACATAGAAACTGAAGAATTATCTATGTTGACTGGATTAGGAGCCGCCACTGTTGATGGAGAAGACAAATCATTATCAATCGGTTCATAGTATTCATCAAACATTGGATCAAACAATTTCTTCAAATCATCTTCAGATGGAGGTACATATGGAACTGCAGGTGAGGGATTTTGTACAAGAGAAGAACTAATGGGACTACTTAATGAACGTTGAGAAGCGGGTCCAGAACTTGATTATCCTGGAGCCATTTGCCCAGATAGCTCATCGAACGTGACGCGAATAGTTTTCATGATATCTCGGGTTCTTTTGTTGTAGATTCGGTAACCCTTCCTGTTTGGTGTATAACCCACAAAAACTCCAATGTCCGCCTTAGCTCTTAATTTACCTAAATCTTGACCATCATTCGGTGGATAACACAAAGCACCGAACACACGAAGGAAAGAGAGATCAGGTTTTCGATTGTGGACAAGTTCGTTTGGAGTTTTTACATGAGTGGTGTGAATAAGGGAACGGTTTTGGGTATAGCAAGCAGTGGCAATGGCTTCAGCCCACAAGAGTCCGATTTCGTCTTTCGACTACACCGTTCTGTTGAGGGGTACGTGGAACACTTCTTTGATGACTGGTTCCAATGCTTTCATAAAACTGACTTAGTTTATTGTTAACAAATTCAGTTCCGTTGTCCGTTCGGATAACTCTAACTATTTTGTTAAGTCGTACCTGCAGCTGTTTGATAAGTTTGATGATGACGTCTGGATTTTCATCCTTTGTCCTTAAAAACTTAACCCAAGTAAACCGAGAGTAGTCATCAACAACGACTAACACATATTTCTTCCTATTTATCGTTTGTACTCTCATGGGTCCGCATAAGTCCATATGAAGAGTATGAAGAACTTCCATAACTGAGTTTGCAGGTTTGGGTTTATGGGCATATTTCTTGCTTTTTCCTAATTGGCATGCTAAACAAGGACGATCCTTTTCATACTTTAGTCTGGGCAAGCCTCTTACGAGGTCCTTTCTTGAAAGATCATTAATGGTGCCGAAGTTCAAGTGATTGAGACGACGATGCCATAACCATGACTTTGTTTTCGACGCCTTTGATAACAAGTAGATTGGAGAAGACCTCATCATGTCTTCGATAAAGATGGTGTACAAGTTAGACCCACATGTTCCCTTTAAGAGCTCAACCCCATCTAATTCTATAACGAAGCAAGTATGTTTTCTAAAGGCTACTTCTAGGTCTGAATCACAGAATTGCCCCACTGAAAACAAATTATGACCCAGGCCTTCTACATAATATACCCTGGAAATTACACTGTCACCAACAACATAATCTCCGTATCCCATAATTGCTCCAAAGTGGTCGTTCCCGAATCTAACAGTCCCGATAAATTTACTCACGAAGTTCATGAGCCGCGAGCGATCTCCAGTCATATGCTTGGAACAGCCTGAGTCCAAATATCACATAACGATTTGTACGACCTGCAGTTGAACACAGATAAGTATGGATGACTGGATAATTTGGATCCCCATGTAATAATGGGATCCATTTAGTTAGAAAGTAACATTGGAGCACCCACATAAGAAGTAGAATCAATGATATCATTAGAGATTGATGCATAGCTAGTAGTGACATTAGATCTACTCAAAGTGTGTTCACTTCTTAGAGGTATAATTCTACCAGTGGGTATCCATTTCCTAATGGGCATTGATCTAGATAATTTAGGGCATAGTTCATTAAGATTGAATTTATGGCCAGTAGGTTTCCATTGATAGCCTACATTACTAAATTTTCTTCCAGTTGGTTTCCAATGTTTTCTAACTTTCTTCCACCTTGGCTTTCTGACATCCTTCACCTGATTACTAATGTTGGCAACATTACTCAAATCATTCACAACACATTCATGATTAATACCATAAACCAAACATTCATTACATGTTTTGCAAGTAGTAGAAGAATTCAAATTAATTACAATACGCTTAAAGCTAATACTAGAATCAACACGATTCTTCTTATTCAAGACAAACTTAATGTTCCTAGGGTGGTCTTCTACATTCTTCTATTGATCACTCTTAGCTTGCGTGGTCCTATCTTGCTTTGTATTGCCTGGAGGCTTTGACCCGCTTGCTTTATCGTCACTGATTACTCCTGTAGAGGGAATGATGGGAACATTAGTTGGTTTTGCTACTTTTTGCATTCCTGGTCTAGAAGTGCTGGGATCACAAATCCTATGTGGCAGATCAAAGGTCACATGCTTAGCTTTACGCATAGAACAAGGTTAAAAAACACAATCTTTCCTAGTACCAAATATAGGACACGTAGCTATTAAGCATTCTAACAGTTCTTGAGATCGTTTGGCATATAAGCATGCATGCCCAATCGCATTATCATTTGGTTTCTCTATCTTATCCTCTTCAACGATGTCATGGAGACATTCTAGACTATCCTTAAGATACGAAAAATATGTTTGAATTGCAAGTTCATTATTCCTAAGATGAGGTGGGATATACTTCACAGTCATAGCATATTTAGCACAAGCAGGCACTTTTGGTGCAAAGTTTCCACTATTGGTTAGCGACATTTTCCCTTTTACCTGACTCTTCAGATTCTCAATTTCTTTTTGCAAAGAGGTTATCTTTTCATTGTTTTTATCACGAGTGACCTTAATTGATTCATATAATTCTTTAAAATGTAGTTTAACCTTCTCATTTTCTGCTAGAAAACATTCATTTTAATGTTGTAATGCATTAATGATGTTTTGAAGATGAAAAGTCTGAGAATTTTGAGAATCTAAAGGAGGAGGAATTTGGGAGCCCGTCACATCATTCTTATCACACTTTAATTGTGAGATTTGGGTTTTCAATCGTTTGATCGTGTTACAATGAGCTCAAATCTGTTCATCACGTTTGTTAATTTCAAAAACTGCATCAAACTCAGGAGCATCCGAGGATGTCTTGACATTTGAGATTTTAACATTTTCTTTAAGATGTTGATATTTTAATTGCAAAGCAAGATGCTCAACTTATAATTTAGAAAAATGTTTGACCAAGTTGTCGTGATCATCCAGTTCTATTTTCTCATGCAATTTTGAATTTGTGGTCTCAAGCTTAATGACACGATCATGGGAAACTTTCAAAGCAACAGACAATTCATGAAATTGAGAAGCAGTAATAGAATAATTTGTAACAATGTAGAATACATCCTGAGCAACGCATCTAGAAATCAAGTTATCATTTAAGATGTGCAGATTCTTCCTCTCAATCTCATTACATTTGTTAGGATTTAGTAAATCCGTTAGTTAAAGTGTCGGTCACCTCAAGTATATGTATTTGTTAGAAAGCTCGTAGTCGTAGTCAAGTTATGGTAATAAGTAGTTTGTTTAGTAACACCGTGGAGGACGGACGAGTCTTTACCCACTGTATGCCTGATCCACAGCCAGTAGGTGGCGTTTATGTAAGATACTATAAATACCCTCTACCTCCCAAGGTAGAGGGTTGGAGCTCATAATAATACTTTTATTTTCTCTCACTAAGTTCCCAAACCTCTAAACTTTCTCTCTCTAAAACTTTAAAGTATACGCCCCATTTGATCATGGTTTAATGTGTTTGTGAAATCCAATATGCTACAAATGGTATCAAGAGCCATGGTTTGATCATCTCTCTTACATGTTCTTGGATTTCTAGTGGTTTTATATGGTTTTTGGGTTTCAAAAAGTTTAGTGGTTTTGCATCATTTGGATCATTTCTTGTGTTAAAGTTTGAATTTCGATTGTACTTTTGTGTTTACAATCATTGTAAGTGCTTGGGTTTTGATTTGGAAAGCTTGAATCACTGTGGTTGGGTTAGTTTTGGATTGAAAAGTGTTGTTGTTGAAGTATTCGAGCTAGCGACCTGAGTCTCGGATAAGAATTCTATTTAGCAACTTGCTTCTATATTTTTTAGCGACTTGTAGTTGAAGTGGTAGCGACTTGAGCATTAGCGACTTGTCTATTGAGACAAAGCGAAAAATAGTACAAAGTAGTGGCTGTACCATTACGGCTAGCGACTTGTCTTTACAATTCTCAGCGACTTGTCTTTGTTGTGGGTAGCGAGTTGTTCTTTAGCGACTTGTCCTCTTAGCGAGTTGTTCCTTAGCGACTTGCCCACTTAGCGAGTTGTTCTTTAGCGACTAGTCGACTTAGCGAGTTAGTGCTATTAGCGAGTTGTGTCTAGCGACTTGTATACTTAGCGACTTGGTTTCTTAGCGACTTGTCTTCAAGGGTTATAGCAACTTGGTTGATTATTGTTTCTAATATGGTTTTCTCTTGATTTAGTAAAATCCCGTGAAAGAATCTATTTCCCGGTTTAATCATAGAGTTATAAAATCCCATGAAATTTGTAATCATGTCTACCAACGTGCCTACAATCATCTCTTCTGTAGCCGAGGACGTTCAAGCAGCTGGTTCAGATACTCGTCCACCTATGCTTGACAGAACTGACTATGACTCATGGGCTCAACGAATTAGGTTGTATTGTTTGGGAAAGGAAATTGGGGTTAACATCCTCAAATCAATTGATGAAGGACCTTATGTTGAGACAACCAGAGACATACTTGAGACTGCTGCTGATGGCTCAATGATACTAAGCCTGGACATACCTAAAATGTATGATGAACTGTCTGATAAGGAGAAGAAGAGATACGATGCAAACATCAGGGCTTCTAACATCATACTTCAGGGTTTACCTAAGGCCATTTACAAGCTGATCAATCACAACACTGAAGCTAAGGCAGTTTAGGACAATGTCAAGATGCTTCTCTCTGGCTCTGAATTAACTAAAGAAGACAGAGAATCTCAACTGTATGATGACTTTGAGCACTTCAAGATGAAACCAGGGGAAAGTGTCACTGAATATTATGTGAGGTTCCACAAGCTTGTGAATGACATGAGGAATATTAAAATGACTATGCCAAATATTCAGCTAAACTCAAAGTTTGTGAACAACGTGAATTCCGAATGGCACAAATTTGTCACTTCAGTCAAGTTAACTAAGGGTTTGAGGAACACTAACTATGAGCAATTGTATGCATTCCTGCTTCAGAATGAGAGACATGCTATGTTTGAGCGAATGATTCTTGAACAGTTCAAATCTAAATAGGGAGAAGCAAGTTCGTCAAATGATTCAACATCATTCTACACCAATGTTGGAATTACCACCAAAGCCTCTCAAGTCATACCAACGGGAAATGGTAACTACAAGCTGATTCCAGATCCAGCATACAAGCCTCCTGATTCAAACACACTCATGCAAAACTTCATCAACCAATTATCTCTCATGGTTAGTCAAAATCTGAATTCCACTCCACACACCAACAATAACCTCAGAACAGCATCCAATCCACACAATCAAGCTATTATCAGAGATGGAAAGGTGGTGGTGCAGAATGTGCAAGGAAGACGGTATGAACAAGGAATGATTGGAGCAGGTTATGGTAATACTGATATAGGTGGAGGGTATGTGGCTAATCAGAATCGTGGAAGGAATGCAAATCAAGGACAAGCAAAGCCAATTAAGTGCTACAAATGTGGTGGTGAAGGACATATTGCAAGGAACCGCACATCTCCAAAACGTCCCTAAAATACAGAATATTTCAAGGATAAAATGCTGCTGGTGCAAGCTCAGGACAGTGGAGCTATTTTAGATGAAGAAGAGTTGTTGTTTCTTGCTGAGGGAAATGCCAAAACATATGATGCTGATATGGATGAACAGCCAGTGCAGGGCATGGGTCAGAATCATATAAATGCATTTCAGGTAGCTGATTGTGATGCATATGAGTCAGATGTTGATGATGAACCAACTGCCCAGACCATCTTCATGGCTAGCATTTCACCAATGGTCTCTCCTAAGGCTACCTCACCACAATAGGCCAGTTCCTCCAAGGCATCAATCATCTATGAGTTATTAAAATTATATGATGAGATTGTTGCGCAAAAGATACAATACAAAGTACAACCAACTAAAATCTCTGAATCAGATAGTGAAAATATGGGCAATAGCAATGTTGTCCCATATGATCAATATGTGAAGCAAGATGAAAGTGAAACTGTACCAAGTAATGTATCATCTGCAGTCAATGATGATTATGCTTACGATGAATACACTGAACGTGGCCCTGATGATTCCATAGTTTCTGAACTAAATTCCTATAAAGAACAAGTTGCCATTTATGAAAAACGTGCCAAATTCGAATTGACTACCCGTGAGCAGGAGATGGATAACCAAATACTTACAGTTATTAGAAAAAGTAATTTTAGAGAAGAAATGTTAAAACAAGAGTTAAACTCCTTACAAGATAAGCTTTCAAAGATTGTTAAGCAAAAACAAGAACTTCAAGAAAATGTTAAAGTGCTGAAACAAGAGTTTAATGCTAAGGAATCAAAACTTTTGAATGACTTTTCCAATCTAAAAACTTTGAAAAACAAACTTGAAAACAAACTATACATACAAGGGAACACCATTCAGACTGCTCACATGATCACTAAGCATAGAGTCTTAAGCGATAAACATAGCATTCCCCTTGTTGAAGTACCCAATCCAAAGTATGGAAAGGTTGCTAGAGCTGCACAAATGGTAATCTATGATGGTAATGAGATTCTCAAGCCTAGGCAAACACCTTCATGTATGGGAAGCACGGAAGAGGATAGAAAATTAGAAGATGCCTCTAGGGAGAAAATGGATAAGAAGCTAAAAGATCCTGAGTGTAAAAAGAATAACATAACGATCAAACCCCATGATTACACAAAAGAAAATTGGATCTCCCTGAACATGTTTAAGCCTGAAACTCAATTAAACCCAGAACAAATTTTCTGGAAGAAAGATATAGAAAAACAAAAGGCAGATAATCTTATTGCTAAGAATCCCCCTTGTAGGAAATTGCCCCCAGCCACTGTGTATCCTCCAAATACACCAATGCATTTAGTACCTAGGAATCTTCCCACTAATAGCAAGACCTTAATCAGCCTTCATGTAGTTTAAAAACTATTTGTTGATTTTGAGAAAACGTGTAAGAAAATGATCACGCCCACTGGGATAACTGAAGGGGAAAGGGGTTTTGAGCAAACTAAAGAATGCTATTTAACTTAGGTCATGCCTTTCTTTAAACAATTAAAAGGTCAATTTGAAAGTCTTCAAAAAGGAATAAACTCGGATATTAAAGAAAGGGAAAAGGAATTTGATGCAATGATTGTTGAGGTAAATGACTATGAACGGGAACTCAAATATAATGAAATTGAAAGGAAAAATCTGCATATCTTAAATGAGAACTTAGTATTGAGTTGTGTGGCTCAAGATGTGTTTTATACTGTTACTAAGCATTCTATTACTGCTTCTCAATTTCATGAATTATCTGTTGCTCTGAAAGTTTCCCGTGATCATGTCATTGAGCTTGAAACAACAAATTCAAAACTGCAAGATAAAATTGATCAGGATGATCACGATAATTTGGTAAAACATTTTTCTAAACTAGAAGTTGAACATTTTAATTTACACCTAAAATATCAACATCTCAAAGAAAATGTCAAAACCTCAAACATCAAGACATCCTCAAATGTTCCAGAGTTTGATGCATTTTTTTGAAATAAACAAACGTGACGAACATACTCAAACTCACTGTAACACGATCAGAAAGTTGAAAGCCCAAATTTCACAATTAAAAGGTGAAAAGAACAAGGTGACTGGCTCCCAAATGCCTCCTCCTTTAGATTCTCAGTGTTCTCAAACTTTTCATCTTCAAAACTTGGTTAATGTTTTACAAAAGGAAAATGAGAGTTTTCTAGAAGAAAATGAAAAAGTTAAACGACATTTTAAAGAGTTATATGATTCAATGAAAGTCACTCGTGACAAGAACAACGAAAAAATAACGTCTTTACAAAAGGAAATTGAGAATATGATGAGTCTGGTAAAAGGAAAATGCCACTTATCTTTAATGAGAATGTGACATCAAAGTCATCTGTAGACTCTAAATATACTGTGACTGTTAAATACATTCCTCCTCATCTTAGAAATAACGAACTTGTGTTTCATAACTACCTTGCTCACCTTAAGGGTAGTCTAGAATGTCCCCGTGAGATTGTAGAAGAGGATTTCATAAATAAGCCACTTGATAGTGAAATTAGGTTTGCTTGCATTCAGGCCAAATGATCTCAAGAGCTTTTAGAATGCTTAAGAGCAACATGCCCTAAACCCTTTGGCAAGAGGGATAAAATAGCCGTGCCTTGTTCTATGCATGATTTTAAGAATGCCAATCTTGATATGCCTCACTCAGTGCCTAAAGTTAAGCATGTAAGCTTTAATGTGCTTTCAAGTAGTTCAGATCCCAACACTTCCAAACCTGAAAAGCAAAAAGTAGCAATACCAACTAATGTTCCCATTCCCTCTACAAGAGTAAAAAGTGACACCAAATCGAGCAGGTCAAAGCCTCAAGGCAATACAGAGCAAGATAGGACCTCACAAGCTAAGAGTAATCAATGGAGGAAAGTAGAAGACCACCCTAGGAACTTTAAGTTGGAATTGAATAAAATGAATCGTGTTGATTCTAGTATTTGCTTTAAACGTACTGTAATTAATTCGAATTCTACTACTACTTGCAAAACATGTAATGAATGTTTGATTTCTGGTATTAATCATGAATGTGTTGTGAATGATGTGAGTAATGTGATTAATTACCCAGTTAAGAATGTTAATGCTATCAAATAGGTTAAGAAGGTTAGAAAGAAATGGTGGAATAAGGTTAGAAAACACTGGAAGCCTACAGGAAGAAAAGTTAGTAATGTAGGTTATCAATGGATACCTACTAGCTGTAAATTCAATCTTAATGAGTTGTGCCCTAGATTATCTAGACCAATGCCCATTAGGAAATGGATGCCTACTGGTAGAACTATTCCTTTAAGAAGTGAACATACTTTAAATAGGACTAATTCACACACTAGCACAACATCTATCCCTAATGAATTCATTGTTTCTGCTTCTGATGTGGGTGTTCCAATTACTGTTACTAACCAAGTGGAACCCACTCTTGCATGGGGATCCCAATTATCCAGTTATCCATTCTTGTCTGTGTTCAACTGCAGATCGTTCAAATCGTTCTGTGGTACTTGGACTCAGGTTGTTCCAAGCATATGACTAGAGATCGCTCCCGGCTCATGAACTTCGTGAGTAAATTTATCGGGACTGTTAGATTCGGAAACGAACATTTTGGAGCAATTATGGGTTATGGAGATTATGTGGTTGGTGATAGTGTAATCTCTAGGGTATATTATGTTGAAGGTCTTGGTCATAATCTATTTTCTGTCGGTCAATTCTGTGATTCTGATCTAGAGATTGCCTTCAGAAAACATACATGCTTCGTTAGAGATTTAGATGGTGTTGAACTTTTAAAAGGAACACGTGGAACCAATTTGTACACCATCTCCATCGAAGACATGATGAGATCTTCTCCAATTTGCTTGTTATCAAAGGCTTCTAAAACAAAGTCGTGGCTATGGCACCGTCGTCTCAATCATTTGAATTTCGGCACCATAAATGATCTGTCAAGAAAGGATCTTGTAAGAGGCTTACCCAGATTAAAGTATGAAAAAGATCATCTTTGTTCAGCATGCCAATTGGGAAAAAGCAAGAATTATGCCCACAAATCCAAACCCACAAACTCAGTAATGGAAGTTCTGCATACCCTTCATATGGATTTGTGTGGACCAATGAGAGTACAAACAATTAATGGAAAGAAATACGTGCTTGTTGTTGTTGATGACTACTCTCGATTTAGTTGGGTTAAGTTTCTGAGGACAAAGTATGAAACTCCAGACGTCATCATCAAACTTATCAAACAGCTGCAGGTTCGACTTAACAAGACTGTTAGAATCATACGAACAGACAATGGAACTGAGTTTGTTAACAAAGAACTAAGCCAGTTTTATGAAAGCATTGGAATCAGTCATCAAAGAAGTGTTCCACGTACTCCTCAGCAGAACGGTGTAGTTGAAAGACGAAATCGGACTCTTGTAGAAGCTGCAAGAACTATGCTGATTTACTCAAAGGTTCCAATGTTTCTCTGGGCCGAAGCCATTGCCACTGCTTGCTACACCAAAAATCGTTCTCTCATCCACACCACTCATGGTGAAACTCCATATGAAGTCGTCCACAACAGAAAACCTGATCTCTCTTTCCTTCGTGTGTTCGGCGCTTTATGCTATCCACCAAATGATGGTCAAGATTTTGGTAAATAAAGAGCTAAGGCTGATATAGGAGTTTTTGTGGGTTATGCACCAAACAGGAAAGGTTACCGAATCTATAACAAAAGAACCCGGGATATCATGGAAACAATTCACATCACGTTCGATGAGCTGTCTGGGCAAATGGCTCCAGGACAATCAAGTTCTGGACCCGCATCTCAACCATCACTAAGTAGTCCCTGTTGGGAATTATACGTTTGAGTTGATAAGACAAAAAGAATGAAACAAGAGGGACTTAATATGACAAGAAGGAAACCTACAAAAAGATGGAAGGACTTGCTTGCAAAAGAAGTTTTATTTATTAGTCCTTAGTAGAGATTTGTAAACCCTAATCCTCTAGTATATAAAGAGGACATGGGGTGTAGGTTTTAATCAAGTCTTCCAATAATGTAGTCGACTAAAAGGTGTGTGTTTAGCCTAGACATTAGGGGAGAACGTCTAGGGTTTTAGATTAGTGTGTCCTAGGCGTATGTTCATGTAAACGCCTAGGTTATTAGTTTAGTTAGTAGACGTGTTCCTATAAACGTCTAAGATTAGTTAGTGTTAGTGAATGAAAAACCTTGTTCAATAATAAAGTAACGATTTGTTTATTCCGCTGTGCATGTTATTAATATTTGTTATTGATCCCTAGCTGAGCTTATAAACGATCTTATCAATTGGTATCAGAGAGGGGAGCTCTTGATATAGGGTTTATTCAAGGTTTTATTGAAGCAGTAAAAGACGTCGAAGAAAGCAGATTAAAAATAAAAGTCGAACAGAAGCAGCTGTGAAAAGTGGGTCGATGATGGTTATTAATTATTTGTCGTCTTTTGAATATCAAGTGAATTATCTGTTGAATGATTGGACCTACGAGTCGGTGATGTAAAATCAACTTAGGTTTTCGTCTTTTTGAAAGTGAAAGTGACTTTGGTTTACAATACCTCGTACTGAATTTATTATAGGACAGTACGATATAATAAAAGTTTTGTCGTGTTCCATCTATTTATTGGCTGAGCAACCTCGTAAATTTATTGGACGACGACGACTTGGCTTTGACGGTGACGAATTGTTGCTCTGATATGATTCGGTGATGTGAGATACATGGAAGTTACGATGGACTTGTCTTTTGATTGGTAGGTTTGATATTTGGTTTATTAGGCGTTGCAATTGTTTATTCTGGTCCCACTCAGTTGAGGCAATATCACATGGTACTGGTCAAATTGGATTGTTTTTCTTGGTCAATGATTCACGAATACTGATTGGTCTGATCATTGTTATTCTATCGTGATTGGTTTAGTACTATGAGTCTCAAGAGGGGTCATCGTATTTTATATGGTTTCAATATTGATGAATATAAAGGTGCTGGTACTGATCACATGTTTGAAATTTGCTTATGCACTCTTTATTACGAAAGTACTGTTGGATGTTTTCAAAGTACTGCTCGAGGATTTTTAACAGTACTGTTGCAAGTTTTATTCAAGGTACTGCATGTTTGTAAACGTACTGCCACTACGTTTTAAAGTACTGCTGCTGAGTTTTATTCAAAGTGCTGCTCGAGTTCTTATTAAGGTACTGCTTTGACGAAGATGAAAGTACTGCTGATCGTGAAAGTACTGCAGTTTATTTCAAAGTACTGCAGATTTTGATGAAAGTACTGCTCCTTCCCAACATACTGCTCATGCTTTATTACGAGAAGATTTTTGATTTAAGGGGAAGTCGAGCATGATTTTTGGATGACACACACAGAGGTTATTGTTCACACACACAGGAAGAAATTTATGTTCTTAAAAGGATTTAAAAAGGCTCGTTTTGGAGATTTATTGAAGAATTGATTACGAAGAAGATTATTTATCACTTATTTGAAGGTGAAGTAGAATTACTTGGTTTGTGTCCTTATCATCTAGCTTGATGAATCTAGCAATGTGTGATTTTTCTTATGATGCTCTATGCACACATTGGCTATCACTTGAAGGAGTTACATTGTAGTGCTCAGTGTCTCATACTAGTTGAGGATTCTTTTCAAGGGATTGCGGTCTACTTATATTTTGTCCGTATAAGTATGGAGTTCCGTGGATAGTAAAAGATTTTAGACACAAGTTTGGAAATTTTACTTCTTCGTCAAGTTCGTTATATTTGGTGTTCTTCACAAAGTGATCATTACAAGGAGCTTACAGATTTAAAGAATCAAGAAGATGGTTAACATATGGTTTTTAGGAGAAGCTTACTGTTAAATGTTTAACCATCTACATGCATCACTCAAGGGGAAGTTTTTGATTTTTACTATTGTTGATCATTATTACTACTGCTAGTTGAAGTTTTCTATTGTTTTGAATCCATTTTTCTTATGATGCGTAATGGTGGGTGATTTGAAGCATTAGAAGTCTTAGATTGGAAGTATGATATTGGTTCGTGGTGGTCAAGATCATTATTTGCATACGTTCCCTATTTGGATAATAACAAAAAGGGGAAGAGATGTTTGAGTGGCATGGCAGGGATTAAGGGGAAGACAAAGGAAGACATACTTGTTTCATTCATGGTGAGATCCCTGATCTCAATTTCTCTACTTCGTCTAGGGAAGTTCGTTCAAGAATGGTTTTGTCATTATCAACTAGGGGAAGATTGTTGGGAATTATACGTTTGAGTTGATAAGACAAAAAGAATGAAACAAGAGGGACTTAATATGACAAGAAGGAAACCTACAAAAAGATGGAAGGACTTGCTTGCAAAAGAAGTTTTATTTATTAGTCCTTAATAGAGATTTGTAAACCCTAATCCTCTAGTATATAAAGAGGACATGGGGTGTAGGTTTTAATCAAGTCTTCCAATAATGTAGTCGACTAAAAGGTGTGTGTTTAGCCTAGACGTTAGGGGAGAACGTCTAGGGTTTTAGATTAGTGTGTCCTAGGCGTATGTTCATGTAAACGCCTAGGTTATTAGTTTAGTTAGTAGACGTGTTCCTATAAACGTCTAAGATTAGTTAGTGTTAGTGAATGAAAAACCTTGTTCAATAATAAAGTAACGATTTGTTTATTCCGCTGTGCATGTTATTAATCTTTGTTATTGATCCCTAGCTGAGCTTATAAACGATCTTATCAGTCCCATTAGCTCTTCCCTTGTACAAAACCCCTCACCAACAATTCCATATGTACCTCCTTCTAAAGAAGATTTGAAGAAATTGTTTGATCCAATATTTGATGAATATGATGAACCTATCGCTAATGATCAGTCCAATCCATCAACAGAGGCTGCTTCCAATCAAGTCAATGTGGACAACCCTTCAGTATCTATGTCACTGAGTCAAGAAGCTCCAGCTGCGGATCACTCATTCTCATCATCAGATCCTCAATCATCGAGTGTACATCATGGAAATATTTCTGGCACCTATGATGGAGATAACCCCTTTGCTACTCCCGAAGATGCTCCATTTGAGAACATATTTGCTCCTGAACCAACACCAGAACCATCATCATCAGGAGATCCAAACTCTACTACTTCAGATCCTCAACAACAACCACATGAACACCTTAGAAAATGGACACATGATCATCCATTGGAAAACATCATTGGAAACCCCTCTCGTCCAGTATCCACTCGTAAACAACTTGCAATGAATGCCTTATGGAGCTTCTTCAACTCCGTACTATCTAAGATCGAACCAAAAGATGTCAAAACTGCCATGAATGAAGACAGCTGGTTCAATGCCATGCAAGAAGAAATTCATGAGTTTGATCGACTAGATGTATGGGAATTATTACCTGCTCTAGACTGTGCTATGATCATTGCTCTAAAGTGGATCTTCAAAGTAAAACTTGATGAGCATGGTGATGTGTTAAAGAACAAAGCTCGATTAGTTGCAAAAGGATACCGTCAAGAGGAGGGTATTGACTTTGAAGAATCATTTGCTCCAATTGCACTTATCGAGGCAATCAGAATCTTCCTAGCTAATGCTGCAAGTAAGAACATGGTACTCTATCAGATAGATGTAAAGACGGCTTTTATTAACGGAGATCTTAAAGAAGTCGTATACGTCAGCCAACCTGAAGGTTTTGTGAATCCAGAGCATCCTACTCATGTCTATCGCTTGAAGAAGGCTCTTTACGGTTTGAAGCAAGCTCCAAGGGCATGGTATGATACGCTATCAAAGTTTCTTCTATCCACTGGATTCCGCAAAGGAGCAGTTGATCCGACATTGTTCAACAGAAATTTAGGCAAACATTTAATTCATGTTCAAATCTATGTTGATGATATTATTTTTGCCTCGACTGACCCCAATGAATGTGACCGTTTTTCTAAGGAGATGGGCTCCAAATTTCAAATGTCAATGATGGGACAAATGTAATTTTAAATAAATCTAAATATGCAAATGAGATTTTAAATAAATTTGGATTTGATTCTTGTGACCCTGTTGACACTCCCATGATAGAGCGTACTAAACTGGATGAGGACTACTCAGGGATCATGGTAGATCAAACGAAATATCGAAGTATGATTGGATCCCTGATGTACCTCACAGCCAGTAGACCTGATATTCTGTTCGCTGTATGCATGTGTGCTAGATACCAGCTAAGCCTACCGAAAAGAACCTTGAAGCGGTTAAACGGGTCTTTCGGTATCTCCAAGGAACCATTAATATGGGACTTTGGTACCCGAAGGACACCAGTATGTCACTAACAGCCTATGCAGATGTTGACCATGCAGGATGTCAAGATATACGTCGAAGTACGTCAGGAGGTGCTCAGTTTTTGGGTGATAAGCTTGTGAGCTGGTCTTCAAAGAAACAAATGTGTACTTCTATATCCTCTACAGAGGCTGAATACATAGCCATGTCATCTTGTTGTGCTCAAATCCTATGGATGAGATCCCAATTATCTGACTATGGCTTTGACTTCAACAAAATTCCTCTATATTGTGATAACAAAAGTGCCATTTCACTCTCTTGCAACAACGTTCAACATTCAAGAGCAAAGCACATCGACATTCGACATCATTTCATTCGGGAACAAGTGGAAAAAGGTGTGGTAGAACTCTATTTTGTGAGGACTGAATACCAGTTAGCAGACATCTTCACCAAAGCTCTTCCTAGAGAACTTTTTGAGTTTATTCTTCCACGACTTGGACTAAAGAGTCTGCAACCAGAAACTCTCATACGTCTTCAGGAGGAAGACGAGGAGTAACTGAGTATATCTCTATCTATCTCTTGTACATATCTTTTCATAAAATCAAAATACAAATATATATATATATATATATATATATATATATATATATATATATATATATATATATATATATATATATATATATATATATTGTAGGATATTGGATTTCACATACACATCAAACCATAACACAAAGTGGGCGTATAAGTGGAATTCTAGAGAGAGAAAGTTAGAGGTTTAGGGAACTTTAGTGAGAGAAAGAAAATTCTTATTATGAGCTCCAACTCTCTACCTTGGGAGGTAGAGAGTATTTATAGTCTTACATAAAACGCCACACAACGGGCTGTGGATCAGGCATACAGTGGGTAAAGACCCGTCCGTCCTCCACGGTGTTACTTAACTAAATACTACTTAACATAAAATAACTATGACTACGAGCTTTCTAACGATTACATATACTTGAGGTGACCGACTCTTTAATACTTGGAATTTCTAATTCCTAACAATCTCCCCCTAAGGGAGGTCACCTCAAACATATACTAAAATTACATTGAATACAAACAGATATTACATTCACAATTGTTCTTGCATTCTTGATGTAGTACTTTGCTTCGAAGCTCGTAGTCATTGATTCCACTCATTGCATGTTTGGTTAATCCAAGTGGAGGTCTTATACTGATCCACGTGATAATAAATTTTAAGCCAGCTTTTGAGATCATCAGCTAACAGAAATCTCTAAGACATCCATTGTGGTGTTGGTATTATGTGATGTTGTGACATTCGGACCGACATGCTCACATTCTGGATCATGATATCTTCTCATCAGAGTAGCGGAAGCTTTCGTTGATTCATGATATTGGCAGCAGCGTAGCAGAAGCATGGAGTGAAAATATCAGAGTCATTGATGCACTAATCATGATTTCTTTTGAGATGAATGTGTTAGGTGAGCATGCGGCTATGGATTGACCGCTTCATTCTGATCAGCTGCAAGCGTAGGACGTACCTGCATACAACAGTTAGCAATAAATCGCACGAAAGTGTCTTTGATCACTTTTGTTGAATTGAGGTACACGGCCCACGGTTCCCCGTTGATCAATACAAGTACTGCCTGTGATCAGGTATAATTCCGAAGAATTTCCTTGACAGGGTTTCGCAGCTGCTCTAGATGTTCTTAAACCGGAATGTCTCAAAGAATACAACACGGAGTGAGTGAACCAGCGAATAGAAATTCACTGATTGATGAAAAAAAATTTGAAAAACAATTATGTATTGCTCAATAGAAATTGTTTTTGCAATACAACGAAGGTTTTAATGAACATCAATTATCAATCATAAAAACACCTTTTGATTTGAAATATCCGTACACGGTCGATTTGCTAAAGAAAAGAGTTTTTAAGCACAAAGACCGGTTTTTCAAAGGTATCCGTCAATCCATAACCTGAGCCAGGATTGATTCAAAAGATTGAATCTCCCCATTGTTTCTGTTCAGTTGTCACATGGTTGATCTATTTGATAGATCTCACATGCCACCTACCAGGAGCTTGTTAGATGTTGGCTCCAGAAGGCTTTCCATCTTCATTGTGAATATGTATGCATATCACTCGGATGTTCTGGCTATACCACAAGGATAAAGCGTAGGACTCAAGATATAATCTCTCTTTCCACATTGTGTGAAACAGAGAGTCTTCATTGAAAGTGTCCTAATGAGATTTATGGATGATCTTGTGGCTCTAGACTCAATATGTGCATATTTGGTTCCTGTGCCGGAGACTAGGGAGAGGGTCTTCTTCTTCAATATCAATAATCTCTAAGAGAAAGTCGATAGATTATGTAGGTTCCCCGTGAGAATGAAACAAGCCCTTTTAAGAGGAACTTGAGTGGTTTGGGAAGTTGTAGTGCAGTGCGTCACTGGGTCCATGACGTCTTGTCTTCAAAACCAATGTTACCATCAGTAGCATATGAATTGTACCCGGTTTCTGCCCTATGGTTGAAGAAATGGCGGGCTATTTCTTTTCACCCTTTTCTCATTCAATTCTTTTTCATTCTTCAACCCCTTCAGTGCTTACCGAGACTTCATAGCAAGAACCTTGTTGGGTTTATTCCAGTACTTGCTCTGTCTCAGTCCGCACTCTTCCCATATCTCATTTTTCTCCTTTTATCATCATACCTAAGAACTCTACACTAACTAGTGGATAGTCCCTGGGTAGATCCCTCCGGTTCTGGCGGATCATGGGAACATATACCTAACCTTATCATCCTTATATCACCGTACATAAAGTAAATTTGGTCGGTCTATTTGGTATTGTTCATCTGCCATTTGAACCAATTGAAAACCATTTGAAAAATCAATCCAGATACTTGTGATATATAATCATAACATTTTGTACCTGAATTGTTTTTGATATTTTTAGAACAAGTGCTCCCCCTCAACATGTGCATCAAATGTTTGAAATCGTTTTGCACACGGAGGCAAGAGGAAGAATTAACTTCTTTGATTACCATTTTCTAAAAGATATCATCCTCACTTCCCTGATCAAATCAAGTAGATAAAGCATTTTGGGGAAGGATGAGATTTTCATAATTTTGCTCCCCCTTAGTATGTGCCTCGAGATTTGAGAAGAGTTTTGCACATACTAGAGGGAACCTGCACATTGAGATAAGTGATCACGTTTCAAATCATAGGTTTAAGATAGATGCTCCCCCTCGACATGTGCATGGAAAATTTGAAATCGTTTGTCACATGTGGGAAGGAAAGCTTGTACATCCTTATAAAACCATTTACCGAATTATCAGTTTAAATCCAATTTAAATCACACATTCTCCCCCGATCACAATTATCAAATCATTTGAGATTTGTGATCTCTTATAGATTTAAATTGATTTTGAAAGCTTTTAAGGAGAATTGTGACTTGATTATGAAAGCGTTTTAACTGATAAGGATCGGATTTTAAGACTTTAAACTCCATTGATAAAACATGCATGAATATCTTTTGAAAAACAATTGAATGACAAATAACTTTTTAATTTAATTGAAATCATTCTCCCCCTCAATCAATGACATAGGTTGTTGATTGAGAGATAGATATTTTGACAAATAAGTCCAGATGATTATCAAAAATAGAGTCCGAGTTATTTTTCAAAGCAGTTAGTTTTCAGCAGATAAATGTTTATAGAATCAGAGCATGGAATTTTGAAAACATGATAAAGTATGGCTCTGTTCTTTCTTTGAGAAGCGGGTTACTGCCTGAAATGACAATAAACCATTTATTCTCTTTCTCCCAAAAATATTTTTTGATTTTTTGATTTTTTTTTTAAAATAAAAATTCGAACAATATCTAAAGCCCCGTGTCATTCTTTGAATGACAGCACAAAGACGTAGATATTATCGAATCGAGAAAAACATGACAAAAAGACAATAATTTTTTTTTTTTTTTTTTTTTCAAATTTTTATGGATTTTGAAAGTTTTATATTTTTCTATTTGATTTTTGAAGGTTTTATAATTTTGTATTTTGTTTTTCGAATAGATATTTACAAGAGATAGATGAAGGAAACCTTTTACTCCACGTCTTCCTCCTGAAGGCGTTTGAGTGTTTCTGGTTGAAGGCTTTTCAAGCCAAGTCGTGGAAGAATAAACTCGAAACGTTCTCTTGGAAGAGCTTTGGTGAAGATGTCTGCTAACTGGTATTCAGACCTCACAAAATAGAGTTCCACCACACCTTTTTCCACTTGTTCCCTGATGAAATGATGTCGAATGTCGATATGCTTAGCTCTTGAGTGTTGAACGTTATTGCATGAAAGAGCAATAGCACTTTTATTATCACAGTACAGAGGGATTTTGTTGAATACAAAGCCATAGTCAGTTAATTGAGATCTCATCCAAAGGATTTGAGCACAACAAGATGACATGGCTATGTATTCTGCCTCTGTAGAGGAAATAGAAGTACTCATTTGCTTCTTTGAAGACCAGCTCACAAGCTTATCACCCAAAAACTAAGCACCTCCAGACGTACTTCGACGAGTATCTTGACATCCTGCATGATCAGCATCTGCATAGGCTGTTAGTGACATACCGGTGTCCTTCGGGTACCAAAGTCCCATATTGATGGTTCCTTGGAGATACCGAAAGACCCGTTTAACCGCTTCAAGGTGCCTTTTAGTAGGCTTAGCCTGGTATCTAGCACACATGCAAACAGCGAACAAGATGTCTGGTCTACTAGCAGTGAGGTACATCAGGGATCCAATCATACTACGATATTTCGTTTGGTCAATCATGATCCCTGAGTGGTCCTCATCTAGTTTGGTTCGATCAATCATGGGAGTGTCAATAGGGTCACTTGAATCAAATCCAAATTTCTTTAAGATCTCAGTTGCATATTTAGATTGATTTATGAAAATGCCTCCGGGACTTTGTGAAATTTGTAATCCCAAGAAAAATGACATTTGTCCCATCATTGACATTTGAAATTTTGAACTCATTTCATTTGAAAAACGGTCACACTCATTGGGGTCAGTCGAGGCAAAGATGATATCATTAACATAAATTTGAACATGAATTAAATGTTTGCCTGACTTCCTGGTGAACAATGTTGGATCAACTGCTCCTTTGCTAAATCCGGTAGATAGAAGAAACTTTGACAGTGTATCATACCATGCCCTTGGAGCTTGCTTTAAACCATAAAGAGCCTTCTTCAAACGATAAACGTGAGTAGGATGCTCTTGATTCACAAATCCTTCAGGTTGGATGACGTAGACGACTTCTTTAAGATCTCCGTTCAGAAATGCCGTCTTTACATCCATCTGATAGACTACCCTGTTCTTACTAGCAGCATTAGCCAAAAAGATTCTGATTGCCTCGATTCGAGCAACAGGAGCAAAAGATTCTTCAAAGTCAATACCCTCCTCTTGACGGTATCCTTTAGCAACTAATCAAGCCTTGTTCTTCAACACATCACCATGCTCATCAAGTTTCACTTTGAAGATCCATTTTAGAGCAATAATCATAGCACAATATGGAGCAGGTACTAACTCCCATACATCAAGTCGATCAAACTCATGAATTTCTTCTTGCATGGCATTGAACCAGCTATCTTCATTCATGGCGGTTTTAACATCTTTTGGTTCGATCTTAGAGAGTACGGAGTTGAAGAAGCACCATAAGGCATCGGTTGCAAGTTGTTTCCGTGTGGATACTGGACGAGAAGGATTTCCAATGATGTTTTCTAATGGATGATCATGAGTCCATTTTTTGAGGTGTTCATGTGGTAGTTGTTGAGGGACTGAGGTAGCAGAGTCGATGTCTCCTGAAGAAGATGGTTCTGATGAAGATTCAGGAGCAAATATGTTTTCAAATGGAGCATCTTCAGGAGTAGCAAAGGGATTAACTTCATCATTGATGCCAAAAACAGTTCCATGATGTACATTTGAAGAATGATGATTTGTTGATGAGACTGAAGGATCAGCATCAGGCGCTTCTTGACTTAATGATATTGAGACTGAAGGATTGACTTCATTCACAGGAATATGAGCAGCCTCTGTTGTAGAAATCGACACCTCATTAGTACTTGGCTCATAAAGTTCATCAAACATAGGATCAAACAATTTCTTTAAATCATCTTCAGATGGAGGTACATATGGAGTTGCTGGAGACGAATTAGGTACAAGGGATGAACCAAAGGGACTGCTTTGAAGGGCGGGTCCTGAACTGGATTGTCCAGGAGCCATTTGACCGGTCAGCTCATCAAACGTAACGTGAATTGTTTCCATGATATTTCGGGTTCTTTTGTTGTAGATTCGGTATCCCTTTTTGTTTGGTGCATACCCTACAAATACTCCAATGTCTGCTTTAGCTCTAAGTTTGCCTAAGTCTTGACCCTCATTAGTTGGATAACACAATGCACCAAACTCACGAAGGAAAGAGAGATTAGGTTTTTTGTTGTGGACAAGTTCATATGGAGTTTTTCCATGAACAGTGTGAATCAGAGAACGATTTTGTGTGTAGCATGCAGTGGCAATAGCTTCAGCCCAGAGAAACATTGGAACCTTTGAGTAGATCATCATTGTTCTAGCGGCTTCTACAAGAGTTCGATTTCGTCTTTCAACTACACCGTTTTGTTGAGGAGTTCGTGGAACACTTCTTTGATGGCTGATTCCCATGCTTTCATAAAATTCACTAAGTTGTTTGTTAACAAACTCAGTTCCATTGTCTGTTCGGATAATTATGACGGTTTTGTTAAGTCGAACCTGCAGCTGTTTGATGAGTTTGATGATGATATCAGGAGTTTCATCCTTTGTCCTTAAGAACTTGACCCAGGTGAATCTAGAGTAATCATCAACCACAACTAACACATATTTCTTCCTAAAGATATTCTGCACTCTCATTGGTCCACATAAATCCATATGAATTGTATAAAGAACTTTTGTGACAGAGTTAGTAGGTTTGGGTTTATGGGCATACTTCTTGCTTTTTCCCAATTACCATGCTGAACAAAGATGATCCTTTTCATACTTGAGTCTAGGTAAACCTACAACTAAGTCCTTTCTGGAGAGATCATTGATGGTGCCGAAGTTCAAGTGATTGAGACGACGATGCCATAACCATGACTTTGTTTTAGAAGCCTTTGATAGCAAGCAAATTGGAGAAGACTTCATCATATCTTCGATAGAGATGGTGTATAGATTTGAACCACGTGAACCTCTTAAAAGTTCCTTACCATCAAGTTCTCTAACGAAAGAAGTATGTTTTCTGAAGGCTACTTCTAGATCAGAATCGCAGAATTGACCAACAGAGAACAAGTTATGACCAAGACCTTCTACATAGTAAACCCTGGAGATAACACTTTTGCCAACAACATAATCCCCATAACCCATAATTGCACCGAAATGATCATTCCCGAATCTAACTGTCCCGATGAATTTGCTCACAAAGTTCATGAGCCGCGACCGGTCGCCAGTCATATGCTTGGAACAGCCTGAGTCCAGGTACCACTGAACGATTTGAACGATCTGCAGTTGAACACAGACAAGAATGGATAACTGGATAATTGGGATCCCCATGCAAGAATGGGTTCCATTTGGTTAGTAACAATGGTTGGAACACCCACATCAGAAATAGAAGCATTCATATTACAAATTGAATCAATGGAGTTATTATGAATAGATGCAGTACTAGTGTCCGTATTTGCCCTATTTAAAGTATGTTCACTTCTTAAAGGAATAGTTCTACCAGTAGGCATCCATTTTCTAGTGGGCATTGTCTGATTAACCTTATGGCCAACTGGTATCCATTGATAACCTATCTTACTAAATGTTCTTCCTGTGGGCTTCCACTGTTTTCTAACTTTCTTTTGCCTTTGCCTTTTTGCCTTCTTAGCATGATATTTTGCATTAACAGAGTTAATTGGGGATTTGACAGCATTAGACAAGACATTCACACCACATTCATGATAAGAAACAGAATTCAAGCAGACATCATTACAAGGTTTGCAAATAGTATCAGAATTCGAATTAATTACAGTACGCCTATGGCTAATACTAGAATCAACATGATTCATTTTATTCGGCTCAAACTTAAGGTTCCTAGGTTGGTCTTCTACTCTCTTCCAATGCACATTCTTAGCTTGCGAGGTCCTGTCATTCCTTGTATTGTCTTGAGACTTTGACCTGCTTGCTTTAATGTCACTGATTACTCCTGTAGAGGGAATGTGAACATTAGTTGGTTTTGCTACTCTTTGCTTCTCCTGTTTAGATGTGCTGGGATCTGAACTACATGCGGGCACAGTAAGGTTCATTTTCATAACACTAGAAGTGTTGGGGTTTGTAATTCTAGAAGGCACACTGGAGTTCGCTTTCTTAGCATTAACAGATCTAGAATCTGAACTACTTAACGGCGCACTATGGTTCACAGTTAAAACATTGGGCATCGAATGAATATCATACTTGGCACTAGGCATCGAAGATGGAATCAAAGGATTAACTCTCTCACCTAAGGACTTTGGGCATATTGTGATTAAGCATTCTAGAATTTCTTGAGATCTTTTGGCATATAAACATGCATGCCCAATTGCACTGTCAAGTGGTTTCTCTAATTTATCCTCTTCAACAATCTCACGTAGACATTCTAGACAATCCTTAAGGGATGAGAAATATTTTTGAATAGCAAGTTTGTTATTCCTGAGATGAGGGGGAACATATTTCACAGACAAAGCATATTTATTACAAGAGTGAACCTTTGATACACCATTCTCCCCATTGGTCATTGGCATTTTCCCTTTTACCTGACTCTTCAGATTCTCAATTTCCTTTTGCAATGAAGCTATTTGTTCGTTATTTTTGTTACGAGTGACCTTTATTGATTCAAATAACTCATTGAAATGACATTTAACCTTTTCATTTTCTTCTAGAAAACTTTCATTTTCCTTTTCTAATGCATTTACTAAGTTTTGAAGATGAAACGTTTGAGAATTCTGAGAATCTAAAGGAGGAGGCATTTGGGAGCCTGTCATATTGTTCTTTTGACCCTTTAATTGAGAGATTTGGGCTTTCAACTTTCTGATCGTGTTGCAATGAGCTTGAATCTGTTCATCACGTTTGTTAATTTGAAAAACTGCATCAAACTCTGGAGCATCTGAGGATGTCTTGATATTTGAAGTTTTGACATTTTCTTTAAGATGTTGATATTTTAGTTGTAAATTAAAATGCTCAGCCTCTAGTTTAGAAAAATGTTTAACCAAATTGTCGTGATCATCCAGTTCAATTTTCTCATTTAGTTTAGAATTAGTCTTTTCAAGCTCAATGACACGATCATGGGAGACTTTCAGGGCAACAGATAATTCATGAAATTGGGAAGCATTAATAGAACAATTTGTAGCAGTGAAAAACACATCCTGAGCAACACATTCAGTAATAAGAGTCTCATTTAATGAATGCAAGTTCTTCCTCTCAATCTCATTATATTTTAGTGCTCGCTCATAGTCACTAACCTCAACTATCATTGCATCAAACTCCTTTTCCATTTCTTTAATGTCTAAGTTCATTCCTTTTTTAAGACTTTCAAAATGATCTTTTAGCTGTTTAAAGAAAGGCATGACTTCAGTTAAATAACATTCTTTCGTTTGCTCAAAACCCCTTTCCCCTTCAGTTATGCCAGTGGGTGTGATCCTTTTCTTACAAGTTTTCTCAAAATCAACAAATAGTTGAAAAATAACATATTGACTGATTAAGGTCTTGCTTTTAGTGGAAATAGTCCTAGGAACTAAATGCATTGGTGTATTGGGAGGATACACAGTCGCTGAAGGCATTTTCCTAAAGGGAGGGTTCGTTACGACAAGATTCTCTGCTTTTTGCTTATCTAAATCCTTTTTCCAGAACACTTGTTCGGGTGTTAACAATGTCTGAGGCTTAAACATGTTCAAGGAAATCCAATTTTCCTTCTTGTAATCATGGGGTGTGATCTTTATTTTCTTCTCTTTACATTTAGGATCATCTAATTTCTTGTACATCTTTTCCCTAGTGACTTCATCTGATTTCTTATCTTCCTCAGTGCACTCAACGCAACTAGGTTTATGTCTAGGTTTAAGGATTTCATTGCCATCATAAAGAACCTTATGAGCATTTCTAGCCTTTTTAATGACCTCTGGATTTGGTTCCTCAACAAGGGGAATGCTATGCTTATCGCTTAAGACTATATGCTTAGTGATTAAGTGAGCAGTCTGAATGGTATTTCCTTGTACGTACAACTTATTTTCAAGCTTGTTTTTCAAGGTTTTTAGATTAGAAAAATCATTCAAAAGTTTTGATTCCTTAGCACTGAATTCTTGCTTAAGCATTTCAACATTTTCTTGAAGTTCTTGCTTTTGCTTAGCAGTTTTAGAAAGCTTTTCTTGTAAGGAGTTTAACTCTTGTTTTAATACTTCTTCTCTAAACCTACTTTTTCTAATAGTTGTACGCATTTGATCATCCATCTCCTGCTCACGGGTGGTCAACTCAAACTTTGCACGTTGTTCATAAATAGCAACACTTTAAGTTCAGAAATTACAGAATCATCAGGGGCACATGCAGTGAATTCATCAAAAACATAATCGTTATTGACTGCAGAAGATGCATCACTTGGTACATCTCACTTTCACTTTGAATCACATATTGATCATATGGGACAACATTGATATTACCCATATTTTCAATATCTGATTCAATAAACACAGTTGATTGTACTTCGTTGTGTATCTTTTGCTCATCAACTTCATCGTATAATTTTAATACCTCAGATATGAGTTTGTCTTTGGATGGACGAGCTTGTGGTGATGAAGAGACTTTAGGAGAGACCATTGGGGAAATGCTAGCCATGAAGATGGTTTGTGCAGTGGGTTCTTCATCAACATCAGAGTCGTATGCATCACAATCAGCTACTTGAAAGGCATTCTGATGATTATGCCCTATCTCCTGTATTGGTTGCTCATCCACATCTGCATCATATGTCTTAGCATTTCCCTCAGCCAAGAACAACAATTCCTCTTCATCCAAAGCTGCACCATTATCCTGAGCTTGCACAAGCAACATCTTATCCCTGAAGTACTCAACATTCTGAGGGCGTTTTGGTGATGTGCAGTTCCTTGCAATGTGTCCCTCACCACCACAGTTATAGCATTTGATTGGCTTAGCTTGACCTTGATTTCCATTCCTTCCCCGATTCTGATTTGCAACATAACCTCTACCAGCTCCACCTCTTGCTTGTTCGTACTGTCGTTCTTGAACTGGCTGCACCATAACCTTCCCATCTCTGACAGTGGCTTGATTATGTGGATTGGAAGCAGTTCTGAGATTGTTGTTGGTGTGTGGAAGAGAGTTCATGTTTTGACTAATCAGAAGAGCTAGTTGATTGATGAAGTTTCCCACGTGTGCATCAGCATCAGCTTGTTTGAACATAGGATCAGGAATGAGTTTGTGATTTCCATTACCCATGGTGTTAGTGCAAATATTACGATATTTAATCTATACAGTCTCGTTTGTTTTGATTGATGACAAACATGTAACTTGTAATACATAACGTAAAATGTACAAGTTACTTGTAATTACATTTGTCTCAACATACATTCAACACCTCTCGATGTCTCAAGTCCTCGTATGTTACAACACAGGTTCGTACATGTTTGTTATGTGGCATTATGATCAAACCCATTAACAAATCATTTAGAATGTTTAAAATACGTTTAGAGTCACTAAGTATTTTAATAGGTTAACCATTCTATTTCGAACCTCATTTTACATTTTGCATTCACAAGTATTTCAAAAGATAACTAGACATTTTATCAACTAGTTGCATAATATATTTTACAAGTTTACTTTGATAAACCTTTAATCTAAAAATGGAAATACATGTTACATCATGTCATGCATCATCTTTGAAATCCTTGGAAGATCACTTGAATATTTTGGTTAGATTGACACTCAATATATCAAATGTGATCTTAGTAAGATTTGGTAATATCTTGGAAAGATTTGAAGAAAGATTTTTTAGATTTTATGTCAGGTACCCACGGCACCAAATTGTATAAAGGACGGAACCCTTTTAAGGGGTCCGTGGTCCGTGGACGCTCCTGTCCACTTTTGGCTATAAATAGAAGCCCATTGTTTTCCCATTTCTTCACCACTTCAAAGCACATCTTCTCCACCTTCTTGCATACATTTAGATCAATCATTAACAATGTAGTAACACACATTAAACACCCTAATGATCATGATCATAATGCTTCTAACATTCATCTTTGTTGTAAGCATACTCTTTGATCAACCAAGGAAATCTTGGAGATCTAGCCATCCCCACTCACCACAAGTTGAAGATCTATCACAAGAAGTTTAGGGAACTTGTGATCTTCATCATGAAGGCTTCCTATCAATGGAAGTTCATTTAGAAGTAGTTATTCATATCCATTAGACATTTGTGTCATGGATCATTAGTGTAAACATCATTGCATCATAACAACACTTTCACCAAACTAGATTAGATGGTTTATGTGTTTGTGCCATAAAACACAAGGTTTATTATGTTGGGCCATAAAACATATTGGGAGTGGTTGTACCCTTGTAAAAGAACTCGACATCTAGCTTAGTGTCGGAAATATTGTATAGGCGACGTTAGGTTGGTTCTACCTCGAACTAGAACCCGGTATTTAGCTTTGTACCGGAAAAAGTGTAAGCGACGATTGTAAGGTTTTCTCCGCCGAGAAGGGAGCTTGTTGATTTAGTGAAGTAACTCTCGAGTTGGGTACTCGGGGAGTGGAGTAGGGCGGAAAGGAGATCCGTGACCGAACCACTATAAATCCTCGTGTTCGGTTTGCACTTTCCTTTCTTTATCTCTTTACTTTTATACTTGCACTATACTATTGTTTGTGATATGGTTTGATGTTCATGATTGTGTGACAACTTAGTTTACCATGCTTTATATTAGTCACAAACAATAATTGGTACTTTCATATTATAACAAGCTTCATAAGCGATTTGATACTAAAGATCTAAAGTTTTTAAACGGTAACGTATTCACCCCCCCCCCTCTACGTTTCCACACATGGGTATGACTTGTGAGGCTTTGGTTGTGATTCCGATGTTTGAGTAGAAGGCAGTTGAGTCATTTGAAGAGCTTGTCTCTCCCTGGTTGGTTTTGAACTGATTAAGAATCCTTTTTTCAAACATGGCATGTCTCTCATTCTGAAGGAGGAAGGCATAGAGTTGCTCATAGTTTGTATTCTTCAATCCTTTAGTGAGCTTCACAGAAGTGACAAACTTGTGCCATTCGGGATTCATGTTGTTCACAAATTTTGAGTTCAGCTGAATGTTAGGCATAGTCATTCTGATGTTCCTCATATCATTAACAAGCTTGTGGAATCTCACATAGTACTCATAAACACTCTCATCTGGTTTCATCTTGAAGTGTTCAAATTCATCATAGAGTTGTGATTCTCTGTCTTCCATAGTTAATTCAGAACCTGAGAGAAGCATCTTGACATTATCCCATACTGCCTTTGCTTCGGTGTTGTGATTGATCAGCTTGTAGATATCTTTTGGAAGACCTTGAAGTACGATGTTAGAAGCCCTGATATCAGCATCGAATCTCTTTTTCTCCTTATCATCGAGCTCATCATATGTCTTTGGTCTGTCAATTCCATAGATCATTGTTCCATCTTCAGCTGTATCAATTAAGTCTCTAGTCGTCTCAACCCGATATGGTCCTTCATCAATGGATTTGAGAATGTTGACTCCATTTTCTTTTCCAAGACAGTACAATCTGATTCGTTGAGCCCAAGAGTCGTAGTCAGTTCTGTCAAGCATGGGTGGACGAGTTTCTGAACCAGCTGCTTGAACATCCTCGGCAACAGTGGAGATGATTGTAGGAACGTTGGTAGACATGATGACAAATTAAACGGGATTTTATAACTCTATGATTAAACCGGGAAATAGATTCTTTCACGGGACTTTACTAAATCAAGAGAAAACTGTATTCAAAGGATATTACCCAAGTCGCTAGGAAATCTTGAACCAAGTCGCCAACTCCTAAGTCGCTAACACAGTCAAGTCGCTATATAACAACTCGCTAAGATTCAAGTCGCTAGCAAAATTTTGGCAGCAATTCGCTAAGTACCAAGTCGCTAAATATTCAAGTCGCTAAATAGCAACTCGCTAGGTACCAAGTCGCTAACACCAAGTCGCTAACGAACACAAGTACAAGTCGCTAACTTCCACCAAGTCGCTACCCGTAGTGGAGAATCCACTAGTTGTACTGTTTGTCGGCTTGTCTCACTAGACAAGTCGCTAAGACTAAATCGCTACCAACAAAAACTGCAACTCGCTACCAAATTGTAAAGCAAGTCGCTAGCAAGAAAAACTTTTCCGTGGGTCAAGTCGCTAGCTAGAAAACTTCACAAACATCACTTTTCAATCCAAAAACAATCCAACCACTATGATTCAAACCTTCTAAATCAAAACCTAAACACTTGAGATGATTCTAAACACAAAAGTACTACCAAAATCCAAACTTTAACACTAGAAATCAACCAAATGATGCAAAAACCACTAAACTTTTTCAAACTCAAAAACCACCTAAAAACCACTAGAAATCCAAAGATATGTAAGATATGATCTAACCATAGCTCTTGATACCAATTGTAGGATATTGGATTTCACATACACATCAAACCATAACACAAAGTGGGCGTATAAGTGGAATTCTAGAGAGAGAAAGTTAGAGGTTTAGGGAACTTTAGTGAGAGAAAGAAAATTCTTATTATGAGCTCCAACTCTCTACCTTGGGAGGTAGAGAGTATTTATAGTCTTACATAAAACGCCACACAACGGGCTGTGGATCAGGCATACAGTGGGTAAAGACCCGTCCGTCCTCCACGGTGTTACTTAACTAAATACTACTTAACATAAAATAACTATGACTACGAGATTTCTAACGATTACATATACTTGAGGTGACCGACTCTTTAATACTTGGAATTTCTAATTCCTAACATATATATATATATATATATATATATATATATATATATATATATATATATAACCATCAAAAAGAAAATAGAAAAATATAAAATTTTAAAAAATCCATAAAAATTAGAAAATCTTGAAAAATTCCAAAAATATTTTTTTGTCATGTTTTTCTTTGGTTCGATAACATCTACGGTCTTTGATATGTTATTCAAAGAATGACACGGGTCCTTAGATGAAGTTCGAATGTATTAAAAAAAATTTAAGGGAAAATAAAATGTTTACTGTCATTTCAGATAGTAACCAGTTTTTAAAGAAAGAACAGAGCCATGCTTTATCTAAATTTTTTTTAATCTCATGCTCTGATTCTAAAAACAAATGTTCGTCTCCAAAAAGACAAATGTTTCCTTCACAAATATTTTTCCTTCTAAATATTCTTCTGAAAAGTATTTGTTATCTAATGAAAACTAACAGCTTTGAAAAATAACTTGGACACAATTTTTGAAAATCGTCTGAACTTCACATGTGTCAAAATATCTATCTCTCAATCAACAACTTATGTCATTGATTGAGGGGGAGAATGATTTCAACTAAATCAAAAGGTTATTTGTCATACAATTTGTTCAGACCAAAGCTTATGTCATGTTTTCAAAAGATACTCGAGCATGTTTATTCTTTGAAGGTTAAAGTTTCAGATTTGATCCTTATCGGTTAAATGTTTTCATAAGCAAGTCACAACTCCCCTCAAAAGCTTTCAAAAACTATTTAAATCTATAGAGATCACAAATCTCAAATAACTTGAAAATTGTGATCGGGGGAGAATTTGTGATTTAAATTGGATTTAAACTGATAACTCAATAAATGGTAGTGAAAAGTGTTTAACAAAGCGTCCCTCCTACATATGACAATCGATTTCAAATTTTCCATGCATATGTTAAGGGGGAGCATCGTTTTCATACCATAAAGGGTTAAAACGTGATGATTTGTCTCAAAGTGGAAGCTCCATCCAATATGTGCTAAACTCTTTTCGAATCTCGATGCACATATTAAGGGGGAGCATTTCAAAAAGAAAATAAACCTTCAAGGTACAAAACAAAATTTCTTAAGTTTCAACAAAAAGTACATGATTGATTTTCTAATGGTTTCAGTATGGCTATATGATCGTGAATGTGCTTCTAAGAACTCTTTCCTCTTCGTGCAAAACAATTTCAAAAATCACCTGCACAAGTTGAGGGGGAGTAACTTTTTGAAAACCACATCCTTTCCCATAAAACATATTTAACAAAGTATGAAAAATACTAATTTTGATTGGGAAAGTGATGTTGATAATTTTTAGAAATTGTTGATCAAAGAATCGAATCTTTCATTCTTAAATCTGAAACTTTCAAGTCCTCTTGCCTCCATGTGCTAAAACTGTTTCAAACATACATGATGCACATGTTGAGGGGGAGATGTTTCTAAAAATATCAAAAACAATTCAGGTACAAATTGTTTTGATCATGTATCACAAGTACTTGGATTGATTTTCAAAAAGGTTTTCAATTGGCACCAATGTAAGAAGAACAATACCAAAAGACGGTTAAGTTAGGTATTCGTACCAACGATCAGCTAGAACCGGAGGGATCTACCCAGGGACAATCCACTAGTTAGTGTAGAAGTCCTTAGGTATGATGAAAAAAGGAGAAAAGTAAGATATGGGAAGAGTGCGGACTGAGACAGAGCTAGAACTGGAACAAACCCAACAAGGTTCTAGTAATGAAGTTTCGATAAGCACTGAAGGGGTTGAAGAATGAAAATGACATGAATGAGAAAAGGGTGAAAAGAAATAGCCCTCTATTTATTCAACCCTAGGGCAGAAACCGGGTTCAATACATATGCTACTGGTGGCTACTAAGGTAACACTGGTATTGAAGACAAGACGTCATGGACCCTGTGACGCACTGCACTAAACTTCCCAAGCTACTCAAGTTCCTCTTAAAAGGGCTTGTTTCATTCTCACGGGGAACCTACATAATCTATCGAATTTCTCTTAGAGATTGTTGATATTGAAGAAGGAGACGCTCTCCATAGTCTCCGACATAGGAACCAAATGTGCACAATTGAGTCTAGAGCCACGAGATCATCAATAAATCTCATTAGTACACTCTCAATGAAGACTCACAGTTTCACACAATGTGGAATGTGAGAATATATTTTGAGAGTCCTACGCATTATCCTTGTGGTATTGCCAAGACTTGCTTGTGACATATGGACATAATCAATGGAGCGGTTCACTATTGAATCAATCCTAGTCCAGGAAATGGATTGACGGATGCCTTTGAAAAACCGGTCGTTGTGCTCATAAACTCTTTCCTATAGCACATCGACTGTGTATTAATATTTTAAAATTAAAAGGTATTTATGATTGATAATTGATTTTCCATAAAACCTTCGTTGTATTGCAAAACCCTTTATCTTAAGCAATACTCGATTGTTTTTCAAATCAATTTTTCATCAATTAGTGAATCTCAATTCGCTGGTTCACTCACTCCGTGTTGTCTTCTTTGAGACGTTCCGGTTTGAGAACAGCTAGAGCAGCTGCGAAACCCTGTCAAGGAGATTCTTCGGAATTCTACCTGATCACAGGCAGTACTTGTACTGATCAACGGGGAATCGTGGGCCATGTACCTCAATTCAACGAAAGTGATCAAAGACACTTTTGTGCGCTTTATTGCTAACTGTTTTATGCAGGTACACCCCGACGATTGCAGCTGATCAGAATTGAGGAGTCAATTCACAGCCGCATGCTTACACAATCACATTCACCATTAAAGAAGTCATGATAAGTGCATATCTTCCTGGCTCTGATATTTTCAAACCATGCTTCTGCTACGCTACTGGAAATATTCTGAATCAACAAAAGCTTCCGCAACTCTGATGAGAAGATGTCATGATCCAAAATGTGAGCATGTCAGTCCGAAAGTCACTACTTCACATAAAGGAAACACAACAAAGGATGAGTCAGAGATATATATTGGCTGATGATCTCAAAGCTGGCTCAATTTAATCATCCCGTGGATTACTCAAAGACCTCCACTTAAGATATAAAAAACATGCGGAATATGAAGAATCAAAGACTACGATCTACAGAGCAAAGAACTTAATCAGGAATCCAAGAACAATCAATATGTAATATCTGTTTGTATTTAATGTAAATTGAGGTGACCTCCCTTAGGGGGAGATTGTTAGGATTTAGTAAATCCGTTAGTTAAAGTGTCAGTCACCTCAAGTATATGTATTTGTTAGAAAGCTCGTAGTCGAAGTCAAGTTATGGTAATAAGTAGTTTGTTTAGTAACACCGTGGAGGACGGACGGGTCTTTACCCATTGTATGCCTGATCCACAGCCCGTAGGTGGCGTTTATGTAAGATACTATAAATACCCTCTACCTCCCAAGGTAGAGGGTTGGAGATCATAATAATACTTTTACTTTCTCTCACTAAGTTCCTAAACCTCTAAACTTTCTCTCTCTAAAACCTTAAAGTATACGCCCCATTTTATCATGGTTTAATGTGTTTGTGAAATCCAATATGCTACAACATTTGAGGTCACGTTCATTCATACTGACCTCATATTCCATATCCTTAAACATCTTTTTCATTTCTTTAATCTCAGTATTCATTCCTTTTTGAAGACTCTCAAATTGTCCTTTAAGTTGTTTAAAGAAAGGCATGACCTCAGTTAAATAGCATTCTTTAGTTTGTTCAAAACCTCTTTCCCCTTCAGTTATCCCAGTGGGTGTGATTCTCTTTTTACATGTTTTCTCAAAATCAACAAATAGTTGGTAAACTACATAAAGGTTGATTAAGGTCTTGCTATTAGTGGGAAGAGTCCTGGGCACTAAATGTATTGGTGTATTGGGAGGATACACAGTTGCTGGAGGCAATTTCCTACAAGGGGAATTCTTTTCAACAAGATCATCTGCTTTTTGATTATCCATATCTTTCTTCCAGAAAACTTGCTCAGGGGTCAGCGGGGTCTGTGGTCTAAACTTATTAAAGGCAATCCAGTTTTCCTTAGGGTAATTGGGTGTTTTAAACATTATATTGTGCTTTATACACCAAGAATCATTTAACTTCTTTGCCATTTTCTCCCTAGAGGCATCTTCTAATTTTCTATCCTCATCAATGCTTCCTATACATGTAGGTTTTTTTCTAGGCTTAAGAATCTCACTTCCATCATATATTACATTTTGAGTTGCTTTTGCTTTAATACAAGCTTCAGGATTTGGTTCTTCTACATGTGCAACACTGTGCTTATCACTTAGAACTCTATGTTTGGTAATCATGTGAGCAGTCTGAATGGTGTTCCCTTGTACGTAAAACTTGTTTTCAAGTTTGTTCTTTAAAGTTTTTAGGTTGGAAAAATCATTTAGAAGTTTTGATTCCTTAGCATTGAATTCCTGTTTAAGAACTTTTACATTTTCTTGAAGTTCTTGTTTTTGCTTAACAGTTTTTTTGAGCTTTTCTTGTAAAGAATCTAACTCTTGCTTTAGCATTTCTTCCCTAAAATTACTTTTTCTGATAATTGTACGCATTTGGTTATCGATTTCCTGCTCAAGGGTACTCAATTCAAATTTAGAATGTTGTTCATATATAGCAACTTGTTCCTTATAGGCATTAAGTTCAGTGACTAAGGAATCATCAGGTGCACATTCAGTGTATTCATCAAAAACATAATCATCATTGACTGCAGAAGATACATCACTTGGTACAGTTTCACTTTCATATTGCTTCACATATTGGTCATATGGGACAACATTACTATTGCCCATATTTTCAATATCTGATTCAATAATTTTAGTTTGTTGTACTTTGTAGTGTATCTTTTGCGCATTAACCTCATCGTAAAGTTTTAATACCTCTGAGATGATTGATGCCCTAGAGGGACTGGCATGTTGTGGTGAAGGAGCCTTTGAAGAGACCATTGGTGAGATACTAGCCATGAAGATGGTCTGGCCAGTTGGTTCATCATCAACATCCGAGTCAAATTCATCACAGTCTGCAACTTGAAATGCATTGGGATTGTTCTGACCCATACCCTGCACTGGCTGTTCATCCACATCAGCATCAAACGTTTTGGCATTCCCCTCAGCCAAGAATAGCAACTCTTCTTCATCGAATACGGCTCCATTATCTTGTGCCTGCACAAGCAACATCTTGTCCCTGAAGTATTCTGCATTTTGTGGATGTTTAGGAGAAGTGCAGTTCCTTGCAATGTATCCTTCTCCACCACAGTTGTAACACTTGATTGGCTTCCCTTGACCTTGATCCATGTTCCTTCCTCGCTTCTGATTACCCAAATAACCTCCACCTACACCAGCATTTCCATAACCCCCTCCTGCCATTCCTTGTTCATTCTGTCGTCCTTGCACATTTTGCACCACTACCTTTCCTTCTTTGACTGTAGCATGATTGCGGAGATTGGAAGCGGTTCTAAGATGATTGTTGGTGTGTGGAGTGAAGTTCAAGTTTTGCTTAACCATTAGAGCCAATTGATTAACAAGATGTTCCATGAATGTGTCTGAATCTGGAGGCTTATACCCTGATCTGGAATGAGTTTGTGATTGCCATTTCCAGTTGGTATGACTTGTGATGCTTTGGTGGTTATTCCTACATTTGTGTAGAATGCAGTTGAATCATTTGACGAGCTTGCATCTCCAGAATTGGTCTTGAACTTTTATAAGATCATTCGTTCAAACACAGCATGTTTCTCATTTTGAAGCAAGTAAGCATACAATTGCTCGTAGTTCATGTTCCTCAATCCTTTGTTAAGCTTGACAGCAGTGACAAATTTGTGCCATTCGGGATTCATGTTGTTCACAAACTTTGAATTGAGCTGGATATTTGGCATAGTCATTTTGATATTCCTCATGTCATTCACAAGCTTGTGGAATCTCACGTAATATTCAGTAACAGTTTCCCCTGGATTCATCTTAAAATTCTCAAAGTTATCATACAGCTGAGACTCCCTGTCTTCTTTAGTCAATTCAGAACCAGAGAGAAGCATCTTCACATTATCCCATACTGCTTTTGCCTCAGTGTCGTGATTGATCAACTTGTAAATGTCCTTAGGTAGACCCTGAAGTATAATGTTTGAAGCCCTGATATCTACATCATATCTATTTTTCTCCTTATCAGTAAGCTCATCATACGTCTTTGGTCTGTCCAACCCTAATACAACTGAGCCATCAGCAGCAGTTTCAAGAACATCTCTGGTAGTCTCAACTTGATAAGGTCCTTCATCAACTGACTTAAGAATGTTAACCCCATTTTCCTTTCCTAAGCAGTACAGTATGATTCTTTGAGCCCAAGAGTCGTAATCGGTTCTATCCAGCATGGGAGGATGAGTATCAGATCCTGCAGCTTGAACGTCATCTGCAATGGAAGAGATGATTGTTGGTGTGTTTGTAGACATGATTACAGCCTTCACGGGATTTTACAATTCTTTGATTAAACCTGGAAATAGATTATTTCACGAGATTTTACTAAATCAAAAGGGAAACCGTAAAACGTAACACGAAGAAATGACAAGTCTCAATAGACAAGTTGCACATTTGACAAGTCGCACCCAAGACAACTTGCACCCAAGACAATTCGCACCCTAGACAACTCGCAGTCAAGACAGCTCGCACCCAAGACAACTCGCACCCTAGAAAACTCACACCCTAGACAACTCGCACCCTAGACAACTCGCAGCCAAGACAAGTCGCAGTACAAGACAACTCGCACCCTAATTACCAACTCGCTTAAACGACAACTCGCTTAACAGACAACTCGCATAACAGACAACTCGCATAAAACACAACTCGCATATAAGACAACTTGCTTCAATAAGCAAGCTTAGAATAGACAATTCGCATCAAACATGGAAAACTCGCATCCAAGAAATGCATACCGTGACTCAAATCGCATCCAACAAACTTTCAAAAAACACCACTTTTCAATCCAAAAACAACCCAACCACGATTATTCAAGCCTTCCAAATCAAAACCTAAACACTTACAATGATTCTAAACACAAAAGTACAATCAAAATCCAAACTTTAACACTAGAAATGATCTAAATGATGCAAACTTCTCTAAACTCTTTCAAACCCAAAAACCTTATGAAAACCACTAGAAATCCAAGAACATGAAAGATGAGTGATCAAACCATGGCTCTTGATACTATTTGTAACATATTGGTTTTCATAAACACATCACATAACACAATATGGTTCAATAGTTTAAGGTTCTAGAGAGAGAAAGTGAAGAGAGTTGGGAACTTTAGTGAGACAAAGAAAAATGAATATTGAAAGCTCCAACCCTTTGCCTTGCTAGGCAAAGGGTATTTATAGTTTCTTACAAAACACGCCTCCTACGGGCTGTGGATCAGGCATACAGTGGGTAAAGACCCGTCCGTCCTCCACGGTATTACTTAACAAACTACTTACAAACACTAAATGACTGTGACTACAAGCTTTCTAATGAATACATATACTTGAGGTGACCGACTCTTTAACTTTTCTAAATCCTAACACAAACAAAAATAACATCATCTTCACCGCAATAAATCACCCCATTTCAATGCTGATTAATGAAAGTATGCCACTTAAAACATCCCTGTTCATGCCAAATTAAACAATTTTAAACCTAAACATAAAAAACATCTACACTAAAATCGCAAAAACAAAATTGCAGCAAATAAAATTAGGATAAACTAAATACCATAATTTTTCATTGCCCAAATGTTGATTACAGCGTTTTTACTACAACAAGTGGACTATCATAAACAAGATAAATTTGTAATCTACTAAAGATTACATCCACCTATTAACTGTACATAAGTTGCTAAAAACAATAAAACCCTTCATCATCCACAAAAGCTAAGCTACTTAACAACGATTAGAAACTACCATTAACATAAATTGATCAAGATCAAAACACCAACAAAAGAAGCTGCTAACCACCAGAGAGATCTTCATCAACTTCCATAAACCTAGCTTGCCTCTCCTTCTCGGCTATCCCATCACCTATCCTATCGATAAGAACCCCGAGCGCAAGAAGCGCTTCACGATCGTCACGTTGAAGTTCAACAAGTCCCTTGAGACCATCAACAGCCTTTTCATTGAATGGGCCGAACCAGTGAGTCTCCATAATAGTTTGCCCACGCTTTTCAATTTTACAGCGCAATTGGCCCCGCTCCTCCTTCATGCGATTCAAGAAACTACGATCCTCACTAACCTCGCTATCAAACAGGAACTTATAGGCTGTCGCAAGATTATCAGAACCGCAGGCCTCTTGAAGTTCTTCGACGTTAGGTTTTGCCGCCATTGTTAGGTGATGAAGTAGTAAGTGAAAGTAGAGATAGAAAAAGGCAGGGTAGAAAAAAAAGGAAGATATAACGTTAATATAATTTCGTCAAAAAAAATACTTTACTAAACGTCACTAAATAAGCTACTAAAAAAGAAAAAAACTAGAATATGCTAAACATAAATTTTTTTTGGACACAATACATTTTCTTTTAAAAAACTACGTCCACCGCATTTACATCTTTTGTTAAAAAAATACCCTCTATGACCAACAAAAACTTTAACGTTAACTTTTAATACAACTCAAACATAACCAGATATACCACGAATTCCAAACTTTAGAACTTATTTGCTAACTACAAAAAAAAAGTGTTTAAATTAACGATAGAAAGAAGTTTGAGGCACGGTTTTTCCAAACTATCTTTTAAAAAAAGATAAATTGACCATTGTTTATTCTTTGTTACCTTATTCCATAATTTTTACTTTTTTTTCAAAAAGATTCTCGGCCTAAACTCAAAATCATAAAAAAAAAAAAAAAGTTATAATACCCGCTGCAACGCTCGTACTGGCGGTTCAATATTGAACTTGATGGAAGAACTGGTGAAAGTGGGACAAACTATGGGATATAATATGGATGGTTGCATGAATAATATGACAGAGATTATTGAATCACAAGGAGTGAAGGAGGGTTATCGATGATTTTTTTGTTATTGAACATTCAAGGCGTTGCCCAAAAGGCTAAAAAAGATTGGGTTAAGAAGCTTTGTGAAAAAAATAAGGTGAATTTTCTGGCGTTACAAGAAACAAAAATGGAGAGTATGGAGCTTTTCAGTGTTAAGATGTGTTGGGGTAATTTTGTGTTTGATTATTTTCACAGTGATTCAGTGGGTAACTCGGGAGGTATTCTTTGTGTTTGGATCCCAGTTCTTTTCGCAAAATAGATGTTACCATTTCTTATTATTTTATTATAATTCGCAGCATGTGGATGAAAACTGGTAATGATCTTCTCATTATTTTGGTTTATGCCCCTCAAGAACTAAATGAAAAAAATATGTTGTAGGATTATTTGACTCAAGTGATTAATAATTGGAAAGGCGAGGTGATCATAATGGGGGATTTTAATGGGGTGCGGTATAAATATGAAAGATTCGGGTCGTTGTTTAATGTTCAAGGTGCTAATGTGTTCAACTCGTTTATCGCTAATGCAGGTTTGGAAGAGGTTCCTTTAGGTGGTAGTTCATTTACGTGGTGTCACAAATCAACTACAAAGATGAGCAAACTTGATCGGTTTCTCATTTATGAGAGTTTAATGATTACACGTCCGAATTTCAAAGCAATCTCTCTAGAACGTTACTTATCCGATCATCGTCCTATTTTGCTTCGTGAGTCTCACTTTGATTATGGGCCAACCCCTTTCCGATTTTTTCATTATTGAATTGAAATGGAAGGTTTTAATAAACTTGTTGAAGACACATGGACTGAAGCTCCTGTGGATGTATCTAATGCGATGATTAATATGATGAAGAAATTGAAATACCTCAAACAGAAGATACGTGAATGGAACAAAGGTAACATGGAAAGTTCGAAAAACAAAAAAGCTAAATTCAAAGAAGATTTAAAGGTCGTGGACGTTATAATAGACAAAGGAGAAGGTAATGATGAGGTTGTAAAAAAAAGAGTGGAGATTTTTAAATCTATTCAGGATATTGACAAACTCCAGTCACTCGAAATGGCATAAAAAGCGAAGATCAAATGGTCAATTGAAGGAGACGAGAATTCTAGCTACTATCACGGTGTGTTGAATAAAAAATGGAGTCAACTTAATATTCGCGGTATTATGGCTGATGGCATATGGAATGACAATCCGCATGTGGTGAAAAGTGAATTCTTTCAACACTTCCAAAGAAGATTTGATAAACCTGATGTAAGTCGTGCTTATCTTGATATGAATTATTCGAAAATTTTATCTATTGATCAAAAGGTAGAGTTGGAACTTGAAGTATCTAAAGAGGAGATTAAGAGGGTTGTTTGGGATTGTGGGATTGATAAATCCCCTGGTCCAGACGGATTCACGTTTGGTTTTTATCGCCGATTCTGGAAGGTTATTGAAAATGATGTGGTCGAAGCCGTTAAACATTTCTTTACTCATGGAGACATCCCTAAAGGTTGTAATTCATCTTTTATAGCCTTGATTCCTAAAATCCCTGATGCTAATGTGGTAAAGGATTTTAGACCAATTAGTCTAATAGGAAGTTTGTATAAAATTATTGCAAAAATATTGGCGAACCGTTTAGTTGTCGTTTTGGGAGATATTGTAAACGAGGTGCAATCTGCTTTTATGGCGGATCGACAAATTCTAGAAGGTCCTTTTAGCTTAAATGAAGTGCTACAATTGTGTAAGTCGAAGAAGAAAAAATCTTTAATTTTAAGGTTGATTTTGAGAAGGCTTATGACTCGGTTCAATGGGATTTTTTGGACGATGTATTGAAAAAGTTTGGGTTCGATGATAAGTGGTGTAATTGGATTCAAAGTTGTCTCAGATCTTCGAGAGGTTCGATTCTTATTAATGGCAGCCCAACGGAGGAATTTCAATTTCACAAGGGTTTAAAACAAGGTGATCCGTTATCCCCATTCTTGTTCATTTTAGTTATGGATAGTTTGCATTTAATCGTTCCAAAGAGTGGTGGATGCTGGTATGTTTAAAAGAATGACGCTTAGTCCTTCATTGAATCTTTCCCACATGCTTCATGCGGACGATGCGGTTTTCGTAGGACAGTGGTGTGATGATAACATTAATACTCTAGTTCATGTCCTGGAGTGTTTTTTTCGCGTGTCAGGTTTGCGTATTAATATGAGTAAAAGTAAATTAATGGGGGTTCATGTGGATGATGACAAAGTTAAACGAGCAGCTTCAAAACTTGGTTGCCTTATTCTTAAATCACCTTTTCCATACTTAGGTTTGAAAGTGGGAGGGTCAATGCATCGGGTTCAAGCTTGGAGTGACATTGTGGATCGTGTGCAAGCTCGACTCTCTAAGTGGAGAATAAAGATGCTTTCAATTGGAGGAAGATTAAATCTCCTTAATTCGGTCTTAGGATCGATGCCTATATATCACATGTCTATTTTAAAGTCCATATGAGTGTGCTTCACAGGTTGGTGTCTATTCGCAGCCATTTTTTTAATGGTCATCATTTTAATAGTAAGAAAACGTCTTGGGTAAAATGGAAAAATGTTTTGGCTTCTAAAGAGAAAGGGGGTCTTGGTGTTTCAAGTTTATACGCATTGAATAGAGGTTTTATGTTCAAATGGGTGTGGAGGTTCTTTACTCAAAATACATCTCTATGGGCGAGGGTTATTAAGGTGATTCATGGAGAAGATGGGAAAATAGGAACGCAAGTGAAATCTGGTTTTCCGTCTTAATGGATGGATATTGTGCATGAGCTTAATGTTTTGAAGAGACAAGGTATTAACTTACTCAACTGTATGCAAATTAAGTTGGGTAATGGAGATAAAACTGCTTTCTGGGAGGATGTTTGGATTGGAAGTATCGCTCTTAAAGACCTTAACCCTCGTATGTATGCTTTAGAGACATGTAAGGCGGTAAAGATTGATACGAAGTTGGCTCAATCCAGCTTGGACTTTTCGTTTCGTCGAAGTCCTAGGGGTGGTGTTGAACAGGAGCAATTTGAAGCATTATCGATTAAGGTTCATGACATTATTCTTGTTCCTTCATCTGATAGATGGAAGTGGTCTTTGGAGAGTTCGAGAGATTTTTCAGTTGCTTCAGTTAGAAAGATGAGAGATGATAAAAGGCTTCTGGATGTCACAACCAAGACAAGGTGGATAAAATCTGTTCTTATAAAGGTGAATGTTCATGCGTAGAAAGTTAAGATCGATTCGCTACCAACGCGTCTTAACATCTCTCGTAGAGGTATGGATATGGATTCTATCACCTGTTCTATTTGTGATAGTGGAGTGGAGTCTTCGAGCCATTTATTTTTCACTTGTCGTATGGTTAGAGATATTACCTGTAAGATAACTTGTTGGTGGGATGTTTCATATATAGAGGTTGAATCATATGAAGATTGGTTAAATTGGCTTGTGAATCTTCGTCTAGCTTCTAAGCAAAAGCAGGTCTTTGAAGGAGTTTTCTTCGTAATATGGTGCCATGTTTGGTCTTATCGTAATAAGTATATTTTTGATGCGGAATCTCCACCAAGGGCGATGATTTTTGAAGATGTAGTTTCTCGGTCTTTTTATTGGTGTTGAAATAGATGTAAAGCTTCGTTTAGTTGAAACGATTGGCTTAAAAATCCATACCTTGTATCGTTGTAATTTCTAGCTTTTTGCTAGTGGTTTTCTAATATAATAGCTGTTAAAAAAAAATAAATAAAAAAAAAATACCCGCTGCAACGCAGCGTGCTATAATCTTTGTATACAACCTATCTCTCACCCCAATTTTCCATCTACCACAAACCGTCCAAAGCACATGAATTCATTCACATTCAGAATATTTTTATTTTAGATAATAGCAACAATATGTATAGTATACAACTAAGAATGGTTTACATCAACGAAAGATGAAGATCAAATATCCTTCCTGTATATATCTATAGTAGTGGACTAATAAAACATGAAAATGATAGCGACAGGAAGATCATATATAAAAGATCAAGAAACATGAAGGTGGCGTAATTAGAGACATATATATTCATTATATAACAGGCTGTAATGCTCCACTAGTTGCTACCTTTATTTTAATTACTAACAACCGTGTGCAGTATCCATGATGCTTTCATACTCCACTCGTCTCTTTTTAGATCAACATTGACTTCAAATTCATTACCAACTTGTCATCTCATTATGCCAGTTAATAGTATCTACACAATGCTAGATATAACAAAAACGTTTTCAACATAGTTTGTCACGTTCTAACAAATAGCAGTATTTAACAGCTATGTTCTGAAATATTTACACAAAACACATGTTCAAATATTGGATGGGTATGTGTTCTTTTATCAAGTAAAGGATAGTTTAAGGGGTGTTAACATACTTAAAAAGATATATGTACTTAAGCATCAATGAAACTATTTTGTTTTAGGGTTTGTATGGTTTTTTATGTAATAAGTTGACGATATTTTCAGTCTTTGTTACGTTATTTGAAATGTAAATGTTGTATAAAACTTTACTCATTTTCTCCTTTGTGTTGTCCTTGATGATATTTTTCCTAGCGAACTAAAAAATGTTAAAAAGTAGAGCTAACATGAATGTAATAGTGTCTCAAAGTGTGTGAAATGTTTCACAAAATAATATGAATAAGATACAATGTTTAAAATTGATTGTCAAGTACTTTATTAAAGAAATATGACTTGAGTTTGACTATTCAAGTTCTTTATTAAAGAAAACTTGAATTGTCACTTCAATACAAACATCACTTGTAAAATTCAAACACACAGACAATACAAACATCACTTGGATAATTGAAAATGAAAAGCATGATGCTACAACACAATCAGAACATACCAATAGTTGTTAACTAGTCACATAAACCTTCTACTTTATTAAAAACCAAAGCGATTAAACCAACTATTTGAATCCTGCATGTGTTGATCATCTAGATGTTGAGAGTCTTGTTTGCTGGGAATTGTATTGTTGATACACTTGAGACTGGTATTGAAGATCATTTTGAAGTGGTTGCGTTCGGTTTTGTTGAGATAGGTTGAAATCTGGTTGTGTGTTATGTTGATCATATGTTTGTGATGCGTGTGTGTTTTCAGCATATTGTTGAGATGGGTATGGGTTGTGGTGGTAATTTTGTGAAGCGTATTGGTTTTTGGGGTATGTGTTGTCACCATATGCTTGCCAAAAGTACGAGTTTTGACCATTTGCTTGATTAGTGTATGTGTTTTGGCTTATCTACAAAACTTCTATTTTCATTTAACTCATCTACAAAACTCTAGTTATCAACGCCATAACTTGTTATATATAACATATACAAACATTCATTTGGTAAGAGTAGATAAAAATATATATACAAAAGCTCAACTAATCATATCTACATCCGCTATTATTCTGCAACCATAGATAAAAAAAATATATACAAAAGTTCAACTATTCATATCTACATCCGCTCGTATTCTTCAACCATAGATAAAATATATATACAAACTGTTCAACTAATCATATGTACATCCGCTAGTATCCTCACACCGGGTATGATAAAAATAATAATCCATGAGTAATCTAAACTGCCTAAAATATTGTGAAGGATTATTAATAACGATTGGTGGGATCCTACCTGTACAAAATTGTAGCATAAGCCAACATGTTACTACTCTACAATCCATACTATTTGCTTGCTGCGGAGCCGGGAACCAGTTTGAATCATTGTAAGAGAATGAGAAGTTATAATGTTGGCATCCGGTAACCTCAAAATATCCTTGGATCTCTAAACTTTCATTTAAGACTTTTGTACATGCAACAATATGTTCTCGCAACTTATCCGGCCTATCGTCACTTTGCATAGAGTCAAAAACATAAATATGGGAATTCCGAAGATTTACGACAGCAGTCACCCAGTGATTGCCTTCGGCATGGATCGGCATATACACCTACAAAGACAAAATCATTAACTAACATAAAATTAAATACCTTATTAAAATACTAAACGTATTAAAATCATTAAACACAAATACTTACCACCTCTACCTCATACCAGGAAGGGTACGGAAGTGTCCTCCCACTTAACGTTCCCTGTAATGCACTATCAGTCACAAGTAAGAAGACAGAAATGCATGGAGAATAAGATGCAACTGTTGATTTAGCTTCTGTCCAACGAGCACCAGGTGGCCTCTGACGAATTAGAAGCTCAATCCATGCATTGATATGCTAATTCAAATAAAAAAAATATTAAAATTATTATTTAGCATTCTAAAAAAAAGACTATTCAAATACAATATAAAAATTTAATAATAAACTTACATCGTCTGCAAGCTGATAACGCTACACGCGTCGTTCGGGGTCAAAGGAACTTCCTTTTCGTCGAGCAAGTTTTTCAACACCCTAGGCAGTGAACCTAATCGTTGTAGTGTAGTATTAGGGTAAGCCACGGGTATTGATATCGTTCTCTAGGGGAATAGGAATGCTAGTGGGGCCCTTCTCTCCCCATGGGGAGGGGCGATTTTTCTCTCTAGCATTCGATTTCCATGATCCCTAATCTAGGGTTTAATTCTTCCTAGCTAATATCATGTAAATCTTATACATAATCCGTGTTGGGTTTGTATATTACCGGTTAGGTTTTTGCGTTTTTAATTAACCTGTTTGTAAAGGGTTTGGTATCCAGTTTGGATTCGACCTTGTGCTGGTTCATTCTTACATTTTACATGGTTATTAAAAGCTTGCTGATTTTGATTTGAAGTCAGTAATAGAGAGATTGATGACTCTTAGATCCGTTTAGGGTTTTAAGATTCATCTGGGTGCGGCTTTTCTTGGGTTCGGGGTGATCGTCCATGGGGTCGATCTAGGCTGTTCCATGAGTGCGTTTGTGTTGTTGGTCTTGTATTCTTACAATTCTCTTCAGCCTCTCATGGATGTGTTATGCGATTCAAGAAGGGATTACTGCTAGGGTTTCTGATGCTAGGGTTATCGTTTCTTGTTTTGCTGGTTTTTCGCTGGGTTGGGTTAAATCCGATTAGGGTTTCTTGGTCCAGCTTTGTGATGCGACTCATGTTAGTGGAGCTTCTATGGTTTTGAATACTAGGGTTTCGTTTACTGAGTGGCTGGTTGGTCGCAGCTAGGTTTTGAGGAAGATAGTAGTGGTGGTTGCTGCTATTAGTTTTCGTGTGCCTAGTTGTGTTGGTGGATTAGGGTTACTGTTGCTGGTCGTGATTGCTGGTGGGGTAGCTTTGATCGTGGTTACGGGTGGTGCGAACTGAGATGAGTGTTCATAAGGGTTTGCTGGCATATGGTTGATTCTGCATGGATGCCCATTTTTTGGTCGCTGGTTACTCCTGATCAGTGTTGGATGTTCTTACACTGGTGATTTTTCTTGGCTGAATTTGGTATCATTGGTGTTGAATTCAGTCGTGATGGTGGTAGTGCGACTTTGATGGCTTGTTTTTCATTCGTATGCATCATGATTCAGGCTATTTTGGTCGTTGGAATGGCTGTTTTTCAGCCTTGCTGAAGACTCTGGACCTTTTGCCCCGGGGGAGGTAAATGCTCTAGGGGGTGTCAGTTGATTGGAGATACAACTCTTGACGTGTTTTGCTGCGGTTGCAGCTGGAAGTTGGTGTCACTCGCGGGTCAAGCAATGAAGACATTGAAGACTGGGTGCTCACTATGGAAGTGGTTCTTTTGAACCTGGTTCTTTTTACATTTAGATTGTAATGTTTATTGTAATTTAAATGTAATTTGGTAGTTTGTTGTGGTTAGCAGCGATGGTCATTCTGCGTTTTAGCAGATGTAGGTAGTTTTGTTATCTAGGTTGAGTCATATCGCCTATGTAACGGGCAGAGGACATGGGGTGTATGCTCATGTTAATTGTACTTCATTGATTTTTGGATATATTTACCGGGGTTTTAAGGCCCTTTTACCCAAAAAAAAAAATAGGAATGCTAGTGAGAAGTTACTACGCTAAGGTTGGGGTTGAGGAAAATTATTTTTTATCTTTTTATATTTTTAAGAAAAGGAAAGGTACGAATCTTGGGGTTTGAATTTGGGGGATTGGTATTGCTACCGATTACTCTACTTATCTAATTATCTAATCTAAGGTGTATGTAGTCTATGTCTAATTAATGTGTGCTCGTATGATAGTTTAAAGATGTGTTTACTTAGGTTTTACTACTCCTTAATTATCTCCTATTGATACTTGAATTGTCACGTCCTTATTCTTAGTTGCGTTGTATGTCTAAGGTTGTAGGGTATGCGTTTCTCCCTAACTCTTTGAACTTACCAAAGGGTCTCGTCTACAAAACCCACTAGGGATAATAAACTCTTACTCTAAGGCACTCTTTGGATGGTTTAGCTTACAACTACTCAAGGAGTCATATTCTAAGGTTCACAAAGATTTAATCAAGCATTAAGTACACAACGAATGACCTATCGCATTACTAGATCATTAATCAACTAAGATAAGAGACAACCAATCAATATTCAATAATTAAGTTTCATATTCCCTAAGCAAACACACAAGTAAATTAGTCGGACATGGAGAACATGCAAGCATACACACAAATAATCAAAGACATAATTGTATTAATGAAGTAAAACACTTATCTTGGTGTAAGATAGGGTTTGGAACCCTAAAATACTGTACAAGACAGCCTTGGTTCGGTTTAGGTCCACAACACATATAAGCCCCGCAAAAGTCATAACAAGCACGGAAATCACATACTAGCACCTCACATGGGGTGTTTGGATACTCACATCTCTCTCGGGTGTATATGAAATATAACAAATTGGAAATGGAAGATAAACACTCATTAACCGGTCCTAGTACATAGATTACCATAGGCTTGAGAATAGATCAAACCTCCATCGCTTTGGCGTAAGCACCTAGGAAAGACTATCAAAGAGGTCTTTAAAGGGTTGTAACGTTAGGCTTACGGTAGGGAAACAAAGTGTTTGGGGGGATAGGCTATATAGTGGTGGCAAGTCAAAAATCTCTATGTTAAATGCATACGAAGAATGGCATTGCTAAGCCAAGACTCGACACTCTAGACTCTAGCTAACTGAAATAAACAAACATAAATTTAAAGGATAGATGTAGGATGGTAGCCCGTATGTTTTTTTTTTTTTTTTTTTTTTTTTTTTTTTTTTTTTATCACTCTATTTTTTTTCTTTTCTCTTTTTCTAATTTTTTTTTTCGATTTTTTTTTTTCATACACTTTTACTCTACCATCCTCTACGGTAACATCAAAATGATAGGGATTTATAGGCACATCCCTACACTTGAGTTTTTATTACTCTAACACTAATTTGACCCGAATTGAAAAGATCAAAACACTTGGGGTACATTATTATGCAAACAAAGGGAATTTGAATTTAACGTTCCCTTCCCGTTATTTCATAAACTTTAACTTTTCCCATGAATCCCAATCGTCCCAAAACTGTATACAAAGGATATGACTCGACTTAGCAACTCATGCAAGCAACCAGATAATTGAACTAAGGTTTTAGGGTGATAACAATAATGCACTAAAAGTGAGTGCATACATGGTAGGCTAAGGCGATTTGGGTGTATATTTGGGGGTGGGGTGTAAACAATGCTCTTCATTGATATTCCGGAAAAACCGAAACATCACGAGAACCGCGAAAAGGATAGGCTCTGAGGGGTTAACTAGGGGTATCGTGTACTAAAGATGAGTACAGCGCAAAGGGTGTGGGGAATTACTCAACCAATGTGGAAGAAGTAATTATATTACGGGTATCAAACAAGGGTTATCCTAATGCCTCTTATCATTTAGTTATTCCTAACTACACAAGTGTAGTCTTACTTGCGATCTCGGAATGCATCACAAAACAAGTTCTAGAATCTAATATACTACCGGTTCACACTCTAAGCATTAAAGATGAATGCTTTAATTCCTACTAATCTAAGGGCGATCCTCACATTTTGGGTGGAATTTAGGTGGTAAAGGGTTTTTGTGCTAGTCATGCAACTTCCTATCCGTGAGACGCTTTTGTTAAGACTAATGGCCCACTCCTATATGTCATGAAAAATTTTAAATTTGGTGCCAAAATTACCCTAACCGACATTTTCTCATGGTTTATTACACAAATACAATTGGACAAAGCAAATATTCAAGGATAAGCATAGTTTCAAAGTTCCCGTTTTATTTTCCCTCCCTACACTTAAACTGAACATTGTCCCCAATGTTTCCCGAAAGTATCAAAGTTATGATAATGGAAGGTAATTAAAAACGAAAGAGACTAATACTCCCCTGATTAGCTCGGTTGGATCCGTGTGTGAAGTAGTGGTTAAATCCTTTCCAAGAAGAATTTATGCGTGAAAAGCTCCTTCCAATCTTATGTAACTTCTTCTTGATAAATTAAACCTGCACACTTGAAGAAAACAAACGAAACCTTCGCGTAAAATCGGCGGTAATAATATATATAAGACTCGATTTAAACTAGGATATAATGCTTGTGGAATGGATGTTTACAGAATTTCTAGAAAATTAAGACCTGGAAAATTCCAAAAATTTATAAGTAGCTCAGAAAACGAGAAAAAAGTAATCTGCTGTTTTTACTCCTTCCTGACGCCGTCAGGTTGCGATCCTGACGCCGTCAGGTTATCCTGACAAAAACTGGTCTGCGATTTTCTGGAAAATTTACATCTTTAGAATCTGGAAAAATTTATGCAAAACATCCATTATGACTCGATATAAGCATTTGACTCGAACAAACACACATATATATCTTTTAGTTAATTGTTATTCGCATGTTTACGTTTCTTTTGAAAACGTGTGTAATCCTCCCTACACTTATCCCTTATGTAAAATACCTTTATATGTAATTAAGACGAGGTTAAAAACAAAATAAAGCATTTTTACAAATTTAAACATGAGAATAAACAATCAATAAAAGACATATGACACTAACAAGCAAACAATTAAGCATGGGTTGCCTCCCACGAAGCGCTTTTCTTTATTTAAGAGTCTTGTAGCTAGACTCGTAGTCGTGCTTCTACGTTGCCTCGCTTTGCATTCTCAATGAGAATTCTATCATGTTGACAAAATTTTCATCGACTCTATACCTAGGCCCTAGGGTCAAGCAATCCTTATAATAATGCCTCCTTCTTTCCCACATAAATTTATAACCTTTTTCAACATCGTCCTTGCTTTTGTCCTCAAAAGCTTTGATGTTGTCTCGTTCATAAATGGGCAGGTGGCCATATTCATTTGTTTTCCAAGGCATCCTATAAGTAATCTCATCGGTTCCTTCCTTAAACCTAACCGTTCCATCATGCTTGTTATGGCTCATTTTAGATGTTTCAACAAACGGTTTCCCTAGCACTACTTGGGATAAGCTATAGTCAATGACGCATCCTACATCTTCTAGGACCATAAAATCAACTAGGTAGGTGAAATTTCCTATAAAGACATGCACATCCTTGACTCTTCCCACAAAGTTGCAAACTCCACCTGGATACTTACGGTCTCTCCTAATATTAAGTCGCTCATTCATAATGTCATTGCAAACAGCAGATGACATCACATTAATGGGAGATTCCGTATCAATGTAAGCGTGGTCGACACTCCTATATCCGATCATACAAGGGATTTTTAGGTTCCAGGGATTTCCTCTCCTAATCTTTGGGCATATCCTAATGATAGGTGATCGTGGATTATCAATTATTTATTGATGGTAAGCAACCTCTTCCGTTGTGGGGCAAAGATTGAAGTAAGCACTATCTTCCACATTCACATTTTTATTCATCATGCCATCTTCCGAATTACTGTTAATCATAGAGCCAACTACAGAGGCGCTGACTACTTTCTCAACAGCTTCCCTAATTGTACTATCGAATATTTTCTGCAAATCCTGAAGGTCGGTGTTTCTACTCACATAACGGCTTCGGCGGTTGTGTTGGTCATTGGTTTGGGTTTTGAGTGACAGTGATTTATTTGGTGTTGGGTTAATGAGTGGTGGTTGGTTATCACCTTCCATGATGAAAAGTGATGGAATTACGAACAAAGGTCACGAAGAAGGGGGATAGACTAAGAGAAAGCTAAAAATAAGAAAAATTTACTTGATAGGAATCAAGCAAAGAAACCTAAACGAGGTGGACTACTAACTAGCTATTCTATTCCCCGGCATCGGCGCCAAAAACTTGATAACGCTACACGCGTCGTTCGGGGTCAAAGGAACTTCCTTTTCGTCGAGCAAGTTTTTCAACGCCCTAGGCAGTGAACCTAATCGTTGTAGTATAGTATTAGGGTAAGCCACGGGTATTGAGATCGTTCTCTAGGGGAATATGAATGCTAGTGAGAAGTTACTACGCTAAGGTTGGGGTTGAGGAAGATTATTTTTTATCTTTTTATATTTTTAAGAAAAGGAAAGGTACGAATCTCGGGGTTTGAATTTGGGGGGTTGGTATTGCTACCGATTACTCTACTTATCTAATTATCTAATCTAAGGTGTATGTAGTCTATGTCTAATTAATGTGTGCTCGTATGATAGTTTAAAGATGTGTTTACTTAGGTTTTACTACTCCTTAATTATCTCCTATTGATGCTTGAATTGTCACGTCCTTATTCTTAGTTTCGTTGTGTGTCTAAGGTTGTAGGGTATGCGTTTCTCCCTAACTCTTTGAACTTACCAAAGGGTCTCGTCTACAAAACCCACTAGGGATAATAAACTCTTACTCTAAGGCACTCTTTGGATGGTTTAGCTTACAACTAATCAAGGAGTCATATTCTAAGGTTCACAAAGATTTAATCAAGCATTAAGTACACAACGAATGACCTATCGCATTACTAGATCATTAATCAACTAAGATAAGAGACAACCAATCAATATTCAATAATTAAGTTTCATATTCCCTAAGCAAACACACAAGTAAATTAGCCGGACATGGAGAACATGCAAGCATACACACAAATAATCAAAGACATAATTGTATTAATGAAGTAAAACACTTATCTTGGTGTAAGATAGGGTTTGGAACCCTAAAATACTGTATAAGACAGCCTTGGTTCGGTTTAGGTTTTTTACTCCAAAAGACTACACACTAATACTGAAAAATTCGGATTTTATATATAAGATTACACTGCGACGGGGTCACCTTATGTTTTGTGACGCCGTCGGGTCGCCGTCATTAGGGTTTCATCTTGGCCACGTTAGACTTGCGACGGCGTCACCTTATGCTTGTGACGCCGTCCTCTTCAGCTTCTGACGCCGTCTGGATTGCATCTAGGCCGTCTGAGTTGCGACGGCCTACTCTTTTATAACTTGACGTCGTCACTTGAAAATAGGAGTTTTGGCTTCTGTCCCGTCACAAAATCCTCCGACGGCGTCGCAATTTAACACCTGACGCCGTCACCTTATGTTTTCAGCAGCTTTGAGTGTCTCGATTCTGACTTTGGCCATTTTCTTCGTATATTCGCGCATTTTCGTCCAAATAAGTGTCATTCCAGCATTTTGCCTTCAAGAGACCTAAAAAGTGAAAAGGAACGATATTAAGCAATAACGGATACAAAAGTGATCAAATAAGGCTTAAACGACCCCTCAAAAAGGTACCTTTTAAAACCTTATCACAAGCCAACCATTACTTGGAACCTTAGAACAAAAAGGAAGCAGTTCGTTCCAAAAAATTGGCTCACATACAAAACCCATTACATGACAATCCAGGTATATGGGTTGAGGGTTACGCAGGAAAGTATTTAAGTCGTCATAATAATTATGCCTATAGCTAAAAGTAAATTACTATATCAATACAAAGTTGTTAATCATTGTTAAAAAAAATATTCGAGTAGTGTTATGATTACCTTAGTAGGGTCAACGTTATAAAATGTAATGTACTCTCTGGTATAATTAGAACGTAAATACTCAATATCCCCATCTTCTTCATCATCAACAGCTTTTCCAAGATCTAACGGGCTAATATTGGCCGAAATGGCATTATTCTTACTCCTACCAGCCCGTTTCTTGGGAATAACAGTCGCGACTGGCAAACCCTCATACGGGCTCAACAAAAAAACACCCAGGACGAACATCTCTCTTTTCTCGATTCATAGCACCCTAACACAAATAAATAATAATTTGTTACTTGGACATAATTAGTATTATAGTAGAAAATGGTAAAAAGATATATATTTATGTTAGTATAAATTTACCGGCAAGACACGACTAGCTACAGGGGGTGTGATGGACTAGCTTGTTGTGCATTGTTACCCGACCACGGAACAAATCCTTGTTGTGGCATAGGCGTCCTAGAATGAGGCGTCGGCTGCTCGAATAACTGCGTGCCCACCTGTGGAGACTGATGGCGAGAGACCTCATCAAAGAAAGAACTACTCGGGGGGTTAGGAAACCCATCAGCTCCTGGACCAGCCTCGCCAAATACCTACATACAATATTAGAATGTTTAGTAATTTTTAAACAAAAGAAAATTCATTTGCATAATAAAATAAATAAATTAGCAAAAAAAAAAAAAAAAAAATACAAATATACCTGCGCGTTCAGTAACCCAGTAACTCCTGTTCCAGCCTTCCCGAAACCCTACATACAATATTAGTATGTTTAGTAATTTTTAAAACAAATAACAAGTAATTAGCAACAAAAAAAAATACAAATATACCTGCGCGTTCGGGAACCCAGTAACTCCTGGTCCATCTTGCCCCCTACACACGATATTAGTATGTTTAGTAATTTTTAAAACAAACAACAAGTAATTAGAAACAAAATAAAAATACGAATATACCTGCGCGTTCGGGAACCCAGTAAATCCTGGACCATCCTGCCCGAAACCCTACACACAATATTAGTATGTTTAGTAATTTTAAAAACAAATAACAAGTAATTTAGCAACACAAAAAAATACGAATATACCTGCGCGTTCGGGAAGCCAATAAATCCTGGTCCAGCCTGCCCGAAACCCTGCACACAATATTAGTATGTTTAATAATTTTTTTTTAAATAACAAGTAATTTAGCAGCAAAAAAAAAAAAAAAAAAAAAAAAAAAAAAAAAAAAAAACCGAATATACCTGCGCGTTCGGGAAACCACTAAATCGTGGTCCAGTCTGCCCGAAACCCTACACACAATATTAGTATGTTTAATAAATTTTTAAAACAAATAACAAGTAATTTAGCAACAACCAAAAAAATACGAATATACCTGCGCGTTCGGGAAACCACTAAATCCACTAAAGAAACCAAATATTTGTTGGAACAGTTTGTCGTGTTCCTTTATCTTGGCATCCTGAGCCTTTCTCAAGTCCTCTAGTTTCGTCAAATGACGATAAACGTATGCTGGAACATCGTCACGGCTATATTGGTCTGAAGGTGGGGGTATTGGTGGTGGTTCGATACTACGCCCCTCAAAAAATGCCATGCTATCACGGAACCGATCCTGTTCGGACTCATATGCATTGGGTACAAGTCTTAAGGTAGGTTCCGCTTCCTATAAATTATATAAATTATATCGACAAAAATGAATATTGTTATGAATCACTAAAAACTAAATGGCATGATTAAATAACAATTCACCAATAAACTATCCAGCATACGACGTTGAAACTTCCGCTTGTAACGCCAAGCACACACTCTCGGATAACGATCTACACGATTAAAAAAATTAACAGCCTTGACTCGATAACTCTCCAAAATCCACGTCTAAAAAAAAATTGGTTAATTACTTTAACATTATACATATACATAAACAACAAAAACTAACAATAGGCATACCTTAAAGGCCCATGTAAAGCCCATCATCGAATACTTAGGGTTCTTTACCTTACCGTCGGGGTTGGGCGGTGGTCGTGGCTTCACAAAGAAAGCTTCAATACGTGAACCTATTGCACCAACTAACTGCTTGTACAATGTCGGCCATACGTACGAACCCCAAGGATATATGTTCCAAGCATCAATATTATCTACTAAAGCCATGCACCAACTCGGGAGTACGTAATTAAACTCGTGGCCTAACAACACCAGCTCCAACAACCCTACCAAACTAACGCGAACGGCATCGATATCGACAAGTTTATCAAAGTCACCGCTTAAAATAAAATTATGCAACAGTCCAGCAGTTATCGAACATCCATCATAACTTGAGTAAAAAACACGTCTCCTAAAAGGAGTAGGTTCACCTTTATATTTCTCTTGAAAATCAACCCCAAATCTCAACCCAGTTACTAAATAAAACTCCTCTCTACCAAATTTCAACTCAAAATCTCCTACATGATACATCAATGGAACGACATCCGTGTCTCCCGGTTCAGGTTCGTCTTTACATAAACTAATATAATGTAGTAAAAGACATGTCTCTTGCATTTGTTCTAGATCAAACAACCATCCGAAACACGTACGCCTAAACAATACTTCCTTATTGGTATTTAATTTTTTTTTAATATGATGAAGCAATCTTAGCTTACTTCTACAGGTAAGGTCAACGACAAAATCCTAAAATAACACTTAATAAGAGTATATATTATTAACTACACAATAAGCATAAAAAAACAAACAATGATATCGGAAGAAAAATAAATATTTACCGGAACAACTAGTGCCATATTAACAAACAAACACGATAACACCTAACTACTACCACCACAGAACCACAACAACACTGCCACACGACCACAAACAGCCGCCCCACCTACACCAAACCACCACCAATAACCACCACCAACAGCCGCAAAAACAACAGCCTACACCACCACCAACAGCCTACACCACCACCAATAGCCGCAACAACAACAGCCTACACCACCACCAACAGCCGCAACAACAACAGCCTACACCACCACCAACAGCCTACACCACCAACAACACCACCACCATAAATTTACACCACCACTAACAGCCTTCAATACAACAACACCACCACCAAAAGCCTACACCACAACAACCAACACCAACACAGCCAAAAAAATATAAAAAATAAGAGGAACACTTAATTTGTTGTTTTAAGCTTGTGAAGAACACCTACTCATGTATATCATCACAACTGATTGAATAAATGAATAACCATCGCATAACCATCCATAAATTGTTAGTCGCTTGGAGTAGTCATTCCATTAGATTTTGCAGGTTATTTTCATGAGTTCCAAAGCAGGATTTCGCTTCAATATTGCAGTGATTAGGTTTTTTTGAGGCGAAGGAATAGGTTTGAATTAGGGTAGTAGTGGTGGGAGGATATCGCTGCAAAAAGGAAGCGATTTTTTTTCTGTTAATAAACACTGGTGGGTCCCAAGAAGCAGATATCGCTTCAAATTTGAGGCGAGGTAATTTTTTTTTTAATTTTTCAGTTCTATTAAATGGGGTGTTGACACGTGTCCTACAATGACTTCTCTGTCAATTTGAAGCGAAATAAGAGGCCTTTTTGGATATTAGGAAAAAGTATGACCTCTGCAGGACAAGTGTCACTACAGAGGCCTCCTAGATAATTTTCGCTAATATTAATCATTGTATATTTTTCCATGATTTCCTTAAGATGGAATATGTAACAGAATTACTTTACAAAAAGTCATACACAAATCTCCACACATATTGACATATAATTCTCAGAATCATCATACAAATGACTCACACAAGATATAAAGACATTAATGGTTAGGGTACTGGCAATCATCTCGGATTGACCTTTGGTTTGATGAATGCCGATCGGCATGAGTAATGCCTTGGAATCTGCATGAGGCGGTTTGGGCTGAGCAAGTGCATAATCGGCAAACATTGCCGAATTGGTATGAAATGAAATGTGAACGTTGGGACATTAAATGGGGTAGCATGGTTGAGGTATAATTATAAAAATAGTTGAGGTATGGGTTAGCATGGTTGCCACTAAAAATCTATTGTTAGGTATGAGATTGGTATGAGATGAGATGGAAGGATATTATTGGTGGGTGATTAGGTATGAAAAAAAGGCTTAGGCATGGTTGCCACCACCCTTAGGGATATGTTATTAGTGTCGTCTTAACTTCCACCATACATTGTCAAAGACGGTATTGGGACCTATAACCTGTGAAAGACGGTATTGGGAGTTACTTTAATTTACTTTTGATATGTTATTAGTGTCTCTGTTAAACATCTAGCAAGATGGTAGATTCAATAAAACAAACTTATCACAGTAATAATAGGACTTAACATGCCATAGACAGGATAGTCACCCAATAAACCCATTTTAACATGATTTTCTGACTCTTTTTCAAGTAATAATTCATAAAAGAAGGACCTTAATTCACTGCTTTACATCATCGATGAAGGTACTTTTTGTCGAGCTTTTGTGTTGAAAGCAAGGTTGTAAAAATCGCTAGGCGCCAGTGAGGCGGTTGGGTAGGGCCTAACGATTAATCGGTTAGGCGGGGATTAATCGGATTGGAATTTTTATACACAAAATTGTATTTTGATATATTATATTATATTATATTATATGTATGAGATAACCATAGTGCATCAAAGTTCAAATATTTCAAGTGTTCAAATATAAACAAAATACATAATTCTTGAAAGTTCAAAGTCAAACATAGATATTACTCGGTTTGTTGACTATTTTTAAGCGATCTTTGAACGATTAATCATTTTGTTGACCATTTTTAAGCGATTTTGTCTTATGTTAAGCGATTTTGTTGACAGATTTTTAAGCGATTTTGTCCGATTAGACCGATTTTGTCCGATTAATCGATTTTTTGACCGATTTTTAAGCGATCTTTGACCAAACCGATTAAATAGGCCGATTATGATAAATCAAGGCGTTTAGTGAGCGATCAGCGATTATGCAGGGATTAATCGGCCGCCTGGGCCGATTTTTACAACAGAGGTTGAAAGTTATGCTTCGGTGCTCCCATAGACACGCAATTTTTTAACATGGATCACTGTCCAACCAACCCTTTTGAATGCCGTTGTACATACATATCCACATCGATGACCTTAGTCTTAACACCATCAAAAGGAATGGAAGGAACAACGAATAAGTCAAGCTAACTCATGGATTTATTGATCATCACCTTTTAAAGTATATAAACCAAAAAGGCAAAAACTAAAATGAGTATAAAAGATGCAACATTTATAGTGATGTTTGGTTACATGGTTTTTTAATATGTTTGAAATCAGTGGAGTAGCCAAGTGTGTTGAAATGTTTGAACATTAGTAACCGGTCAATTTTCCAAACAGAAATTTGACAAGTAAATTACTTGTTTCCCAAACAAAAGAAGAACACCAATGTTTACTTGTTACTAGGAAGGAAGGAGCAAAATGGATGCTGACCCACATCACATGCTTTGATCCGACAATAACTCACGTGCATCATATCATAAATACAACACTTGAAAATGATATTGGAAGGTTCCCATTTTCCAATAACTAAAACCACGTCATTGCACACATACAACACCTATTTGGACCCAAAAGTTTTCCATCTTATAAATAACAAGCACCTTCATTTCATTTCCTCAAACTCCTTCAAATTCACTCATTTCCAATTCACCATCCACAAACTCACTCTTGGATCATCTGAAAGGTTTTAATGGATATTTAAATAATAGTATGTCCGGATTCGAACTCGAGACTTCGGGATTGCACACATTACGTATGAGAATTGATGTACATAATTAATATAAATAAAACGTTATTGTTATTAATTATTAATCACTAAATAAAACATAACGATAGTTAAATAATTAACGAGGTTTGGTTAACGGTCGTTAAATATTAACTAGAAGGACTAGAGATGAAATTACAAGTCGGGAAAGTTCTAGAATCCCCTTTGGGATGCTTTGGCCGATCGGTGGAGGGTTCCCAAACTCAAACCCACTCAAACTTGTACTCCAAGATATGTTAACTATAAATACAAATCAATGTATTCATTATTGACTAACCTTGGATCACTTTGATAACCTAATTTCTCTCCTTCTCCTCTCCTCTTTGTGTGGCCGGTCGAATACCCTCACCCCAAGGGTTTTCGATTTTTGTCTAACTCAAAGATAAAGTGTTTGGTTTATTTGTGATTCAAGGAACTAGCTTCTCCACATCAAATCGCTATTAGTACGTGTGTACAAGAACGAAGAACAAGCACGTTTGAGCTTGTGATCTTGGTGGTCGATTACTTGTGGTGGTCGAATTGTTAAAACCCTAAAGTTAGGGTTTTGGGTTTTGTTCTAGTTCAAAGTTTGTTTGGTTTACTTGAATTGCTAAAAGGTACGCGTTTTCTTATTCGGTTAATTACTTACATATATTATTCTATTGTCTTCCGCTGCATGCTTTGATGATGTATTTGTTTTATGTATAATTGTTATGAGTATAATATTCCAACAGTGGCATCACGAGCCGTTAATATGATGTAATTAATTACCGAAACACATAAAAATTGGATCTTTATGATTATATGCATGTTTTTTTATGGTTTCTAGGGTTTTGAATTCGAAACCCTAATTTTATATATATGGATCGATTACCCTAATATTTATTTTATTAGGTTTTAATTTTGTAAAACTTGTAGAAACCCTAGGATTGCATGCTAATTTTATGTGGTTAATTAATGAATAATTGTTATGTGCCATGTAATATGCGTATCTTGGGTGATAATTGTTATGCGGAATCCATGGTGGAACATGCATGTTTTGCCATGGAGTATTGTTTATTGTATATTGATTAATTGTTAAGTGATACACACATGTTTTATTTATTTAATAATTATAAAATTGGGGAAGACCTCAATTATAACTAATAAAATTCGTTATGTGCTAATTGGTATACTATTAACTTCGGCTTACGCAATCGACTTGTCGATGTATGTGGCTCATCTACCTTGCGAGATGAAAGTCCTAGTTAATGTATGCATTTATTTACGCCTAGAATTGTTATTAGAGTTTATTGAAATAATTATGCATGTGGCTAATTGTTTTTACATATGTTAAATTGTTTAGTTATATGTTTATATTATTTGAGTGTGTTTAATTTTTATTAAAATGCTTTTTTGTTTATATATTGTTTGACATGTTAGTAAGCAAAAAGGGTTTTTTATGAATAGAAAATTAAATGGACTAAATAATGGCGAAATTGATTTATCTAAGAATTATTCTTGAACTTTTAATCGACTGATGCGACTGTACTAAATGGTTAGAACGGCTCACCCACTAGAACAAACTATAAAGGGGTATTTAAGAAGTGAGCATAGTCTCACTGAATGGATGTCTAAGGTTATGCTTCAGCGCTTACCTGGTCCTCTGCCCCCTGTGCGTTCGATTGGAGCTACCTAGTATAACCATTCTATGTACGAAGCATCTTAGTGCAAAGTTGTAAGTTTCTCAACGCATCGATTAAAACTTTGTAGAATTCAATCTTAGCAATTAAAATCTTTAAGTAAGTTTTTCGAAAATATTATGTTATAAAGTTGTATGCATGCTCCTTTATACATAAGTTTTGATTACACATCAAAAATTGTACCCTTTAAATTTAAGTTTATGCCATCTAATGATATGAAACACTTGAAATTGTAATTTAGTTATGTGAGACCTTGATCTAGATTACAATAACGAGGTGAATTATTTTGTTGTGTGAGACCTCAGCTTTATGATTTGCAGTTTCTAAATTAGACAACTTAATTAAGTTAGTTAGTGAGACCTATAACTTAAGGCATTAGATGGGATGAAACATGCTTACGTTTTGCATTAATTGTTTTGGCAAAATTGTAAATCCCATAACTTTTGGAATTGAAAACTTGTTTGTCAATTATCGTTTTTCAACGATTACCTATTCTATACTTTCACCACTAGCAGATCAACTGATGTGGTGGAACTATGATAATGAGGATCCAATATTCAAGGAAAATTCTATGGTTAATATGAATATTGACCAAAGGGTATTTTATTTTCTTGAATGTTTACTTATCGAAAGTACTAACTTTTGAACTTTTATTTCTGTAGAAATGGCTCAAGCTGAATCTACTGCACTAGCCTCGTCGTTCAAATCTATGTTTGATCGAGAGAAATTGACTAGTAGCGCGAATTTCAATGATTGGTATCGGCAACTCAGAATTGTCTTGAGGGTTGCCAAAAGACTCAATTATTTGACTACGCCTTGTCCTCCTGAACCTGCAGCTGATGCTACTGCTGAAGCACGAGCTGCATGGCAATCTGAGTATGACAAGTATAATGAGGTCGCCTGCATTATGCTCGGGAGTATGAACTCAAGCTTGCAAAAGCAATTTGAGAATTACTTCCCTAATCTCATGCTGGAAGAATTGCAAAGGTTGTTTGAAAAGCCTGTGACTGTAGAGCTGTATGACTTGATTGATGCTCTTCATAGTTGCAAGCAAGGAGAAGGGAAACCTGTAAGCGCCCACTGTCTGGAAATGATGAGTTACATGGACCAGTTGGGGCGTTTGAACTATGTCTACCCTAATGACATACAAATTGGCCTGATCAACAGATCCCTTAACAAGGAATTTGATGGTTTCGTGCGCAATTATAATATGCATTGCACGGGGAAGACAGTCAGTGAGGTACATGCAATGCTCATTGATTACGAAAAAGGTTTGCCCAAGAAGGCCTCTACACCTGCGGTTTTGACCATCCAGAAGGGTAGAATTTCTAAGCCTAATAAGCCGCTAGCGAACAAGAAAGGGAAAGGTAAGGGTAAAGCTGATAAGGGAAAACAAGTTATGACTTATCAGCAAGAACCCAAGAAGTACCCTCCCAAACAGCGTGAGAATCCGAAGAAGGATCAGGCTTGTCATCACTGCACTGCAGTTGGACACTGGAAGAGGAATTGTCCACTGTACCTTGATGAGTTGCGGAATAAGAGGTATAAAAATACTGGCACTGTGGCCAGTACTTCAGGTACTCTTTTGATGATAGAATTATTTGTTTTTCCTCATAAAATAAATTCCTGGGTATATGATACTGGATGTGGTATTCACATATGTAATACACTGCAGGGACTTAGAGGAGCAAGGAAGCTTGCCTATGGACAGCAATACCTGCACGTGGGTAATGGAGCACATGCAGTCGTTGAAGCTATAGGCACGTTTGATTTAGTTTTACCTTCGGGTTTAGTACTGTCATTAAACGATTGTCATTACGCACCTTCCATTGTTAGGGGTGTCGTTTCTGTTTCCTTGTTAAAAGATATTGGTTTCGTTCATACATTTACTGATTATGGAATTTCTGTTTCTTTAAATGATGTTTTTTACTTTAATGTTATTCCAGTAAATGGTGTGTTTGAAATTGATTTGCATGATAATGTTGTTGATAAAAATAATTATGTCTTTAGCATCAATAATAAAATAATCAAAAGTGATTTGGATTCTTCATTTCTTTGGCATTGTAGACTTGCTCATATAGGCAAGAAACGCATGCAACAGCTGCAACATGATGGGCTTTTGCAAGACATCAATGATGAATCATTTGATAAATGCGAATCTTGCATATCTGGGAAGATGACCAAGAAACCTTTTACAAATAGTTTAGAAAGGGCTTCTGATCTTCTTGGTGTAATACATACTGACGTATGTGGACCACTAAGACATGTGTCAAGAAAGGGTGCTAGCTACTTCTTAACCTTTACTGATGATTTCAGTCGTTATGGTTATGTTTATTTACTTAAACATAAACATGAAGTCTTTGAAACATTTAAGGTTTTTAAGAGTGAAGTAGAACTGCAACTAGGAAAGAAGATTAAAGCTCTTCGATCTGATAGAGGTGGTGAATATTTAAGCCAAGAGTTTAAAGATTATCTAGCTGAGTGTGGTATTGTCCAGCAACTCACATCTCCATATACTCCACAACAAAATGGTGTATCTGAGAGAAGGAATCGTACATTGCTAGACATGGTGCGATCGATGTTTAATCTTACTACTCTTCCCTTATCCTTTTGGGATTATTCTTTGGAAACTGCTGTTCGCATATTGAATATGGTTCCAACTAAGAAGGTTGATAAGACTCCTTATGAAGTGTGGTATGGGAAACCTCCAAACTTGTCTTACTTAAAGGTCTGGGGTTGTGAGGCGTTTGTTAAACGTGACTCTGCTGATAAGCTGCAACAAAGATCTGTTAAGTGTGTCTTCGTAGGATACCCAAAGGAAACGATGGGTTACTACTTCTACTTTCCACCTGAAAACAAAGTAATTGTTGCTAGGTATGGAGACTTTCTTGAAAAGGATCTCATATCTCATGAATTCAGTGGGAGAGTTTATGATCTGGAAGATGATCAAGAAGATACAACACCTTCTGAAAACACTAGCCAACCTCAAGTAGAACCTGAAAGTCTGGGCGTTCCACCTGAGATTGAAGTGGTTCCCATTCGTAGATCCGCAAGGACTACGCGTGCACCTGAGCGTCTATGTCTCAACGTAGAAGCTGAGGAAAATATGTTAGGGGATCTTGGTGAACCTGCTAATTATAAAGCTTCCATGATGAGTCCTGAAAAGGAAAAATGGCGAGTTGCAATGAATGGGGAAATGCAATCCATGAAAGACAACGAAGTCTGGATAGAGGTTGACTTACCTCCAAATGCTAAGGTAGTTGGAAGTAAGTGGCTCTTTAAGATAAAGACTGACATGGATGGCAATGCACACACCTATAAAGCTCGTCTTGTAGCTCAAGGTTATACTCAAACCTATGGGATAGACTACGAGGAGACATTTTCTCCTGTAGCAGACATTAGAGCTATTAGGATTCTTATAGCCATAGCTGCGTACTATGACTATGAGATATGGCAAATGGATGTCAAAACTGCCTTCTTAAACGGTCGCCTAGATGAGGACATCTATATGGCGCAGCCTGAAGGGTTTGTGAATCCAAAGTTTCCGAAGCGTGTATGCAAACTTCAAAGATCCATTTATGGGTTGAAGCAAGCATCAAGGCAATGGAACAAGAAGTTTGATGAAGAAATCAAGAAATTTGGTTTCACTCAAAATCTTGATGAGCCATGTGTGTATCACAAAGCTAGTGGGAGTAATGTTATTTTCCTTGTCTTATATGTCGATGACATATTGATCATGGGAAAAGACATTCCAAGTATGCAAGATGTAAAGTCTTATCTTGGAGAGTGCTTTTCTATGAAGGACTTAGGGGAAGCAGCATTTATTCTGGGAATCAAGATCTATCGAGATAGATCAAGGCGGTTAATTGGACTAAGCCAAAGTGCTTACATTGATAAAATACTGAAGAGATTTAGTATGCAAAATTCCAAGAAGGGATATTTGCCGATGCAAGTAGAACATGGCTTAAGTAATAAACTTTGCGCGTCAACACCTGCTGAGGTGGAATACATGAGGAAAGTTCCTTATGCTTCGGCTGTAGGATCTATCATGTATGCTGTGAGATGTACAAGGCCTGATGTGGCGTTTGCACAGAACATTACCAGTCGGTATCAACAGAACCCAGGTGTGAAACACTGGCAAGCTGTTAAGAACATTCTTAAGTATCTAAGGGCTACTAAAGATATGTTTCTAGTGTATGGAGGAAATCCAGATGCAGAACTTGATGTTACAGGTTTTTGCGATGCGTCATTCCAAACTGATAAAGATGATACGAAGTCTCAGACGGGTTATGTCTTTGTCATTAATGGAGGAGCAGTTGACTGGAAGAGCAAGAAGCAAACAACGGTTGCGATGTCTATTACAGAAGCTGAGTACATAGCTGCTTCAGAAGCTGCGATGGAAGCTGTTTGGATTAGGAAATTCATTTCGGGACTCGGAGTAATGCCCTCAATCGAATTACCTCTAAATGTGTATTGTGACAACTCTGCTGCAATAACATTTGCCAATGAGCCTGGAGTCATGAAGGGCGCCAGACATTTTCCTCGTCGATATCACTATGTTAGAGAACAAGTCGACATAGGTGAAATCAATCTACTCAAAGTTCATACAGATGAAAATCTAGCTGATCCCTTTACGAAGCCTTTGCCAAAAGATAAACTTACTGACCATGCTGATGGGATAGGACTTCGTTTAGCTAGTAGTTTCTTGCAGATCTGTGATTAGTATTTGGATAAAGGATGTTATGAACAAATATTACTTTAATGAAATAAAATAGTTGTTTATGTTTATTTTTCATTTTCTTAATATTATATCCTATATTTGCATGTTTAATCCGTGAGTAACTTATGTTATTCTAAATAAGTCCGTTGTCGATCAATGATGTGGGAATATCATTGAATTAAGACAAATCTGAGTTTTGGTAGAATATACTTTTAAAGTATATTGATGCGTGGGACATACCAGATTCACATGATATTCAATGAATTGAATATAGGACTCATCCCAACTTTACATGATGATACTTTTGGATTTTATCATTAAGTATATCATGAAGTGTTTATCCTCAGACTTGAGATACCAGATAACTGATATGAATGTAGTGCATTTGTGTAAGATAGTCTAACGCTATCCGTAACTGGTAGTTATAAGGGCTATTTTCGGAAGTGTTGCAAAGTTCATGAGTTATGTTTGTAGTCAAGAGAATTTGTTCCTTTGAATTTGTTTCAAAGCATAATACTATATTTGGGCCCCTCGTAGGGTTGACAAGATGTTTGTATGGCCATACCCAAGATCTATCTGGAATACGTTCAGATGATTTGGTAATCTTGTTCAATCATATACAACGAGAAACAGAATATTAACTTATGAAATGACTTGATCCATATTCATAGTTAATGTAGTATTAGTAACAAAAGGATAAGTAAAAATGATGAATCATTAAATGGTTTTTTCCAGGAGACCATGCTCGATTCGATCTGGGGGCGTTGGCGTGTGAAAGCTAGACTAACCAATGTCATTACTATATTTAGTAATATCCAAGTGGGAGCTGAAATGTTTTAATGGATATTTAAATAATAGTATGTCCGGATTCGAACTCGAGACTTCGGGATTGCACACATTACGTATGAGAATTGATGTACATAATTAATATAAATAAAACGTTATTGTTATTAATTATTAATCACTAAATAAAACATAACGATAGTTAAATAATTAACGAGGTTTGGTTAACGGTCGTTAAATATTAACTAGAAGGACTAGAGATGAAATTACAAGTCGGGAAAGTTCTAGAATCCCCTTTGGGATGCTTTGGCCGATCGGTGGAGGGTTCCCAAACCCAAACCCACTCAAACTTGTACTCCAAGATATGTTAACTATAAATACAAATCAATGTATTCATTATTGACTAACCTTGGATCACTTTGATAACCTAATTTCTCTCCTTCTCCTCTCCTCTTTGTGTGGCCGGTCGAATACCCTCACCCCAAGGGTTTTCGATTTTTGTCTAACTCAAAGATAAAGTGTTTGGTTTATTTGTGATTCAAGGAACTAGCTTCTCCACATCAAATCGCTATTAGTACGTGTGTACAAGAACGAAGAACAAGCACGTTTGAGCTTGTGATCTTGGTGGTCGATTACTTGTGGTGGTCGAATTGTTAAAACCCTAAAGTTAGGGTTTTGGGTTTTGTTCTAGTTCAAAGTTTGTTTGGTTTACTTGAATTGCTAAAAGGTACGCGTTTTCTTATTCGGTTAATTACTTACATATATTATTCTATTGTCTTCCGCTGCATGCTTTGATGATGTATTTGTTTTATGTATAATTGTTATGAGTATAATATTCCAACATCATCAATCTCTAAATAGCACAAAAACGACTTTCGACATGGGTGCTTGTATGTCTTCGGCAGGTGACTCAATACACAAATCGACTAATTTTGCCTTTGTTATATCAACCAAAGGCGAATTACGACAATATCCAACTCCCATATTTGTTTCTGAGGTTCTTCAATTTGAAAAACCTTCTTTCTTTGTTTGCAACTCCGACAACTTGTATCAAGACCAAGATATCCCTTGTTTGGATTCAGAATACGAGCTTGATGCTGGTCAGATATACTTTATTCTCCCGAAAACAATGCTTGCTCGTCGTCTTGGTGCCTCCGATATGGCTTCACTGGCTGTCAAAGCGAGTCTTGCTCTTGATTCCAATTCAAATTCGAATTCCCATGTAAAGAAGAAAAAGAATAACAAGGCTCGTATATCGCCTATGGTGTTGATGGAAGCGAGTCAGATTAATGTTGTAGTCGAGGAAGAGGAAAACAAGAATTACAAGAATGGAGGTTTACGTGTGTCGAGATCAGGATCTATAAGGAAGATGCCAAGATCAAAGAAAGCAAGATTGGCTGCTCGATCCTTTAGGCTTAAGTTGTCTACAATATACGAAAACGCCGAAGGCTGTGATAATTAATTTACTACTCAGATTATAATTCATGATATGAGTTTTTGGTTTCTTCGTGAACCTGTCGTGATTTATATATGTATGTATGTACAGATTTTGAGGCATGATAGATTATTTTTTATTACATCAAGGTTTGCTTGATCTTTCAATCCGGTAAGAGTGTTGTTTGTAGAATGTACAAAGAAGTTAAAAACTCTCATGTTAATTACTATATCAATCCAATAGTAAAACCTATGATTGATGAATTTTCTTATTTCCTTCGTTTTGTTAAATTTCTTGCAAAAAAGAACTATTATTATACTCAACAAGTATAGTATCATGAAATATATTACAAGAAGAAGAAAAGTCATAATCAAGCGACGATTATCTATAGAAAAGAAAGCATGCATGCATGAGACCATGAACCGGACCAAGGAACTAGACTTTTACCTCAACGCCCATTGATTGGTGTATATGTCCGGAGTACACCTGACGAACGACCAAGGTTTTCACGTGTCCGAAGGAAATATGTCGGGCGACCAAAGTTGTGGATCATGAAGAACACTCTTTTATCATATAATCCAATAGTTCGTACCAAGGACCATACTTAAGCAGCATTACCTGGATACTGCGGGATATTGTCCCCTGCATGGACTAACGCCAAGTACCTAGACTAGGTGTAGCTCGGCTCGTTCCATCCCTATGTTGACAAGTACACTAATTGAGGTAGTATAAATGTTGGAAAATGAGTATTGCAAAATGAGTTTTTGCAAATTTTGGACAATATTTAATATATGTATATGTTATATATATTTATATTTCTTGGTAGCTTTGCGTTCTCCTCAATGAGAGCTTCGCAACGAGCTAAAGTATGTCCAAATTGGAGTAGAAATGAATGAGATATCGTGTCTCAAAGTGAGGCACAAAATCTGGAAATACTAAACTATCCCACATCGCCTAGAAGAGGAAGTGGAGACTAGTTTATAAGGAAATCATACTATTGAATATCAAATTCCTTTAGTTTGGTTATGCTCCCACTCCTACGTGCGCGCGCGCAGGGGGGGTGCAGAAAATGGGATTTCCGAGCTAAAATGAGTTCGAGGCTTCTGAACTCATGCGAGCCCGCGCGACCTGCGGACACGAATGCAGCTCTGAAATCTCACCTACGCGGGTATCTTTTTGCTGAGAATTATGTGAAGTGATTCTACTGAAGCACATGGGATTCTGCTGAAGAAAATTATGTGATGCACGAAATATGCTGAAGCACATGGTTTCTGCTGAAATAATAAAACCGTGTAGATTGATAATTTCCAGAATATTCTGTAATCTATTTTAGGAATAGATTTAGACTTTGTGCTTAAGTCTTAACAGAAATATGCAAATCGTGTTTTGTAATAACAGATATGCATATAATTTTATTCCAGGCGTATATTCTGGCTTGGTGACCAACCTAGGTATTGCCTATAAAATAAAATCTTCTCATTCAGTTTTAAAACACAGAAAAACGCAACTCCATTACTGTTACGTTCCAGCAACCTTCGATCAGAAACACGCAGGCTTCGGTAATTTTTCAGGCAAGTAAGTTTAGTCCGGCTGTACAACAGCTACGTACGTTGTACCCTGGGAAACAGACGGCGAATCTGTTTTAAGGGAATCGTATCCAATACGAGCCTCGTACAAGTCTCTTTACTGCTTTTATTTACTGTTTTACATTCTGTTATTTAGTTATTGTAATATGAGTTATTATTTTAATAAAGTGTACACCGTTTCCCACAGTCTTAAAACAGAATCGGTTTAACCGAATTTATTACACTTTGTTAAAAATCGGATTAATTAATTAACAGGTTTTATAAACTATTTTCTGCCGAAACCTTGTTGAGTTTCATTGGAAATTAGTTTCGATTTAACAGGTTTTACATACAGATTTGGTCTAACAGATCTATAACGTTTTTTTTAAGCAGTTTATCAGTTTTAACGAAACCAAGATAGAGTTTCTTAGGCTGATTTATTCGATCCATCAAAACCAAGCTAGAGTTTTGTTGAATCAGATCTGGTACAAGTAGATACCAATTTACAACAGCTTGTTTGACTGTTTGTGTTTGTTTTTCAGGATGACAAACACGACTACCCCTCCTATGACTACTCTTGTGAACGTACCTGGTGCGCCAGTTACCAACACAGTTGCTAATCATGCTGAGAAACCAGAGAAAATCAATGGGCAGAATTTCAAGAGGTGGCAACAGAAGATGTTTTTCTATCTGACTACTTTGAACCTTGCGCGGTTCTTAAAAGAAAACCCACCTAACGTGGAACCTCCTGCAGAAGGTCAATCCTCTAATCAACAGGCTGTTCAAGCCTTGGAAGCATGGAAACATTCAGACTTTTTGTGTCACAACTATGTTCTGAAGGGCAAAGGGAAGTCTGAGTACCTTGCTCCTAAAGCTGCAATTGTGAAACAGAAGTTCCAAGGGGTGTGTTTCAACTGTGACCAGCCAGGTCACCGTGCTGCTAATTGTAAGATGCCGAAGCGGGTGACTCCACGCCAGGCTAATATGGTGAATGAAGATGTGGACATGATTGCTATGGTGTCTGATGTCATTGCCATGATCTCTGAAGTTAACCTGGTAGGTTCCAACAACAGGGAATGGTGGGTGGATACTGGGGCTACCCGTCATGTGTGTGCTGATAAGAGTATGTTTCACTCTTTCAGAGCGGTTGATAGTGGAGAGAAGCTGTACATGGGCAACTCTGCAACTGCTGAAATCAAGGGTGAAGGAGATGTAATCTTGAAGATGACATCCGAGAAAGAGCTCAAGTTGACTAATGTCTTGTATGTTCCAGAGATTCGCAAGAATCTTGTTTCTGGTTGGCTGTTGAACAAGTTTGGTTTTCGTCTTGTTTTTGAGTCTGATAAGATTGTTCTTTCTAAGAATCAAGTGTATGTTGGTAGGGGATATGCCCTGAATGGTATGTTTAAACTCAATGTAATGGTTGTTAAGAAAGATATCAATAATATGAATTCTTCTGCTTACTTGATTGAGTCTTCTAATATGTGGCATGGCCGTCTTGGACATGTAAATTTTAATTCGATGCGTCGTTTGATTAAATTTAATTGCATACCTAATTTCCATATTGACTCAAAATATAAATGTGAAACTTGTGTTGAAGCCAAACTTACAAGAGCATCTTTCAAATCGGTTGAACGAAAAACCGAACCACTTGATATGATACACACTGACATATGTGATTTGAAATCACTACCCACAAAAGGTGGCAATAAGTACTTTATCACGTTTATTGATGATTGTACAAAGTATTGCTATGTTTACTTATTGAAAAGTAAAGATGAAGCTATAGACAAGTTTGTTCTATACAAAAACGAAGTTGAGAATCAACTTAGTAAGAAAATCAAGGTGGTCCGAAGTGATAGAGGAGGTGAATATGTGTCTCCATTCGCTAATCTATGTGCGAAACATGGAATTAGACACGAGTTCACTGCTCCCTATTCACCTCAGCAGAACGGTATTGCCGAAAGGAAGAACCGTACCTTGAAAGAAATGGTTAATGCCATGTTGATAAGTTCTGGTTTAAGCCAGGACATGTGGGGGGAAGCCATTTTAACGGCTACTTATCTTTTAAATAAGATACCTCGTAAGGAAAAAGAAGAGACCCCTTATGAATTATGGATGGGAAGAAAGCCATCATATCAGTACTTACGAGTGTGGGGGTGTCTAGCAAAGGTCGCTATACCGACTCCCAAGGCCCAAAAGATTGGACCTAAATCTGTAGATTGTATATTCATCGGATATGCTAAGAATAGCAGTGCTTATCGCTTCATAGTACATGAATCAAAAAATCCGGATATACAAAAGGGTACTTTAATGGAATCAAGGAATGCTTCATTCTTTGAAACTATTTTTCCTTGTTTAACGAAGGAAACTGGGAGTTCATCTAGAATAGATGACGAAGTTGTCCAAGATAAGAGACAACGAGATGATAATGATCTCCAGGATGAGAGACAAGATCAAACTGAGGAAGAAGAGGTTGAACCTAGAAGAAGCAAAAGGGCAAGAACCGAGAAATCGTTTGGACCCGATTTTGTTTCTTTTATGGTTGAAAATGAACCTACTTCATACCGAGAAGCGGTTACTTCCTCAGAAGGGCCTCAATGGAAAGAAGCCATTAAAAGTGAAATAGATTCTATTTTACAAAATCATACTTGGGAGCTCGTGGATTTACCTCCTGGTTGTAAACCACTAGGCTATAAATGGATCTTCAAGAAGAAGATGAAAGCCGATGGCACCATTGACAAGTACAAAGCAAGATTGGTAATCAAAGGATTTAGACAACGAGAAGGTCTTGATTACTTTGATACATATTCGCCAGTTACGCGAATAACCTCGATCAGGATGATCCTTGCTATTGCCGCATTAAGAAATTTGGAAGTTCACCAAATGGATGTAAAAACGGCTTTTCTGAACGGAGATTTAGAAGAAGAAATATACATGAACCAACCTGAGGGTTTCATGGCACCTGGACAAGAGAACAAAGTTTGTAGGCTTGTCAAGTCATTATATGGCTTAAAGCAAGCTCCCAAACAATGGCATCAAAAGTTTGACCACGCCATGCTAGAGAGTGGATTCAAAATTAATGAATGCGACAAGTGTGTTTATGTCAAAGACACAAATAGTGGATATGTAATCTTGTGTTTATATGTTGATGATATGCTTATCGTTGGCAGTAACGAAAAGATGATCAAATCTACTAAAGACATGTTGAAATCAAAGTTTGACATGAAGGATATGGGTTTGGCTGATGTGATCCTTGGAATAAAGATCATACGAACTCATAATGGACTTGTGTTAAGTCAAGCACATTATGTGGACAAAATTCTTAATACTCATAATGCGGGGGATTCCGGCCTAGCTAGAACTCCAATTGACACCAGTAAGCATCTATCTAAAAATAGAGGCTTAGGTGTTGCCCAATTAGAGTATTCAAGAATTATTGGCATGTTAATGTACTTGATGACAGGTACCCGACCTGACTTAGCATATGCTGTTAGCAGGCTAAGTAGGTATACTAGTAACCCAAGCTATGCACATTGGGCAGCTATGACTAGGGTACTTCACTATTTGAGATACAGTCGCGATTATGGACTGCATTATGATCGATATCCAGCTGTTATCGAAGGATACAGTGATGCAAATTGGATATCTGACATAAAGGATTCTAGATCGACTAGTGGATATGTGTTTACACTAGGAGGGGCAGCTATATCTTGGAAGTCTTCCAAGCAAACTGTTATAGCTAAGTCCACGATGGAATCAGAATTTATCGCGTTAGATAAATGCGGACAAGAGGCAGAATGGCTACGTCAATTCGTAGAGGACATACCAAGGTGGCCTAAACCGGTAACGGCCATTAGTATACATTGTGATAGTCAATCAGCAATTGGCAGAGCTCATAGCATAATGTATAATGGAAAGTCCAGACATATCCGTCGTCGACATAATTCGATACGACAACTACTCTCAACAGGAGTTATCTCAATTGACTATGTGAAGTCAAAGGATAACATCGCGGATCCGCTTACGAAAGGCTTAAGCAGAGAGTTAGTAAGTAAGTCGTCTAGAGGAATGGGACTAAAGCCCTTGAAGGAATGAGTTTCTATGAAGGAAAACCTAACCCAGTTGACTGGAGATCCCAAGATCTGGGTTCAATAGGACAACCTAATCATAGAAATGTGGGGGAAGTCACGTCAATGTGGGGAGTTACTAAATATTGTAACTTTCCTAGTCCATTCCTATAACAAATGTGACTTGTTGAGAGGTTAAACATATGGCTATAATGATTCAGGATGAAATCATAAAGCATAATGATTCAAGATGAAATCACAAAACATATGTTTTTAATGATTCAAGATGAAATCACCTATGTGAGAGAGAAGTGGGGTCGCTTCGAAGGGAAATGTGGGGGCGCAATTCCTAAGAGCTCTTGCAGAACCAGGCTAGTGTTCATGACCATAACGAACACGACTATGAGGACTTGACATTGTCAGGGAGAGTCTTGTGTGAAGTGTAATGTCGTCTACGTAAATGGATGATGAGTTCAAGGACATCGCGTCTACTCAGATCTAGGAGACTAAGTGCATCTCACAAGGGAAGGTTCAAAGGGTTACACCTACCTATCCTATGCAAGACTTAACCGCAGAAATTTCACCAAAACTTTCGTGTGTTTTCGACCGATTTCCATTCATGTGGGGGATTGTTGGAAAATGAGTATTGCAAAATGAGTTTTTGCAAATTTTGGACAATATTTAATATATGTATATGTTATATATATTTATATTTCTTGGTAGCTTTGCGTTCTCCTCAATGAGAGCTTCGCAACGAGCTAAAGTATGTCCAAATTGGAGTAGAAATGAATGAGATATCGTGTCTCAAAGTGAGGCACAAAATCTGGAAATACTAAACTATCCCACATCGCCTAGAAGAGGAAGTGGAGACTAGTTTATAAGGAAATCATACTATTGAATATCAAATTCCTTTAGTTTGGTTATGCTCCCACTCCTACGTGCGCGCGCGCAGGGGGGGTGCAGAAAATGGGATTTCCGAGCTAAAATGAGTTCGAGGCTTCTGAACTCATGCGAGCCCGCGCGACCTGCGGACACGAATGCAGCTCCGAAATCTCACCTACGCGGGTATCTTTTTGCTGAGAATTATGTGAAGTGATTCTACTGAAGCACATGGGATTCTGCTGAAGCAAATTATGTGATGCACGAAATATGCTGAAGCACAGATTCTGCTGAAGCACATGGTTTCTGCTGAAATAATAAAACCGTGTAGATTGATAATTTCCAGAATATTCTGTAATCTATTTTAGGAATAGATTTAGACTTTGTGCTTAAGTCTTAACAGAAATATGCAAATCGTGTTTTGTAATAACAGATATGCATATAATTTTATTCCAGGCGTATATTCTGGCTTGGTGACCAAGCTAGGTATTGCCTATAAAATAAAATCTTCTCATTCAGTTTTAAAACACAGAAAAACGCAACTCCATTACTGTTACGTTCCAGCAACCTTCGATCAGAAACACGCAGGCTTCGGTAATTTTTCAGGCAAGTAAGTTTAGTCCGGCTGTACAACAGCTACGTACGTTGTACCCTGGGAAACAGACGGCGAATCTGTTTTAAGGGAATCGTATCCAATACGAGCCTCGTACAAGTCTCTTTACTGCTTTTATTTACTGTTTTACATTCTGTTATTTAGTTATTGTAATCTGAGTTATTATTTTAATAAAGTGTACACCGTTTCCCACAATAAATACCCCAACCTCATTCAATGTTCAATAAAGATAGTTCACACACGTTTACTCTCACATTTATTACTTTGCCATTCGGCCTATATTCATTTCTTAATCTTACGCCGGAGCTTGGTCTTGGGGTCAAACCCAAGGTGAGGCTAACGCGTGTCTACCATCTGTGTAGGTGCTCGAAGGACATCATTTACTTAATCTGAAAAAACCTACACGTGCTCAAGCCGAGAAGTTGTTATTTACTTCAACACAACGATATTGATTTTTTAATCTTGAGGAAGAACCATACATTTGTTGCTATATATGAGTTGTAACTTGTTCATAATGCGGGAGGTTGTGTGTCTTCTTTGTTTACCATCCAACATGATACCTAATGAAGCCCCAATGAGGTTGAGACTATGCATATGACGATCTGATTAGTGATTTTTTGATACATCAACCAGATTTAGTAAACAAGATTGGTTATCATAGCCACGATCTCCAGTGTTACTCATCTTTGCTATGTTTGTGCCCGTTTTCTTTAACCTTGTTGAAATCTTCCCTTCATCCATCGCTTTGTTAATTAAGTTAATTTTGTTATCCTGCAAAATTTTAGCAATTTTTTTGTGCTTACTGGAGTAATGCACAAAATGGTTACTGAAGCCATGAACGACGAGACTTGTTTTACTATACCTTTCAGTGATTTATGTGATTTCAGCAAATCTGATTAATATATGAGGCTGCTAACCAGCGGCCATCAAATAAATAAAAAATAGGTATTTCTTTTTCCAAGTCAAGAGATTATATATTATTGTTAATTCTAGTCTACGAAGAAAATGGAAATGGACAAAAATACCCACGTCATTGCTTCCATCTACAACCCCTTTCACTTTCAGTTCTCCCTTCATTGTCGAATTTGCGATCATCTGATTTAACTAACTTAACAAATTATGATGTAAGCGACGACTGAACTAATATCACCTATATATATTCGGTTTCCAAATGTATAGCTTAGTTGCTGTTTTGGGCATGTCTAATTCTAACTCTTGTTTTATGGTTGTAATCTTGTTCGGTAATTAATAAAATTTCACCCTTTTGTGAAAAAAAAAAAAAAAAAAAAAAAAAAAAAAATCTCTCTTTTCTTCTTTGTGTTGTTTGATTTTTATTAGAGCATGCACAATTATAACATTATAACACCAATAAAACCGTCCACGTCAGCGCCACATCAGCTTTAACATTTAAAATTAACATCCCCAAAAAACACCGACAACCATAACATCCCAATAACATCAATAACATTTCATATTTTCAATTTCAACCCCTAAACTAAAACAAACACTTCATTTATTAAAACACATATCACATATAACATTTAAACACCAAGTACATTAAACGTTAAACACGAATTACATTAAAAATTAAAGATACAACGCATACTGACGAAAATAAAACTACTAAAACTTAAAAAAACGAATCATCTGAGTCCCAACCCTCAGAACTGATTGCCGGAGAATTAAACTCCCCATTCATGTATAGACGCTCCATTATGTCGAAGTAGTTGTCTTGGAGGTACTGAGCTTCCCGTGCTTCTTGCTCACGGCGAGCAGCCTCTTCACGTGCCTGCTCTTCCATAATCTCCCTAACGTTTTCTTCATCTTGTTCTAGTTGCCGGAGGGAAGCCTCACTTAACCTGCTGGGGTGGTTTTGAAAATCCACCTGTGGACTGTTCACAGGTGGAGTTGGAACAATTGGGAGGTACGGGATGTTTTCAAAACCCACTGGAAAGACATTTTCCGGTGGTGTTGAGTAAACTTCAGGTTCTGGTAGAGTTGGAAAGCTGGTTTCCGGCAACTTTTCTGGACTTGGGAATTGCTGAGAAAAATCTTTGCGAGACATTTTTTGTGGTAGAGTTGTGTGTGTAACTTGTGTGTGTTGTGTGTTCTAAACAACTCTGGTAGAGTTGTATATATAGACAGAGTTGATTTTGAAATTGAATAAATCCAACTCATATTAGATTTTTAAATTTTAAATTTGAATTTGAATTTATCCCGCCCAGAATTGACCAGTATAATTTAAATTTGAATTTGAATAGGTTGAGGGGGTGTAAGTGAAAATTTATTTGAAATGGTTTAGGGGGATGAAATGATTTTTTTTTTTTTTTTTGAAATGATTTTTTTTAGGTTGAGGGACCAACGGCGTGAATATGGTGCACTTCCAAGGGCATAACGCAATAACGGGCGTTGTTTGGGGGTTTAACGCCGTTGGGGCGTTAACATTGAATATGCTCTTAGTTCTATTAGTTTTGAACTTTTGATGTGTCTTCCCGAGGTCAAAAAGGCATATTAATATTTTCAGGTTATCCGTAATTCTACTTTTTTTTTTTTTCGCCATCATTGGTCCACATATATGTAATATTTCTCGCCATTTCACTAACTTAATCACTTAAACCTCATAATTTTGACTAACTACTTACATATGCCTTACTCTCTCCGTCACATTTTTATTGTTTATCATGCTTTCCGGTTTGTCTCAAAATAATTGTCCACAACTATATATGATAGTTGGAATTACTTAAGTTTATTATATTACCTTTAATTAATCAAAATTCAAACTTGTTATTTACAAAACTATATGAAAAAACTAAATAATTGTTAAATAGTAAAACTGTCTTCTTATGACTTGCAATAATCGAAACTCAAAAGAGCAACGATCACAGAAATACCGGCCGATACATTGACTCCCCCACCCACTGCAACTGAACCAGCAGAAAAGCAACACCCAGCAGCCACCCGTAGCAACAACGACAACACGAAAACAGCTCTTTCAGACCCCAACAGAGGAAGCGGGAACACGAGACACTAAAAGGGCCAGGACTGACTAGGCCAACGCCAGGCAGCAACCTAATAAAAAAGCTGCAGCAGGTTTTTTCGCCGTAGAGCGACCCTAAACTCTATGTATATATATCTACTAAGCTAAAAGTGACAACATGGTAAAGTTGCACAAATTTTGTTGAAGATCTGCAGTCGCCAACCTTGGGAAGAGAGATCCCCCACTAGTCTAATCTGTGACACACGGTAAATTTTCACCAAAATTTAACTGATAATTAGTAAGTCATTTTACTAAGCCAAATTTATTAAGCATGCATAAGCTTTGCCTGACCATTTGAGTAGCTAACTCGCATACAGTAGGTAACTGCACCACTTTTGCATTCATATCATTTTATGAATATTTTATTTTGTCTTATAATTTAAATTATAAGACGAGAGGTTATCTCGTTTTTCCCAGTAACCGACACTGCACGCGTACCGACACTTTGATAAGGGTCTGATAAAAATAAATGACCAACAACCGTAACGGAAAAGTTTACAAAAAAATAATAATAATAATAATAATGTCTCCGATGCGTAACCATAAAAACATCATATTTAAAAGTCGTCAAACAATGATACCTTAGTCACAATACAATTTCGCGGGACACAAAAATAATGAACATACTATCACTTAAACAAAATCTTGTATGAAACACAAATCCAATAGATGCCAAAATATAATGTATGTCCTAGCATTTTCACAAAGTAACCCCTTGTGTATAATAATACATATACACTTAAACAAATGTATTATAAGAAAAATATTTAATAAAAGTTTGAGGTGATGCTCTTGTCCTCTCTTCTCCCTCACGACACAAAAACCAAAACACAAACCAGTGAGAGATTTCCCAAAATATTCTTCTTCCTCCCCTAGCCATGCTATCTCTCCTAGGCCGAATATTGCTAAAAGAAGATAAACCAACACTTCCATCCAACATATCTATCTCTCTCATACTCAAATCCATGAAAAATTTGCTTCCCAAATCTTTCTTGATGCGCCGCCACTTCGAAGGAACCCAAGGAGGATCAAAGAAAAACTCAAGAGAGAAGCAAAATCCTTTCACCAATCTATCTTTTATGTCCAAGATTCGTCTATCCTTTGGAAGCTAGCCAAATTCGGCTTCCATCCAAACATCAAGAAGAGAGAGAGGTCAAGCTCCTTCCCAAAATATTTCTATATCTCTAGTGGAGATGCAAAAACCCCAATCACAGTTTCAATTTCAATTGTTACCAAAAATTAGGGTTGTGAAGATTAGGGTTTTCAAAAATTGATTTGGGGGTTTTGCAATTGGAAGTATTTTGGAGCTAATTCAAGTCTCATTTGTTTCAAATCCAAGAAAGACCTTCGTTTCCTCGCGCCTTCACCCACGAAATTAAGGTTGTTTAAATTTATTATTGTATTGTTTATGTGTTATGATATTAGGTTTGAAAGAAATTTATCAATAAAATGTTTATACAAATTTGGTCTTGTCGAATTGCTTGTTGTTCTTGAATGTCATGCCAACTTTGAAGTGGTTAGTCGATTAGTGGTTAAGTGTTAATAAGTTTTTATGTTATTAATGAATAGATAAAATCTCATGTAAAGACTTGATTTTGGTCATTTGGGTCTCATTCTTGTTGTTGTTGTCGAGTCTAAGAAACAAGGAAAACAAAGTTGAGTTTGTAAAATTTAGACCAAAAATGTGTGGTACTTGATGTTAAAACCATGGTGTTAATAAACAACCCATGTTGTCTTAGACGCGAGTCGTCGTTTACAATTTTTGAGTTGATTAGTTTTCGGTCAAATAAGGGAAGTTTAAAAGGGGTTAAGGTTACAAGTATACTAGTACTAACGATGACGAATCCGAGTGTGCTTTGGTTGTGATGTCGTTGTTGGTGTCGAACTTGCATAAATGAGGTAAGGCCAAGCCGAGTAGTACTCGACATGTTCCTAGCCTCATTAACCTCCTTTAGCGCGATGCATATAGTTTGATGTCAATTTATGAAGTATTGATTTGTTCCTATATGTTCATGTTAAACTCGTTGCGACCACCTCAAATGCATCCTTGATCACCCCTTGTATCATGCGCCCCATAGCTTCACATTTTAGCATGTTCCTGTTTTTGAAATGGTTATCAAACCATGTCCAGCAAACCTTTGGGCCACAGCCCAACTATAGCCACTGTCAATAGTAGTATTTGAATGGACTTGGAGCTTAAAGCCCAATTCATGTGTTTTCTTTTCTGCTGGGCCGCAGCCCACTGTGAAGCAAGAGCATTCGAAAATATTAATTCAACTTGAGCATCAAAAATAAAAACGAGACACTTAGTTTATAAACATAAAATATACTCATCTCCGCGTATTCAAATCTTCTAACTTAGATATAAACATATTTGTGTCGACAAGTGATCAAGTGTAAAAGTCAATACAAGAAGCAAATGATTAAAAACATGACTTACTCAATAAGGTCCACGTCAAAGTACAACCGCCAAATGGGTTTGCTTAAACGCACTTATGTCGAGTATATCCTAGTCGAGAATTATAAAAAAAAAAAAAAAAAAAAAAAACCAATCTTTAATAAACAATGATGACCACTATATCATTTTATCACATGGTAAATTTGGAAGTCTACAACTTTAAAATGAGTGTTTTCTAAAAACAATTAGGAAATAAATCAATTATAAAATTTTGACAATATCATTTTGTGTCAACTAAAATAAGTATATATGTACCCTTATATACTTACTAGTGGAATACTGCAATTATTTTTCAAATCAAGCTTTGGATTTTAAAACCATTATAATGTCAACATGAAAAGTATATGTAGAAACTTTCGTATGCTTACTATTTAAAAACCACATAATCATTTTTTTTCAAATAAAAGTTTAGCTTTATCTCAATTATAAAAACAATCGAACTACTTTAAGTAAGGAATACTTAAATCAATGAACTAAACATTGCCCTCCTTATCTAGGTCGCGTGTCGGTGCCGCTCCACAATCATCACTAATCCCACATTTGGATTTGCACATTTGCTAAGGTGAGTTTCATAGCCCCACTTTTACTTGATAAATTGTTTTATACTTTTGGGGTGAGAAATATGCAAAACATTTTATGGACCAAAACTATTACATGATTACTATTACGTGGTTTAGCCTAAGCCCTTATGTCCCTAGAGAATGCCCTTTTCATGAACCGTCAATTCCCCATTGGGAAACGCGAATGTTATAAATAGATCTATTGAGGGTGACTCCTCCGTTCGGTTGGCCATGCTTAGGCCAAAGCGAAACGTATACCATGTCGGAACCAAGTGTTGAGGGACAAAACACTTGCTATGGGCCCCTATATTGTATGACATCTTTTAGCATACAGAAACTGTCGTAGTATCGGTTGCATGAACTTAGAGCTAACGTAATAGACTTTCATACATATATCATTATATTCGTTGTAATGATTATATGCCTTTGATTATGGTCCAAACTTACTGCTTTGATTTAAACCTATGAACTCACCAGCTTTTAGCTGACCTTTTTAGCATATTTTCTCAGGTGTTTAAGTTATGTTCATGAAGGCAAGGCAAGAAGCGGATGTATGGTCGTAGTAGTACAAAAGAAGTGTTTTTACACAAAAATGATGTTTTTACTTTGGGACCACTAAATCTAATGGGATGTACCCGTTTATTTAAATTATGTTGTAAGACAATATTTTAAAACTATTTTATGAAATCAAACGGAGTATGTATTCCGTTCTTTATTACTTGTGTTATGATTTACCAACTCCGTAACGCTCCCGAATAACACGTATGCTTCCGCTAAACAAATTTGGGGGTGTTACAGATTGGCATCAGAGCCTAAGTTATAGAGAACTAGGTACATATAAACCCTAAACTATAACTACTTTTCACCAAAAACATCATACTACGACCGCCGATTGCCGCTTGCCTTACTTACCATTTTACTTAAAGTTCATTTAATAGGATTACATGTTTTATTTCCTATTTACTTAATGCACTATTTCATATACATCATGAGCATATTTTTCTCCACATACTTACACATATGCACCGTCTTGTCACAGACTATGCCTTCCCCAGCCTTTCCTCACGATGTTCAGGAGGACATCCTATTAGCTCACTCACCGACCATCTGCCAGCTTGCACACTCAGCCGCTGATCCATACGTACAGGCCACACTAGCAGTCCAGCCAGCTATTGCACCTACTCCACTTATACCTACCCTCACCACCACTCCATCAGCCCTGTTGACACGCAGGCAAAAGCCCCGTATGATTGTGAGAGTACCTGGATATCGAGAGCGGTATTCTTATGTGCCTGCACTAGCTTCCCGGATGACCCGCGCTGCTTACATGGGTCCTTCTACTACTTCAGAGTCACCGACACCATCACCCACTGAGTCACCACCTCATCAGAGACTCAGGAGATCTACTGATTCTTACTCTGAGGAAGATCCGGAAGAAGATCCGGAAGAAGATCCTGAGGAGGAATTACCAGAGCCCATACCGACTGAGAGTATCCCTGGATATGTTAGCATAGCAGCAGATGTGGGTACACAGGGTTTGGAGATTGTTCAGAGCATACAGGAGCTAGGACAGAGCTCCAGGATGGCTCAGAGATTAGACGATAACATGGATATTGATGCACCATTTGGATTAGGGCAGAGAGCCGCTTTTCTCCACAGTCAGGAGGAGAGTAGTGAGATTGATTGGAGGGATATTGATTGCTTGATCAGTTCAGTACCACTTGTCACTAGCCCGAGCTATAGCCCGTCATCGCCTTCATTTGTACCATCTGCAGCAGACATGGAGCGCCTTGAGCGCACCACTAGACAGCTTGAGACCATTGAGGAAGCTGCACCAGTTGAGGCACAGACCGAGCCAGACTTGTCAGGATCTCCAGAAGATGATCTGACCCTCACTGAAAGGATACTCATTCAGTTGGACTCTCATGAGACATTACTAGGAGTCCATTCTGATCAGCTAGAGAGGATCGATCCAACACGCTTGCAAGCTTACGAGCAGCGTGTTGAGGGTTTAGACCGAGTTACTGATGTGTTGTTTGAGAGCATGGGACTCGAGAGATACGAGAGGATACGACTGGATTTTAGGGTTGAGACTCAGGTTGAGGACGTCAGAGAGTTGGACAGCAGAGTACGAGCTTTGGGTAGAGGTCAGACTCAGATACACGGACGACTAGAGGAGCTAGAGAGCGTCCAGTGGATTGCGAGAGATACTGTCAGAGAGGGATGGCAGAGGACTACTGGTTTAGAGTCTATGTTGGCAGCACAGATGAGACGTATCGAGAAATTGGAGGATACACAGCGAGAGCTGATTGCTACCATAGAGCGATTACGTACCGATCATCCTTAGATTCCATTGCATGATTGTAGTGCACTAAACTGAGCTATAACAGTTAGTGTTAGTCATTATCATCGTATTTCAGTTGTATTTTCCATTGTACTTCCTTTATATTCCGTTGTATTTCGGTTGTACTCCAGCTAGTATCTCATCATGTACCGTAGGAACCTTGTAACCGAAATTTTATCTATGACAAACTTATTTTCCTATCCAATTGTCTTTACGTTTATAGATTGCACATATGATCTATCTACAATAACCACACTATTACGTGACACTTACCTTGTTTCAAAGGTTCTATATCTCATCACCTTTCTTACTGCAGAAATGCCGCCAAAACGAAGATCAAAACGTACCAACCCTGGTGGAGCCTCCAATGCTCCCATCCCAGCGAGAGTCACTCGCAACCAAGCTGCAAATGCTGCTATTCCAAACAGAGTCACACCAGATCAGACTGCTGAAGCTACTACTCCTGCTAGGGTTACTCCAATCCAACCCATCATGAATCAAGCCATGATCGACCAACTGGTCAGTGAGCGGGTGAACGCCGCTTTAGCTGCAGCAAATCACTCGTCTACTAATGCTGGAACTTCAAGACCACCCACTCACAACCGCACTTGTACTTATCAAGACTTTCGTAAAACCATGACTGGAAGCTTTAGTGGAACTGAAGGAGCTGTCGGTCTAACTAGGTGGATCGAAAAGCTCGAGACTGTTCTGAATCTGCAACTGTGAAGAAGATTCTAAGGTTAAGTATGCATCATTCACTTTCACGGATGCTGCTTTGACCTGGTGGAACAATTTTCTGAAATCCGCTAGTATCGATGTTGCCTATGCCATGCCATGGGAGAACTTCAAGGAAATGGTACTTCGAAAGTACTGTCCTCGTAATGAGATCAAGAAACTCGAGCATGAGTTTTGGAACCTAAAGGTTCAAGGTACCAATATGGCTGCTTATAATCAGCGATTTCAAGAGCTAGCTTTGTTGTGTCCTGAAATGGTTCCCACTGAGACCCGATTGTTGGAGAGATACATCGGAGGATTGCCTCAACCTATCAAGGGCAATGTAACCACTTCTAAGGCTATTGATCTCCATGAAACCATCGAGGTAGCCAACAAACTCATGGACCAAGTGATTGAGGATTCCATGGAAAAAGTGGTTGACAGTAAGAGGAAATGGGATGACCATTCTCAAGGTTACACCAACTATGAATACCGTGGTAACAACAATAGGAGCAACCACAACAACCAAAACAAAAGGCAAAATGTTGCTAGAGCCTATGCAGTGAATGTCGGAGAAAGAAAACCGTACTCAGGGACTGCACCATTGTGTAATCGATGCACACTGCATCACAAGGGGCAGTGTACCGTTAAGTGCCGTAATTGTCAGAAGGTCGGACACTTAACCAGGAACTGCAGGTCCAAATCATTGGCGACAGTTCAAACGGCCCCAGCTCAGGACCCAAAAGCTAATATAACTTGCTTTGGTTGTGGTGAAAAAGGGCATTATAAGAATGAATGCCGAAAGACCAGAAACCAAGGTCGTGAAGGAAATCAAGGAAACCGAGGGAATCTAGGAAGCCATGGGAATGGCAGAATTCAGGGAAATGTTGGAAAAACGAGTAATCAGGGAAATGGAGAAGGAACTCGTGGGCGAGTCTATGCAGTAACCAAAGTGGAAGCTCAGGAAGACCCGAATGTTGTGACGGGTACGTTCCTTATAAATAACCGTTATGCATCCATATTGTTTGATACGGGGGCCGATAGGAGTTTTGTTTCCAATACATTTAGTCCATTGCTCGATATTACCCCAACCACATTAGGAAATGCATACAACGTGGAACTAGCTAACGGTAACATAGAAAGGGTAGATACCATTATAAGAGGTTAAACCCTTAACCTGTTAAACCACCCATTCAATATCGATTTGATACCAGTAGCATTGGGTAGTTTCGATGTCATTGTCGGAATGGATTGGCTAGCAAAATATCATGCTGCCATCATTTGCGACGAGAAACTCGTTCGGATACCCTACGGAGATGAAGTGTTAACAATAGAAGGAGACAGAAGTGACAGAATAAACGCTTCAAGATTGCATGTCATTTCCTGTACCAAGGTGTTAAGGTGTATCGAGGAAGGATGTCATATCTTCCTAGCACAAGTCACCGGAAAGGACGAAGACGAAGGAGAAGAAAAACGTCTGGAGGACGTGCCAATAGTAAGAGAATTCCCTGAAGTCTTTCCCGAAGACTTGCCAGGACTTCCGCCGCCCCGACAGGTTGAATTTCAGATCGATTTAGTGCCTGGTGCCGCACCAGTGGCAAGAGCACCTTATCGATTAGCCCCAACGGAACTTCAAGAGTTATCAAACCAGTTGTCGGAACTTGCAGAAAAAGGATTCATCAGACCAAGCTCATCGCCATGGGGAGCACCAGTCCTGTTCGTCAAGAAGAAAGACGGAACCTTCAGGATGTGCATTGACTATCGTGAGTTGAATAAACTAACCATTAAGAACCGTTACCCACTCCCGAGAATCGATGACCTATTCGATCAGCTTCAAGGTTCGAGTGTTTATTCAAAAATCGACTTAAGATCTGGATACCATCAACTAAGAGTTCGAGAAGAAGATATTCCCAAAACCGCCTTCAGAACTCGTTATGGACATTACGAGTTCCAAGTCATGCCTTTTGGGTTAACCAACGCACCAGCTGTGTTCATGGATCTCATGAACCGAGTGTGTAAACCCTACTTGGATAAATTTGTGATCGTATTCATTGACGACATCCTAATTTATTCCAAGAGTGCGAAAGAACACGAAGAGCACCTTAGGTTAATCTTAGAATTGTTGAAGAAGGAAGAACTGTATGCGAAATTCTCGAAGTGTGAATTTTGGATACCTACCGTGCAATTCTTAGGTCATGTAATCGACAGTCAAGGCATACATGTAGACCCCGCTAAGATCGAGTCAATAAAGGATTGGGCGACACCCACAACTCCTACTGAAATACGCCAATTCTTAGGACTTGCTGGGTACTACAGGAGATTTATTGACGGTTTCTCAAGGATTGCCAAATCTTTAACCAAGCTAACCCAGAAAAACGCTAAGTTTGACTGGGGAGAGAAAGAAGAAGAAGCTTTTCAACTCCTTAAAGAAAAGTTGTGTAGTGCACCTGTTCTCGCCTTACCTGAAGGTAGTGAAGACTTTGTTGTTTATTGCGACGCTTCACACAAAGGGCTCGGAGCAGTATTAATGCAAAGAGAGAAGGTGATAGCATACGCATCTCGCCAATTGAAGACTCATGAGAAGAACTACACGACACATGATTTGGAGTTAGGAGCAGTTGTGTTCGCACTCAGAATTTGGAGACACTACTTGTATGGCACAAAGTGTGTCGTATACACTGATCACAAAAGCCTACAACACATCTTGGATCAGAAAGAGCTGAACATGAGACAACGCCGATGGTTAGAATTACTCAATGATTACGACTGCGAAATTCGTTACCATCCGGGTAAAGCGAATGTAGTTGCTGATGCTCTCAGTAGAAAAGAGCGACCAAAACCTCTTAGAGTCAGATCCTTGGGTATGACAATTAGTTCACCTCTTCCAACCAAAATTCTCGAGGCTCAATTGGAAGCACTCAAAGAGGAAAATCGTCCGAATGAGAACCTTTACGGAATGCCAGAAAGTGAAAATGGATTCGTAAAAAGGTCGGATGGAACTTTGTGTTTCAAAGAGCGAAGTTGGATACCACTCTACGGAGGAATTCGCGACATTATTATGCATGAATCCCACAAGTCTAAATACTCTATCCACCCAGGATCCGACAAGATGTACCTTGATTTGAAGAAATTGTACTGGTGGCCCAACATGAAGGCCGACATTGCAACATATGTCAGCCGATGTTTAACTTGTTCAAAGGTTAAAGCTGAACATCAGAGACCCTCAGGTCTACTAGTACAACCCGAAATCCCCGAGTGGAAATGGGAACGCATAACAATGGACTTTATCACTAAGTTACCTAAAACCTCTAAAGGCTACGACACTATTTGGGTAATAGTTGACCGTCTCACCAAATCAGCACATTTCCTACCGATGAAGGAAAGTGATGGGATGGAAAAACTAGCTCAACTATACCTGAAGGAAATCATCGCACGCCATGGTGTACCAATTTCCATCATTTCGGACAGAGATAGCCGTTTCACCTCAAACTTCTGGAAATCACTTCAAGATGCTTTAGGATCTAACCTCGACATGAGCACCGCTTACCATCCTCAGACTGATGGACAGAGCGAGAGAACAATCCAAACACTAGAGGATATGCTAAGAGCATGTGTGATAGACTTTGGAAATGGCTGGGATGAACACTTGCCATTAGCCGAGTTTTCTTACAACAACAGTTATCACACAAGTATCAAGGCCGCACCATATGAAGCACTCTATGGTCGGAAGTGTAGATCACCTGTGTGCTGGGCCGAAGTTGGAGAAAGTCAACTTACTGGTCCGGAGTTAATCCAAGAAACTACCGAGAAGATTGTACAAATCAAAAGCCGACTACAAGCAGCTCGTGACCGCCAAAAGAGCTACGCGGATAAAAGGAGGAAGCCACTTGAGTTTCAAGTGGGAGATAAAGTTATGCTCAAAGTTGCGCCATGGAAGGGCGTGATCCGTTTCGGTAAACGTGGAAAGCTAAATCCTTGTTATATTGGACCTTTCAAAATTCTTGATAGGATCGGACCGGTAGCATACCGCCTTGAATTACCACCAGAACTCAGCTCTGTGCACAACGTGTTTCACGTGTGCAACTTAAAGAAATGTCTTTCCGACGAAACTCTTGCTATTCCTTTGGAAGAAATCCAAGTCGACGAAAGATTGAATTTTGTCGAGGAACCCATTGAGATCATGGATAGGGAAATCAAACGGCTTAAGCAAAGCCGCATCCCGATCGTCAAAGTCCGTTGGAACTCTCAAAGAGGTCCAGAATACACGTAGGAACGCGAAGACCAATTCAAACGCAAGTACCCACACCTTTTCTCTACTTCACAAAGCAATCCTAACTGAAAACCGAGGACGGTTTTCTCTTCCAAGACGGGGAGGATGTGACACACGGTAAATTTTCACCAAAATTTAACTGATAATTAGTAAGTCATTTTACTAAGCCAAATTTATTAAGCATGCATAAGCTTTGCCTGACCATTTGAGTAGCTAACTCGCATACAGTAGGTAACTGCACCACTTTTGCATTCATATCATTTTATGAATATTTTATTTTGTCTTATAATTTAAATTATAAGACGAGAGGTTATCTCGTTTTTCCCAGTAACCGACACTGCACGCGTACCGACACTTTGATAAGGGTCTGATAAAAATAAATGACCAACAACCGTAACGGAAAAGTTTACAAAAAAATAATAATAATAATAATAATGTCTCCGATGCCTAACCATAAAAACATCATATTTTAAAGTCGTCAAACAATGATACCTTAGTCACAATACAATTTCGCGGGACACAAAAATAATGAACATACTATCACTTAAACAAAAACTTGTATGAAACACAAATCCAATAGATGCCAAAATATAATGTATGTCCTAGCATTTTCACAAAGTAACCCCTTGTGTATAATAATACATATACACTTAAACAAATGTATTATAAGAAAAATATTTAATAAAAGTTTGAGGTGATGCTCTTGTCCTCTCTTCTCCCTCACGACACAAAAACCAAAACACAAACCAGTGAGAGATTTCCCAAAATATTCTTCTTCCTCCCCTAGCCATGCTATCTCTCCTAGGCCGAATATTGCTAAAAGAAGATAAACCAACACTTCCATCCAACATATCTATCTCTCTCATACTCAAATCCATGAAAATTTTGCTTCCCAAATCTTTCTTGATGCGCCGCCACTTCGAAGGAACCCAAGGAGGATCAAAGAAAAACTCAAGAGAGAAGCAAAATCCTTTCACCAATCTATCTTTTATGTCCAAGATTCGTCTATCCTTTGGAAGCTAGCCAAATTCGGCTTCCATCCAAACATCAAGAAGAGAGAGAGGTCAAGCTCCTTCCCAAAATATTTCTATATCTCTAGTGGAGATGCAAAAACCCCAATCACAGTTTCAATTTCAATTGTTACCAAAAATTAGGGTTGTGAAGATTAGGGTTTTCAAAAATTGATTTGGGGGTTTTGCAATTGGAAGTATTTTGGAGCTAATTCAAGTCTCATTTGTTTCAAATCCAAGAAAGACCTTCGTTTCCTCGCGCCTTCACCCACGAAATTAAGGTTGTTTAAATTTATTATTGTATTGTTTATGTGTTATGATATTAGGTTTGAAAGAAATTTATCAATAAAATGTTTATACAAATTTGGTCTTGTCGAATTGCTTGTTGTTCTTGAATGTCATGCCAACTTTGAAGTGGTTAGTCGATTAGTGGTTAAGTGTTAATAAGTTTTTATGTTATTAATGAATAGATAAAATCTCATGTAAAGACTTGATTTTGGTCATTTGGGTCTCATTCTTGTTGTTGTTGTCGAGTCTAAGAAACAAGGAAAACAAAGTTGAGTTTGTAAAATTTAGACCAAAAATGTGTGGTACTTGATGTTAAAACCATGGTGTTAATAAACAACCCATGTTGTCTTAGACGCGAGTCGTCGTTTACAATTTTTGAGTTGATTAGTTTTCGGTCAAATAAGGGAAGTTTAAAAGGGGTTAAGGTTACAAGTATACTAGTACTAACGATGACGAATCCGAGTGTGCTTTGGTTGTGATGTCGTTGTTGGTGTCGAACTTGCATAAATGAGGTAAGGCCAAGCCGAGTAGTACTCGACATGTTCCTAGCCTCATTAACCTCCTTTAGCGCGATGCATATAGTTTGATGTCAATTTATGAAGTATTGATTTGTTCCTATATGTTCATGTTAAACTCGTTGCGACCACCTCAAATGCATCCTTGATCACCCCTTGTATCATGCGCCCCATAGCTTCACATTTTAGCATGTTCCTGTTTTTGAAATGGTTATCAAACCATGTCCAGCAAACCTTTGGGCCACAGCCCAACTATAGCCACTGTCATTAGTAGTATTTGAATGGACTTGGAGCTTAAAGCCCAATTCATGTGTTTTCTTTTCTGCTGGGCCGCAGCCCACTGTGAAGCAAGAGCATTCGAAAATATTAATTCAACTTGAGCATCAAAAATAAAAACGAGACACTTAGTTTATAAACATAAAATATACTCATCTCCGCGTATTCAAATCTTCTAACTTAGATATAAACATATTTGTGTCGACAAGTGATCAAGTGTAAAAGTCAATACAAGAAGCAAATGATTAAAAACATGACTTACTCAATAAGGTCCACGTCAAAGTACAACCGCCAAATGGGTTTGCTTAAACGCACTTATGTCGAGTATATCCTAGTCGAGAATTATAAACAAAAAAAAAAACCAATCTTTAATAAACAATGATGACCACTATATCATTTTATCACATGGTAAATTTGGAAGTCTACAACTTTAAAATGAGTGTTTTCTAAAAACAATTAGGAAATAAATCAATTATAAAATTTTGACAATATCATTTTGTGTCAACTAAAATAAGTATATATGTACCCTTATATACTTACTAGTGGAATACTGCAATTATTTTTCAAATCAAGCTTTGGATTTTAAAACCATTATAATGTCAACATGAAAAGTATATGTAGAAACTTTCGTATGCTTACTATTTAAAAACCACATAATCATTTTTTTTCAAATAAAAGTTTAGCTTTATCTCAATTATAAAAACAATCGAACTACTTTAAGTAAGGAATACTTAAATCAATGAACTAAACATTGCCCTCCTTATCTAGGTCGCGTGTCGGTGCCGCTCCACAATCATCACTAATCCCACATTTGGATTTGCACATTTGCTAAGGTGAGTTTCATAGCCCCACTTTTACTTGATAAATTGTTTTATACTTTTGGGGTGAGAAATATGCAAAACATTTTATGGACCAAAACTATTACATGATTACTATTACGTGGTTTAGCCTAAGCCCTTATGTCCCTAGAGAATGCCCTTTTCATGAACCGTCAATTCCCCATTGGGAAACGCGAATGTTATAAATAGATCTATTGAGGGTGACTCCTCCGTTCGGTTGGCCATGCTTAGGCCAAAGCGAAACGTATACCATGTCGGAACCAAGTGTTGAGGGACAAAACACTTGCTATGGGCCCCTATATTGTATGACATCTTTTAGCATACAGAAACTGTCGTAGTATCGGTTGCATGAACTTAGAGCTAACGTAATAGACTTTCATACATATATCATTATATTCGTTGTAATGATTATATGCCTTTGATTATGGTCCAAACTTACTGCTTTGATTTAAACCTATGAACTCACCAGCTTTTAGCTGACCTTTTTAGCATATTTTCTCAGGTGTTTAAGTTATGTTCATGAAGGCAAGGCAAGAAGCGGATGTATGGTCGTAGTAGTACAAAAGAAGTGTTTTTACACAAAAATGATGTTTTTACTTTGGGACCACTAAATCTAATGGGATGTACCCGTTTATTTAAATTATGTTGTAAGACAATATTTTAAAACTATTTTATGAAATCAAACGGAGTATGTATTCCGTTCTTTATTACTTGTGTTATGATTTACCAACTCCGTAACGCTCCCGAATAACACGTATGCTTCCGCTAAACAAATTTGGGGGTGTTACATAATCGCTCTATGTAAAGCTTTTGGGCATAGTAACATAACAGTCTTAGGTACTATGTACATGTAACCAGCAACTGCTAAGGTTGTAAAAACTGTTAACGCTGACATTTTGGGGAACCATTGTAGTCAGAATGCAATAATACTATATAAGCTTAGCAGCGTTGCATTACAACTTATATTGTTATGAAATTACTCGAAAACTACCAAATCTTTTATAATTAATCATCACGAAAACCAGTACAGACTCATGAACCATAGGTTTAAAGACACTAGAAACTACATACATGACGTATATATATACAAACGTACACTCAAACATTCAAACCAAGTACATTGAAACTATAGACCACTAAACCACAGAAACCGAACTACTTGCTAATTAACGAAAAAACGATAACTTACATGAGCTGCTAGACACCCAAAATCGAAACGCTATTTACCCATCTATGGTAACCATCCGACATATACCTATCGAATTGTCCCACCGGTCTAATGACAGCTAAGAATGGACCACCAATTTTTGTAACACAGTTATATTAGGTGCACATGTATAAACGTTGAACTGCATACGATGTCAATGTAGACCTTTTCGCTAACATTTCCAGGCTACCCGTAAACAGCGCATTTGCTATATGTTAAACACAACCACAAATTCAATTTACGTAATAGATCCAGCAACCATCTAAATCGTGTAACAACACAAACTATACATCCATACTAAAAAGTAGCAACGTATCTCTGAAATGTAAACACACACTCTTACAACCGGTTACACAGCATCAGGGGAACAATACTCACTCACATTTACACTAACATTTAAGAAACTCGAATGGTATCGCATTTCAATGGTATTGGTAGAACCGAATACAAACAACAGTAAAATCAGAAATGTAATAAACGCCTACTCACTAACAAGACAAAAATACGTCTGTAACCATAACTTCATATTACTGAAACATTCATTATACGATCCTCACCACAATCGATTCATAGCCACACACAAACAAAAATAACATCATCTTCACCGCAATAAATCACCCCATTTCAATGCTGATTAATGAAAGTATGCCACTTAAAACATCACTGTTCATGCCAAATTAAACAATTATAAACCTAAACATAAACAACATCTACACTAGAATCGCAGAAACAAAATTGCAGCGAATAAAATTAGGATAAACTAAATAGCATAATTTTTCATTACCCAAATGTTGATCACAGCATTTTTACTACAACAGGTGGACTATCATAAACAAGACAAATTTGTAATCAACTAAAGTTTACATCCACCTATTAACTGTACATAAGTTGCTAAAAACAATAAAACCCTTCATCATCCACAAAAGCTAAGCTACTTAACAATGATTAGAAACTACCATTAACATAAACTGATCAAGATCAAAACACCAACAAAAGAAGCTGCTAACCACCAGAGAGATCTTCATCAACTTCCATAAACCCAGCTTGCCTCTCCTTCTCGGCTATCCCATCACGTATCCTATCGATAAGAACCCCGAGCGCAAGAAGCGCTTTATGATCGACACGTTAAAGTTCAACAACTCCCCTGAGACCATCAACAACCTTTTCGTTGAACGGGAAGAACCAGTGAGTCTCCATAATAGTTTGCTCACGCTTTTCAATTTTACAGTGCAATTGGCCCCGCTCCTCCTCCATGCGATTCAAGAAACTACGATCCTCACTAACCTCGCTATCAAACAGGAACTTATAGGCTGTCGCAAGATTATTAGAACCGCAGGCCTCTTGAAGTTCTTCGACGTTAGGTTTTGCCGCCAATGTTAGGTGATGAAGTAGTAAGTGAAAGTAGAGATAGAAAAAGGCAGGGTAGATAAAAAAGGGAGATATAACGTTAATATAATTTCGTCAAAAAAATACTTTACTAAACGTCAGTAAATAAGCTACCAAAAAAGAAAAAAACTAGAATATGCTAAACATAAAAAAAATTGGACACAACATATTCTTTTAAAAAACTACGTCCACCGCATTTACATCTTTTGTTAAAAAAATACGCTCTATGACCAACAAAAACTTTAACGTTAACTTTTAATACAACTCAAACATAACCAGATATACCACGAATTCCAAACTTTAGAACTTATTTGCTAACTACAAAAAAAGGTGTTAAAATAAACGATAGAATGAAGTTTGAGGCACGGTTATTCCAAACTATCGTTTAAAAAAAGATAAATTGACCATTGTTTATTCTTTGTTACCTTATTCCATAATTTTTACTTTTTTTGTAAAAGATTCTCGGCCTAAACACAAAATAAAAAAAATAAAAAAAGTTAAAATACCCGCTGCAACGCTCGTACAGGCGGTTCAGTATTGAATTTGATGGAAGAACTGGTGAAAGTGGGACAAACTATGGGATATAATATGGACGGTTGCATGAATAATATGACAGAGATTATTGAATCACAAGGAGTGAAGGAGGGTTATTGATGAATTTTTTATTATTGAACATTCAAGGCCTTGCCCAAAAGGCTAAAAAAGATTGGGTTAAGGAGCTTTGTGAAAAAAATAAGGTGAATTTTCTGGCGTTACAAGAAACAAAAATGGAGAGTATGGAGCTTTTCAGTGTTAAGATGTGTTGGGGTAATTTTGTGTTTGATTGTGTTCATAGTGATTCATTAGGTAACTCACGAGGTATTCTTTGTGTTTGGATCCCAGTTCTTTTCGCAAAATAGACGTTACCATTTCTGATTGGTTTATTATAATTCGTGGCGTGTGGATGAAAACTGGTAATGATCTTCTCATTGTTTCGGTTTATGCCCCTCAAGAACTAAATGAAAAAAAGATGTTGTGGGATTATTTGACTCAAGTGATTAATAATTGGAAAGGCGAGGTGATCATAATGGGGGATTTTAATGAGGTACGGTATAAATCTGAAAGATTCAGGTCGTTGTTTAGTGTTCAAGGTGCAAATGTGTTCAACTCGTTTTTCGCTAATGCGGGTTTGGAAGAAGTTCCTTTAGGTGGTAGTTCATTTACGTGGTGTCACAAATCAGCCACAAAGATGAGCAAACTTGATCGATTTCTCATTTCTGAGGGTTTAATGATTACATGTCCGAATTTCACAGCAATCTCTAGAACGTTACTTATCCGATCATCGTCCTATTTTGCTTCATGAGTCTCACATTGATTATGGGCCGACCCGTTTCCGATTTTTTCATTATTGGATTAAAATGGAAGGTTTTAATAAACTTGTTGAAGACACATGGACTGAAGCTCCTGTGGATGTATCTAATGTGATGATTAATATGATGAAGAAATTGAAATACCTCAAACAGAAGATACGTGAATGGAACAAAGGTAACATGGAAAATTCGAAAAAAACTAAAACGCTAAACTCAAAGAAGATTTAAAGGTCGTGGACGTTATAATAGACAAAGGAGAAGGTAATGATGAGGTTGTAAAAAAAAAGAGTGGAGATTTTTAAATCTATTCAGTATATTGACAAACTCCATTCGCTGGAAATGACACAAAAAGCGAAGATCAAATGGTCAATTGAAGGAGACGAGAATTCTAGCTTATACCACGGTGTGTTGAATAAAAAACGGAGTCAACTTAATATTCGCGGTATTATGGCTGATGGCGTATGGAATGACAATCCGCAAGTGGTGAAAAGTGAATTCTTTCAACACTTCCAAAGAAGATTTGATAAACCTGATGTAAGTCGTGCTTATCTTGATATGAATTATTCGAAAACTTTATCTCTTGATCAAAAGGTAGAGCTGGAACTTGAAGTATCTAAAGAGGAGGTTAAGAGGGCGGTTTGGGATTGTGGGATTGATAAATCCCCTGGTCCAGACGGATTCACGTTGGTTTTTATCGCCGATTCTGGAAGGTTATTGAAAATGATGTGGTCGAAGCCGTTAAACATTTCTTTACTCATGGAGACATCCCTAAAGGTTGTAATTAGTCTTTTATTGCCTTGATTCCAAAATTTCATGATGCTAATGTGGTCAAAGATTTTGGACCAATTAGTCTAATAGGAAGTTTGTATAAAATTATTGCAAAAATATTGGCGAACCGTTTAGTTGTTGTTTTGGGAGATATTGTAAACGAGTTGCAATCTGCTTTTATGGAGGATCGACAAATTCTAGACGGTCCTTTTATTTTAAATGAAGTGCTACAATGGTGTAAGTCGAAGAAGAAAAAATCTTTAATTTTTAAGGTTGATTTTGAGAAGGCTTATGACTCGGTTCAATGGGATTTTTTGGACGATGTATTGAAAAAGTTTGGGTTCGGTGATAAGTGGTGTAATTGGATTCAAAGTTGTCTTAGATCTTCGAGAGGTTCGATTCTTATTAGTGGCATCCCAACGGAGGAATTTCAATTTCACAAGGGTTTAAAACAAGGTGATCCGTTATCCCCATTCTTGTTCATTTTTAGTTACGGAAAGTTTGAATTTATCGTTCCAAAGATTGGTTGATGCTTGTATGTTTAAAAGAATGACGCTTAGTCCTTCATTGAATCTTTCCCACATGTTTTATGCGGACGACGCGGTTTTCGTAGGACAGTGGTGTGATGATAACATTAATACTCTAGTTCATGTCCTGGAGTGTTTTTTTCGCGTGTCAGGTTTGCGTATTAATATGAGTAAAATTAAATTATTGGGGGTTCGTGTGGATGATGACAAAGTTAAACGAGCAGCTTCAAAACTTGGTTGCCTTATTCTTAAATCGCCTTTTTCATACTTAGGCTTGAAAGTGGGAGGGTCAATGCATCGGGTTCAAGCTTGGAGTGACATTGTGGATCGTGTGAAAGTTCGACTCTATAAGTGGAGAATAAAGATGCTTTCAATTGGAGGAAGATTAAATCTCCTTAATTTGGTCTTAGGATCGATGCCTATATATCACATGCCTATTTTTAAAGTCCCTATGAGTGTGCTTCACAGGTTGGAGTCTATTCGCAGCCATTTTTTTAATGGTCCTGATCTTAATAGTAAGAAAACGTCTTGGGTAAAATGGAAAAATGTTTTGGCTTCTAAAGAGAAAGGGGGTCTTGGTGTTTCAAGTTTATACGCATTGAATAGAGGTCTTATGTTGTGACAACTCGTAATTTCAGGTCATTTTACAAACTTTAAAAGTTTCATTATTTATCATTTATCGTGAACTAGGTTTACGAGCATCAAATTCACGTAACCGTAATGGTTTAGCTGTGAATTCATGATCATATCATCGAGGACATTTCATATAGACTAAGTTTAGTCTACATTTCATTAACATCATTGTCATCATATTAGTTCATGCATGGTTTTGCATTTTACATTAAACGTATAACTTTTATTAAATAAACGTTATCGCGTAATTAATTATTTTGAACAATTGATCCGTTACTTCCAAAAATTATTCCAATATATTTTTATACTCATATTAAGTTTATAAAAATAATATTATGAGTTTACCCAATGTTTTAAATTTATTTTGTATATAAATTGTTATATTTATATAATTACGACGGTTTTCTTAAATACTACACGATTATTATTATTTCACTCAAATTTTGAAAGAAATGTATTTTTATAATTTTTATGACCTAAATATATTTTATCTTGACCCGTGAAAATTTATTTTTTAACTAACGCTACCCTATATACTCAAGTGACTACAAGTTACCACTTAAATTCATTTAACTTTACAAAAATCTTACACTTATACATTTAAAAAAAAACAATAAAAAGAGAATGACTAACCCCCCTTGTCGACAAGGGGGGATGAGTCATGAAAGTATTTGCAAAATATCTCTAGAGTACTAAGTATTATACTATTAACATTACTCACTTACTTCATTTTACAAAGAAAGAAAAAAATATCTCATGCTCTCTTCCTCTCCAAAATTCGGCAGCCAAGACCAAGAGAAGGAAACTTCAAAATTTTAATAGACAAGTTATTTAACACTAGTATCACTTGTTGTATAGGTTTTGCAATAAAAACCTCAAGTGATTAGGAAACCCATTGTCCTTAAACCTCATCATATCACTAGTAAGCATTCATACTCATATTTTTATTTCACATTCATTATTATGGTCATATCATTTTATTTGAGAAACATGCAAGTTATGTGATGTTTATACCACTTTTTAAGGTTTTTAAGTGTTAAATATATATAATCCATCATATAATTACTCCTTGTTATATATTAGTTTTGGTGATGTCTAGGAACCCATGACACCCTAAGAAGGTGTATGGTAGGATTAGAATAGCTTCGGAGTTGTTTTGAATGGGTTAGAATAGGTTTGGCGCGAGAAAAACTCATTTCGACACATTTTAATAAGGGTATGTCCTTAAAATTAAATTCTGGAAAATCCGAAAGTAGGCAAAATTTTTTGGCCTATATATTTAGAAAATATACTTTAAAACGAAACCGTGGCCGCCTGAACGGATTAAAACGGAGTTATAACGAAGGAGATATGAATTTTTCAAGTTAGCGACGAAAAATATAATTTCTGGAAATTTCAGCAAACAATGGTTATTTTGTACGAGTCAAAAATGAAGCTTGGGCGTTGTAAATTATGTCGATTTGTCAAAAATATGTTAGTATACTTTGATACCAAGCTAAGGATCTTTAAAACGTAGAAAACGGATTTGTAACGATTAAATTATATACGTTTACAAAAGTTGCCGTAACTTTTATCATATAAGAAAAACTAAACATTATTTCTAATAGACAAGTTTTGCGGCAAAAACTAGAGACCAAGTTGAAGGTTGTTTTTAACGTTGATTTAGAACTTTTTATAAAGTAATGTCTTCTAGTAAAAGTGAGATCGCCAAGTATACTTTCCAAAATGTCCGACCGTTTGTCTAGCGGAGTTGTAACGAATATTATACGGTCACTTAAACTTTGCCCAAAAACCACCCTTACACTATATTTTGGGACAAAAGTACCATACTTTACCTATACTTTTCTCTGTGATCGAGACCTCTAGGATGAAAACTTAAATACCAAAACTTTGAGATAATGATACTAGCTTCCCAAAACCGTTGAGTTCGTTTTCTAAAGCTCGATGTGCACTATTTTACGACTAGCTTTTAGAGGTCGTTTTGTCACTTTCATGAATATTTCAACGACATTATTTTACGAAGAAAAGTTTTAGTTTCATAATAAATCATTAAATGATTATCGTAAGATATCATTTCAACGTAAATACTTGTAAAGTATTTTATAACTTGACGAGATGTCATAAACATATATTTCGACGATAAATTCTATTTTCAAAAGCGTATAAGTGGTATAAATATCATCCGAATTGCATGCATAACATTACATCATGATTTACATTAGAACATATCATTAATAATAGGTCACGGTCAGAGGTTGCTCCTCATTTCAGTATTGCCATTATATCATCATTATCATTGCAACAGGTGAGTTTTCATAGCCCTGATTAATTCAAGTTTTTACTTTATTTCAAACCCACGGGGGAGAATACATTGCACGTCATTTTTTTATTACGATACCAAGTATATCAAATTCATTACATTGCTTAAGTTACCTCATTGCCAGTTAAATGTCCCCATTTCCTGAACATGAACCGTTAATTTCATAGAAGCGAGGGTGAGTGGATAGATCTATCGAGGGTGACACCTCCATCCGGGTTGGCGGATTCCAACCGGACGGATGCATTTCATTTCTTAATCATTATTTGAGTTGTTTGGCAAACACTCTGTTGGGGCGAACATCAGTCAGAGCTTCGGTGTCATGGACTTATAGCAATTGTATCATTTTTGTGACGACATTGTCATACATAATTTATACTTGTGGTAGTCGTATTGAACATTTTCAACAACTCTATGAACTCACTCAACCTTTGTGTTGACACTTTTAGCAATGTATTTTCAGGTAACTAAGGCATTCACTTCATGGCATGCATGTGGACATATCATAGAGTCGCGGTGACGACGCATCTCACATATGAATTATACACTTTAAAAACATCGTTTGACTTGTACCAAGCTTATTTTCCGCACATAGTAACTTTCATTTGGGACCTATCTTGTAACTCTGAATGTTTTTATTAATTCAAGCGATGTATTTTCCAAACGACACTTTAGGTCGTTCAATATAACTGTGATTGTGATGCTATGACAGTCAATCCCCAGGAATTCCATTCCGCTGCAAAACAGGTAATTTGGGGGTGTGACATATGTTCAAATGGGTGTGGAGGTTCTTTACTCAAAATACATCTCTATGGGCGAGGGTTATTAAGGCGATTCATGGAGAAGATGGGAAAATAGGAAGGCAAGTGAAATCTGGTTTTCTGTCTTATTGGATGGATATTGTGCATGAGCTTAATGTTTTGAAGAGACAAGGTATTAACTTACTCAACTGTATGCAAATTAAGTTGGGTAATGTAGATAAAACTGCTTTCTGGGAGGATGTTTGGATTGGAAGTATCGCTCTTAAAGACCTTTACCCTCGTATGTATGCTTTAGAGACATGTAAGGCGGTAAAGATTGATACGAAGTTGGCTCAATCCAGCTTGGACTTTTCGTTTCGTCGAAATCCTAGGGTGGTGTGGAACATGAGCAATTTGAAGCATAGCGATTAAGGTTCATGACGTTACTCTTGTTCCTTTATCTGATAGATGCAAGCGGTCTTTGGAGAGTTCGGGAGATTTGTCAGTTGCTTCAGTTAGAAAGATGATAGATGATAAAAGGCTTCTGGATGTCACAACCAAGACAAGGTGGATAAAATCTGTTCCTATTAAGGTGAATGTTCATGCGTGGAAAGTTATGATCGATTCACTACCAACGCATCTTAACATCTCTCGTAGAGGTATGGATATAGATTCTATCACCTGTTATTTGTGATAGTGGAGTGGAGTCTTCGAGCCATTTATTTTTCACTTGTCGTATGGTTAGAGATATTACCCGTAAGATAACTTGTTGGTGGGATGTTTCATATATAGAGGTTGAAAAATATGAAGATTGGTTAAATTTGCTTGTAAATCTTCGTCTAGCTTCTAAGCAAAAGCAGGTCCTTGAAGGAGTTTTCTACGTAATATGGTGGCATGTTTGGTCTTATCGTAATAAGTATATTTTTGATGCGGAATCTCCACCAAGGGCGATGATTTTTGAAGATGTCGTTTCTCGGTCTTTTTATGGGTGTTGAAATAGATGTAAAGCTTCGTTTAGTTGGAACGATTGGCTTAAAAATCCATACTTTGTATCGTTGTAATTTCTAGCTTTTTGCTAGTGGTTTTCTAATATAATAGACGTTCAAAAAAAAAAAAAAAAAAAAAAAAAAAAAAAACCGCTGCAACACAGCGGTCTATAATCCTTGTATACAACCTATCTCTCACCCAATTTTCCATCCACCACAAACCGTCTGATACGACCCGTTGAGGTTGTATCAAGATAGGGCACCACTTAAAGCGGGCGCGAGCTCCTTAAGAATATTTAGTGAAGAAGAGAATTATTGATATTAAACTTGATTGAATCATTAATAACATTATGACACCTTAAATACTAATTTATGAGATAACTCTCACAAACATAAGACTTATCCTAACATGACTCAAAACATATCCTAAACAATGACTCCAATACTTATCCTAATAAACATAATAAATAAACTACGATAGTTATCCAACACGTCATGCCGGGATAGCCGTCCCTCATTAACCACGGGTGTATCACTCCCCACTCCTTCAAAATCACCTTGCCCTCAAGGTGTTGTTTAAAATAATTCTTAATTCCAGGATCCCATGTTCTTCTTTGAATTTTAGCCTCCATTCTCATGGAAACATCCATTTTTTTAAAAGTTATCAATAATAGCAATGTCCTTGATGTGCTGGTCTGTACCCACTTTAGAATAATAACCAAACTCTCACCAATATCAAAAACACCGTCTATCGCGCTTCTAACCTCATCAACACCAATATATTCATCAGTATCTAACGACCTTTTAATCTCATGTGAAGCGAATTCACTTTGTAACGATGGAATGGTATCGGATTTCTTTTCAATTATAAGCTCTTTCTCCTTCTCTTCAATTGCCTCAAAACGAGCCTCGACTATATAGGCTAAGGAAAAGGCTTCTCCTAAAGTTCTAGGCCTTGCCCTCAACAGTTCTATTTGTAACGTCAGTTTAAGTCCGGAGATATAAAATGATGTAAGTAAAGATTCAGAGATCCCTGTTACTCGATTTGCAAGTACCACAAACTCACTCTCATATTCAGCCACCGTACCCATTTGCAAGAGCATAGAGAGTGCGTATTTCGCGTCTTGATCGCTGCCGCCTGATGCCATGAATAATACTCAAGCGATTAATAACTCGAAAAAAATAATTTTTTTTCGATGAACAGTACCCCGTGATGAACAGTACCCCGTGAATAGTGCCGATGAACAGTAACCTTTTTTTTTTTTTTTTATTGGAACCCTAATCGTAAGCCCTCTCAACGAGAGCTCTCAATGAAAGCACCAATTGATACGACCCGTTGAGGTTGTATCAAGATAGGGCACCACTTAAAGCGGGCGTGAGCTCCTTAAGAATATTTAGTGAAGAAGAGAATTATTGATATTAAACTTGATTGAATCATTAATAACATTATGACACCTTAAATACTAATTTATGAGATAACTCTCACAAACATAAGACTTATCCTAACATGACTCAAAACATATCCTAAACAATGACTCCAATACTTATCCTAATAAACATAATAAATAAACTACGATAGTTATCCAACACGCCATGCCGGGATAGCCGTCCCTCATCAACCACGGGTGTATCACCGTCCAAAGCACTTATGCACATGAATTCATTCACATTCAGACTATTTTTATTTTAGAGAATAGCAACAATATATATAATATACAACTAAGAATGGTTTACATCATCGAAAGATGAAGATCAAATATCCTTCCTGTATATATCTATAGTAGTGGACTAATAAAACATGAAAATGATAGCGACAGGAAAAGATATATAAAAGATCAAGAAACATGAAGGTGGCGCAATTAGAGACATATATATTCATTATATAACAGGCTGTAATGTTCAACTAGTTGCTACCTTTATTTTAATTACTAACAACATCATCAAAAAACCGTGTACAGTATCCGTGATGCTTTCATACTCCACTCCTCTCTTTTTAGATCAACATTGACTTCAAATTCATTACCAACTTGTCATCTTAATCATTATGCCAGTTAATAATATAACAAAAACTTTTTGTACATATATAGTTTGTCACGTTCTAACAAATAGCAGTTGGAAAAGGAGTAAATATTTAACAGCTATGTTCTGAAATATTTAAAAGCACTACTAAACGTCAATTTATTTCAAGGGAACGAACATATTATATATAAAGTTATGCAAATGTCTTCGATAAGGACATAACGTCTCGCTCTTCTTGTGGTTCTAGATAAATCTCATTGCGAGTATTAGTTCATGATTGTGCAGTGGTCCTAGGATAGGACTATCGGCAGTTTCCTAAGACCGTCGTTGTAATTGACGATTGAGCTAGGATACGTATAGCAAAATTATTACTTCTAGTTAATAGTGATGTCATATGTAGCGGTTAGCAATAGTTGTATGTTTTGTAAATAAATTATTTGGTAACTTAGTTGTATATGTAACTTTATAAAGTGCAAAATAAGTTAATAACTAAGAAACAAAGGAACATGTCTACAGATACTTTTTAGAAGTAAACTGCGAATCGTTTATTATTTACGTGTTAAATGATGCTTGCTACTGACATATGAAAACTTATAAAGGTTAAGTTATTTAACGATATTGTTATATATATAGCTTTATAAAATAATACATATAAAGGTTATTTAACGATGTTGTTATATATAGGTTAATTAAATAATACGTAGACCCTAACATATATAAGATGGGTTGAGTTATTAGGACGGTACCTAGTTTTTTATTAGAACCCTCCCTAGTTTTTTTTTTTTTTTTTTTTTTTTTTTTATTTATTTTTTTATTTTTATAATTTTGTTTATATCAAAAAGCTATAAACCTGAAAATGCGAAACTGTAAATACAAAGTTTAATAAGCCAAACGCTTAAAACTGTCAGAAATACGGAACAGAAACTGACAAAAAACTGCGTTGTACTGAAAAAATGGAGGGACAAAGGGAATATTCTCTATGGATGTGACCCCGAAGGGTTCCAATAGTGTATCCCATATAAGATATGTTGCAAAAGAATAGGATGCCGTGAGTTAAAAGTAGAAAATAAATTTAAGGAAAGTTCAAAAGCACTAACTTGATGACCAAGCCCCACAATATTCAACGTTTTTTTTAATATTCACGCGTCATTGCTTATTAAGCATCAACAAATAAAGTAACTTCTATCCAAATATAATTGGTCAATTCATAAAAAAGCGACTCTTTTGTGTCTATATATACCCCTTCCTTACACACGACTTTCATATTTTCTCACATATACACACCAAAACACACTTTTCTTTTCATTCACTCTCGATCTCGATCTCTTTCTAACAACGTCGATCAATAAATCAATTCATGGGTGGTTGTTTGTCTTCCGTTGGTGGCGATTCCGTTACCGTTAGATCGTCTAACAATTCGGCCTTTGTCATATCGCCAAAAGGCGATTTACGGCCATATTCTACTCCTGTCTTTGTTTATGAGGTTCTTAATCAAATGGAGGCTTCTTCAGCTTCTTTCTTTTTATGTAATTCTGATAATTTGTCTTATGACCAGCATATACACGCGTTGGATGCCCAACACGAGCTTGATGCTGGTCAAATTTATTTTGTATTACCAATATCTAAACTTCGTGATCGTCTTAGTGCCTCTGAGATGGCCGCGCTGGCCGTCAAGGCCAGCGTCGCCCTTAATTCCAAAACATCTTCTTTGAAATCTAAAGGAGTTGTTCAGAAAAGGAGTAATAGTTATAAGAAGAAATCAAAGATATCTCCTTTTGTGGTGATGGAAACGAGTAAGATTAATGTGATCATTGACGAGGAAGCAGCTCGTTTAATGATGGACCAAAAGCAACAACAATCGTCTTCGAGCTTAGGAGTGTCGAGATCAGGTTCAATCAGGAAAATGCAAAGATATTCATCGAGGAAAGCTCGGTTGGCTGTTCGGTCCTTTAGGCTTCGCTTGTCCACGATATACGAAACTGAATCATCCTCTGATCAGTCTCATTCTCATAAATAGTTGGATGGATGGATCTGAATATTAATATTCTGTCTGCATTTAATCTTTTTGACTCTGATATCCATATATGTATATACTGATAGTGAATCTGAGCTTTAATTTTGTAATCTCATGCTGTAAAAGTTTTTAACTTTTTATCATCATCCATGATCATGCTAAAATAGAATATTCAAACTGTATTAAACAAAAACGTATGAAAGAATGTTCGTCATATACTACTAAACTTCTACGTTATAAGCATAACTTCAAACACAAAATATATACTACAAGTTCATTGTAAAGCAACATTGGGAATTAGATGAAGTCTTGTCTCACCATCTGACAAGAGTCGAGTTTCTTGACTTCAATGGAGAAGAGCAGAAACTAGCTATGGCCCCGTTTCATACTGGAACACGCAAATGCATTGAAGGTAATGGTTTTCAGTTGGCGTGACAAAGTCAAGTACGATGAAAAGTTAATGGGGACTGTGAATCAAGTGTCAACATTGCACAAGGCTTCTTCAACCGTCAAAGTGTTCACTCTTCTAAAGGAACAACCTTTCAAGCCTCCATATAAACTAAAGTAATGTTTATATTGTTATAGTTTACTTCACCAACCATGACGTGCATCACAGACACAACAATCAATAACTTCAATACTTGTGGGAGCATTATCTATATCATACAACCAAATATATTCTATTCTTCTAAATTAGTAATCATCTATCTTACATCTGTTAAATAGTTCCGATCCAGTTATCTTGTAACGGATCAACTTGGATAATAAATTATTAATAACGGGTTAAATGGGTCAAAATAATGTCTGTCAGTCTTAATGGAAATATGTTTCAAATCATCTAAAGTGTATTAACTGTTTACAACATTATTAGTCAAATGCTTTGTACTCATATATTGCTTTGAAGTTCAAAAGCTTGCAAAAAAGTATTGGCAAGTCAAGTCAACCCAACTTGTTCTACATATGAAATTACCCATTTTGTAACCTATTACTTGATACATCCATTTTGCCATATCATGATGCTACTGTATTCCTCAAGATAACTACTCTTAGTTACAACTTACAAGGATTTAACCTTATCAAGTTATCATAATATGTAAGCTTGAGGTCCATTCAGTTCTCGAGTTTTACTTCAACGGCGGTCATGCAAACATTTTTATGTCCATATGCCTTATAGAAGATTGACCAAACGTAATCAATACTAATACCAGTTGTAAAATAGAGCGATCAATATCTGTAGTAGTTGTAATCCATTAACATTTTCAGAGAAATCAAACCAACTACTTTGCGAAATGCAAATAAATATTTTATGGGATTGAGTGGCTTCAATATCTATAGGTCAAACTGTTGGAATTATATAACATGACAACTCATAAATATAAACAATAAACATCAAAGTAATCATGCGAAAGTGTAAGGAACATATAATGAATAATTAATTAACAAAAACATAAAAGTATGCATACATTTTTGATTATAGCTAAACAAGAATCAATCGAAGCAACTCTTCAATTAAGATGAACCCTAATTAGGGTTTATAAGGATTATTAGAATTGCCCCTTACCAATTTTGCAATTCAATCCAAGATACAATGAATAGTGTGATTGTATCACGTTCTTGTACACACATACTAATACCAAGTTAACGTTATGCTAGTAATTGAAACACAAAACAAAACCAAACACTTTTGTTTATTAAAGAGAAAACCTATCGAACCCTATAAGGGTTGTTTGTCAATCGACCTAAAGGAAAACAAAGGAGAAAACAAGCTAGGGTTATGTGTGTGTGCACAAGAGATAAAAAACAAATAATGCTAACCTTTGTATATATACTAAGTGAAACTTGGAGAGCAAGTTGGATGAGGATTGGGTTTCCCCAATCCAATCCATAACCGGCCATAACCCAAAAGGGTGTTCCGGATCCTTCTCGACTTACCAAATTACACTCTAGTCCTTCCTTTATTATTAAATGGTCGTTAGTCAATTATCATTAATTACATAACGGTCTTTTAAACGTTTTGTGTATGTTGGAATCGCTCCTAACTCGTAAATGGAACGACATTGACGGGATTACATTTTCTATCTTTGTTACCTTAAACACATGGGCTTGTTATGTCAATTACCCATTGTTGTATGTGTTTAGGTATATACACCCCTCCATACTTCCATGGAGGGGTGAGTCTAATTTGTGTAACTTCACCTTTCAATAATAAAACACACATAGTTTCTCCCTTCTCTCTATACTTTATCTCACTAACATGAAGATGATAATCTTTCATCTTCCAAGATCTCCCGATTCACCATATCAACCATATATTCGATCCTAACATTGGTATCAAGAGCAAGGTCGGATTTTTTTTCATGGGTTGTTTTTGGTGATATTATCTTGTCAAACATCTTGTGTCAAAATCTGTTGTTAACAAAGTCTTAACCTTTCGTATTCTTTTTTTTAGTAACAGATTTTTTTTACAAGTTTGATGTATTTTTTTGGTAAAAAATGTCACGTGTAATGTTGCAATATTTTGTCTTGGGTAACTTTGTCCAATTAGATGGTTGTTTCATCACTCTCTTAGAGCACTTACAACAATAACACCATAACACCAATAACACCGTCCACGTCAGCGCCACATCAGCTTTAACATTTAACATTAACATCCCCAAAAAACACCCACAACAATAACATCCCAATAACATCAATAACACCAATAACATTTCATATTTTCAATTTCAACCCCTAAACTAAAACAAACACTTCATTTACTAAACTAAAACAAACATTTCATTAAAACTAAAAACATATTACAATACGAGATTAAAAAAAATACAAGCAAATAAAAAAAATACAACGAAATAAAAAAAAAAAAAAAAAAAAACACTGCAAATAAAACGTTACAACAAGTTAAAGGAAATGACGAGAATACGATCTACTGACGAGGTTTCAAGTTATATTTTGCGATGATTCGATCTTTTTCGTCATTGATCCACTGCACGACCATTGGATCTTGCCCGTCAGTAGGCGTCATCAAAAACTTTATCTCTTCCAACCGGGTTATTGTGAGATCTTTTTCCTGCGCGGCCCGATACCATGCTTCGGAGACTTCTCGTTTCATACGAAACTCGTTTGCCATAGTTTCGGTGAAATAAGCTGACGAGCTCGTTCCTCCAGTGCTTGTTCCCCCAGTACTTGTTGTAGTCTCGGATCTTGCTTTCTTGGTAGCACGTTTCTTTCCCATGGGGCGAGGTTGTTCATCTTGACCAAACAAAGCCTCGTTTGTTTCGCTCGGGACTTCGCCGGTTAAATCAACCGGTTCCGGCGTGTTCCATTTCTTATAATGACGCAAAACCTCCCAAGCGTCTTCGAGACCAAAAGCTGATCCCTTGGTTTCCTCACGATACCATTGCTTTGCCCGTTGCATCACATCCAGCTCACTTTCCCCGCTTCGTTGATCCTGTTTCGAACGTTTGTAATGAGAGTTGAGTAACTTGTACAACCGGTATCCGGTTTTTTTAACCATTTTATCCTAGTTGGAAGTACATGTCATTTGCCCAAAATAAATCTTACATGAAGAACGAAACACATGGTTCTTGATTAGATCAACTCCTTTACCAATCTACACATCAAAAACATCAAAACAAAACAATCAAATCCGTATTACAGCTTCCAAATCAAAAGAATAACATAACGATTCAATTCAATTCAAATTACATCTAAAGTTAACAGATCCGCATCAACAGGTTCTGTAGATAACGAGATCTTCTCCGATACGACGTCGTCTTCGGTGATCGGGGCGAAAACTGAGTTTAAGCTCTTTTTTATGTTCTGTTACATCAAATCAATAAAATCTTCAAATTAGACACACACGCACACATAAAGCTAACTGATGAAAATCGCAACTGTTGAGATTTTTTTTTATTTTATTTTTACCTTTTGTTGTTTTTTCGATGATTTTGGTTTGCGATTTGAGTAGAGTTGTGATAGGTAGTTGATTGTGTGTACCAAAAAAATGGTTTGTGTTGATCTAATAGAGTTGTGATAGGCAGTTGAGGGTGATGTGGAGTTTTAAACCGGCTACGTGTACTTTACCTGCAGTTGGGGGTACTAAATGTATCATAGAGACAGAATAGACAAGATAAGTGGGCAAAAGGGCTATTTTTTTTGTTCGCTACGTCGAACTAACATTTGTGACAAGTATGATGCTTTAATAGGTTATTAGCCCTTAATTATTAATTATAGCTGTTTACCTATGCATTTCGAGTTATATTATTTCCTTTTTAACAATTCAACAGCCTTTTGGATTATGATCATTTACAATTCAACAGCCTTCTACAATCATTTCCTATTCAACAGCCTTTAACTCGTTTTTCAATCATTTCCCATTCAACAGCCTTTTACAATTTTACTATAATTATAATTCAACATTCATTGACCATTCAACAATTCAAATGTTGACTGTTTTTCCTTTTTATATAGTTAAGATTAATAGGTAATAGTTAATGTAAATTATGCTTCTTATCTTGTAAGCTATTCAATTTCTATAATAAATAAGCTGAATTTTTTTAAGTATTTTTATTTAAAAAATGCATAAATGATTTATAAGATAGTATGATATCCTTACGTTTCATGTTTATAATTTTGATTTGCAATTTGGCTTTGTTTTTAACATAATTTTATATAACTAATACTAAAACTGTATGAGGTAAACAAAAATCGTAATATGCAACTATTAAACTAAAGTTATATAATAGCTTCAACCATATATTTAAGAGTCTATATTGTTAAAAAGGAAAAAAAGGGTTAAATCCTTACTCTTTATCCTCATTTTCGCCCGGGCTAATGGGGCATTACTTATTCACGAAGAAGAATGGAGCCACTCTTGAGAGAAAGATCTTTGGCCCTCTACATTATCTACAGGGTTTCAAACCTCTTTAAACATAAATATACTTTCTAAAATTTACAGTGTTTGAAAATGAGTTTTTTTGTTACCGATCTAGTAATTGAAACTTGTTTGCATGTAAACATTTTACGCAGTGTTTGGTTTATTGCAATCAAAGTGATAATGAAAAAGGTTATTAAAGATGAAATGAAAAAATTTTGTTTGTTTACAATTATGTAATGTAATGATTCATTACAAGGAATGTCCCATTACAATAACGTTGTGTTTGGTATGTTGTAATGAAAGGGAGAATGGAAAAAAATCATTACAGTGTAATGAAGAAAACATGTTTGTTTATTATTATGAAATGCTATGACTAATTACATGGAATGACTCATTACATCAAATATCATCATTTTGATTCATTAAGGACCCATTCCTTTTTTTCTTTCCATCTTGTAATAGAATCAAAATTAAATAAAAGCCTACTTTTAAAATACTCATTATACTAAAAAAGTTTTATCATAAATATGGTATTTTAGTCTTTTTCTAATGATTACATTACATTTTTGTGTGCCAACCAAACATGATTAATGATAGTAATGAGTTATTTCATTACATCATTTATTCCATTACCCATTCCATTCAAATGTTATTTAGTTTCGTGCTACCAAACGAACCCTAAAAACTATCATTTCCATTCCTTCTTTTTTCATCTTGTAATTGAATCAAAATTATATAAAGTTCATCATTAGCTAATCACATAAAATAAATTTTCTATCATCAATGGACATTTTAGTCTTTTTCTACAATTTCATTACGTCATATCATACTTGTGGAAAACTAGAGGGGGGGTTGAATAGTTTTCCCGATTAAAACTTTGTTTTAAAATATTTAGATTAACTTATGTCAATCTATTTAGATGTGTATGTTGGATATTAATATATATATATATATATATATATATATATATATATATATATATATATATATATATATATGTGTGTGTGTGTGTGTGTGTGTGTGTGTGTGTGTGTGTGTGTGTGTGTGTGTAAAGATATAATGCAAAGGTAAAGAGTAAGAAACACAAAACCACGACACGAGTGTTTATAGTGGTTCGGCTACAAGGACACCTTCCTTGCCCTACTCCACTCCCCGAGTCACCTACTCGAGAGTTCATTAGCACTACACGACACAACTCCTTATGGCGGAGAAGCCTTCACAACGTCGCCTACTCTTTTTCCAATACAAGGCTAGACACAGGGTTCTTCCACGAGGTAGAACCAAACCTATCACAACGTCGCCTACACTTTATCCGGTACAAGGCTAGATACTGAGTTCCATTACAAAGGAGGGACTACTACCCAACACTGCACAACACCTATCCCAAAAGAGACCTACTCCTTATTACAACGTCATCAAGGATATCAATATCCTTGGACACAACCTGTCTCTATTTGTACATCGATGCCCCATATCGATTGTGCACCCTTGGCATCTTTCACTAATGCCTTTGACATGATATTTTGGCACCTTTCACTAATGCTTTCAACTTGACACTTTTGGCATCCTTCACTAATGCCTTTGACACGGACGTTCGACACCTTTCACTAATGCCTTCGTCTTGACCCTTTTGGCATCCTTCACTAATGCCTTTGACACGAACGTTCGGCACCTTTCACTAATGCCTTTGTCTCCCTTTTGGTATCCTTCACTAATGCCTTAGACACAACACTTCTAGAGAGAAAGGAAGGAACTATCAACAAGAGAACTTCAGTAGTCTTGATGATGACGGAGCATGGCAACTCATGGACTTGAGCTTGCTCGACTTCAAGAGGTGGTGATCTCGCCTTTAAGAGGAACCTAGAGAATCACACAAAAACAAACACAAACTACATAGAAAGATCTTTTGGATATGAGGTTAGAGAGTTTACAATACTAGGAGAAAGTATGTTTAGAAATGGCCACCTACAATGAAGAAATGGCTCACTATTTATAGACAAAAACATGCTACTGTTTCATGGATCTCACAGATCCCTTACTTGAGGGATCCGTCCAGTGTAAACTGGGGGAACCGTGGGACGCTCCTCTTTGCCTATGGGTTATGGGTCATGGGTTATGGGTCATGGGTCCTAGACTTTGTACCATTGGTATCCAAGTAGATACAATGTATCTAGAAGATGCAATGCATCTAGTCCATGGGTTATGGGTTAACTCCATGGATCATGGATAATACCCATTATGACTTATGCATGATGTCATGCAATGGGTTATGGGTTATGGATTATGCTCCATGGGTATGGGTCATGGATTTTAAGTTTTACCAAACTATATTCAATGTATTAAGTCAATGGGTTAAATACTTAAACTGCTACCCATTCTATTACCCATTATAATACATACTAAGTATGTATATATGTACCTAATATGTAAACACTAGTTGTTGTACATATGCATTACTAAATCATGAAAACACTGTTATTTGTTTACTGTTTTATATGAAAATGTAAGTGTGTTAGTAAACTATATGGCTCAAGCCATTTGTGTATTTTATTTGTTTCGTTAAAATGATTTTACGTTTGTTATCGACAAAACATTAGAAGATCGTAAAATATAAATAAACGTTTTACGGCTTATTTGTATTAACAATCTCCCCCTTTTTGTTGATGACAAAACATAAAAAAACTTTAAGGAAAAACTAAAATTCGTAAAAGTTTGAATTGGAGTTTTTACTCTCTTCTCCCCCTTTTTGTATAAACAAAAAGAGCGTCGAAAAGAAACTAACACATTGTTTTAGGAAAAATATGTAAAAAGAAAGAAGATATGAAAAAATAGAGAGTAAGTGACGGAAAGTGTTCTCGTCTTAGCTCCCCCTTGACGAGTCCTTCCCTTTGTGAGGGTGTCAAGTAAGAAGAAATACTAAAATATTGCAATTATGTTTGCAAAGGTTTCGTCTTTGTGACGAATATGCTCCCCCTTGATGATTGCACCTTTGCAAGGAGGACGTCATTTAATGTAATCCTATGTGAATGATATTGCAAGTGATTTTGCAATGTTTTGCTTTAACAAGAAACTCCCCCTAGCTAAGGGTGTCAAAGTCTTCATGTATATATTGAAAATCTACAAAACAAAGGTTAGAAAACAAGTATATAATGCATAATTTCCTACAAATAAGACTTAAGTTAGTAATAAACAAGTCTTCTGTTGCACGGATCCCACGGTTCCCTCTTTAGGGGGATCCGTCTAAGCAAAACTGAGGGATCTGTCTGTCTGTAAGCATAAGACAGCAATGGTGATGTAAAAATTGATGTTAACATCAAAATGAGATATGTATCAAGACACCAAACATATTCTCAAGACAATATGCCATATAACATGTAATTTCATTCAATAAAAAATACGAGAAAAGATCTACATATCTCTAAAACTAAGAGAATGATTTAAAAATGAAATATGATTTTTAAACTATCTAAGTTAAGCTTAAGACTATGACACCACTTGAATCCTTAAGCTCAACGTTGTTTAGGTTTGATGATCTCGTCGAAACGTTCGAGGAGGTGATAAAACATGAAACGTTGATCTTCACGTACTTCATGTATCAAGCTTTCAACATGTTGACAATGATAACAATCTTTGTCATGGCTCGGAAATGGTGGTGGTAGAAAAGGAATGGCTTGAGATGGAAGGTTTGGTTGAGATTTCACAAAAGAAGGAGGATTTTGTGGAGGTATATTTGGAGATGATTCAACCAAAGGTGGTGGTGGTGGAATATGTGATGAGGATGGTGGTAGAGATGTATCTACTTCCACGTGATCGGGTGGTTGACTTTGATGATTCCTCATAATCTAAAAGGGACTATTTGAGAGTGACGGAGAAAAGGATGTCAGGGCTAGTGTTGAATCAACACCTTGATTTTGTTGCGCTATTCTTTCCATTGAGGAGAATGTTGGCAATGGTGGAGGATGAGATGGCCTAGGAGACAAGTCCTCTAGATTGTAGAGGTGTGGTGATGAGAGTGAAGTGGTGAATGATATGTCTCTAGGCACTAAGGGTGATGGTTTAGTGAAAATAGGAGTGTTTGGTTTAGGGGGTATGGTGGTGTTTGGCATTGGTAGTTTTGTGGGAACAATCCTTTTGGGGATTGGTTTGATAGGTGGAGGGGAGATCCTAGCATTTATGGAGTTAACGGGAGATGATTCGGTTGAAGAAATTTCATGTACAACATGAGCAAGTTTCTTGGGTGGTCCTTTTGTGGATGAGTTACCACTATGAGCTTTGCTCATGATGAGATGATTAAAACTTAGTGGTGTAAAGGTTTCTTAATGCTAAGAATGAGGATGTAGTTGATGACTTTAGAAGTCCTAACAAGATGGTTTATAAAGGGAAGGATTTGGCAAGTGCATTCAAGACTTAAGCCACTAATATCCTTTGGAATGTGATGATTTGCATGCACACGAGTCAACTTCAGAGTTGCACTGATCAAGGAGTTTAATTAAGACAAGATGGAGTGTTCAAGTTAGTAAGAAGACCTTGAAATGATTGTTTTAGCTAGAGTTTAGTTGAATCTGTCACTCGGATCCCACGGTTCCCTCCAATGAGGGATCCATCTAGGCTAATCCTAAGGATCCGGCTCTCAGCAGTCAAGAAAAGAGAAAAATGATGTTTGTAAGGTATAATACCTATACATCTTGAGTGTCTCAGTCTTCTTAAGTGTATTAAATGAAATGTGACTTAAATGATCAAGGGTAATAAGTGATGGTAGCTAATGATTGCCTTTTATGGAAGAAAATGGGATTTTATGAGCACCAATGGGTGATCAAGGATGACACTAGGAGATTTGAGAGTGTCAAATGGTGTTAAATGACCTAGAGATCTGATAGCAACTTGGGATAAAATTTAAAAAAAATCCTTAAAAGTTAAAAAAGTGAGAAACTAGTTTTTGACCCATTTTGAGGTAGGAATGAATAAAATCAATTTGCTAAAATTGAGAGAATTATAAAATTAGATGTCTTAACATGTGATAAATGATGTGTAAATATAAGAGCGGGAGGATGATGAGTTTTGGTGAAATGATAAATCAAAAAGCACCTTGAGTGTGATCCTAAATGAGCTATGAGTGAGTGTGAAATTTACCGAGCTCGAGAAAGACTTAAGTGGTCCTAAGGCATTATGTTTAGCTAGTGTGAAGTGATCTAGTGGGTTGATTTGATGTGTGGAGGTCTGCGTTGCATTTCTGTTAGCCCGGATCCTACGGATCCCTAAAAGGAGGGATCCGTCTAGAACAAATTGAGGGATCCGGCAACTGCAGATCAGTAGCATTACAGAAAATGTGCAGTTTTTGCACTATACTATGCATACTAATTGATACTAGTCTCTACTGCAAATGAGCATCAAAACAAATAAATACCTCATAATTCATAACATAAATAAGAGTAGTAGTGATAATATCCAAACAAACAAGATAAACCATTCACAAACATAAGCATTCATTGCAAAATGATAAACGACATGTCTAAAAACAACCATAATCCTAATGTCTCTTTTGTCAATCTTTTTTCTTCCTCTTTCCCGACGTCACGAGGTAGTTAGTTAGGCATTGGATCATACCCTTTAATTGTTTGAATTCTTTGGTCTCGTTTGGTAGAGTTGGAAGTTGTTCAAAGTAGGTTATGGGGTCCAAGTTGACATTGACAACGGGGTTGACATTTACTTCTTCTTCGTCCGAGGAGTCCAAGAGAGCACGAGGTCTTTTTCCATTGATCATGAACCGTTTGGAAGGTTGTTTGGTGAGTGGTACCATGATGTGATCGGCAAAAAGATGATCATCGTTTATAGGAGAAGGTTGCATTGCACTAACATACTCACGGAGTCGTGTTAGGAGCATACCATAGGGAAGTACCATGTTGTTGGCTTTGAATACACCGGCCATTCTTTTCACAATGTAATAGGCAAGGTTAAATGGTCTTTGGTGAATGAGGCAATAGATCATTTGGACAAGGCATGCATTTGGATGGTCTTTGTTTCCGACCAAACTAATGACATTTTCCCTAAGAATTTCTTCCCACTTTTTATAGATGGGATTCATTTCGAAGAGTTCCATTTGAAAGGGATCACGATGAATAAGCTCTTTGTTGCGGTTGAAGCGAGATTGGTCGGCTCTAATTTTTAAAATGGTGTCTCGAACAATTGCGGGGTCATCAAGAGGAGTGTGGTAGACTGGTTTGGGATCTAGTGCAAAAGATTGGGTGGATATTGCCCAATCTTGGGAGTACATACAAATTCCTTCACAAGGAATGCGGAGGATTTGTGTAAATGTGTTGAGAGGTAGAGTAATGCTTTGTTTATTGATGATAAAAGTGATTGAGATGCTTTCATCACTATTCCGAATGATCCTAACACTTTTGTAAAACTCAAAGATGAAAACAGGACAAATTTGTTCATCAATATCAAAGAGACAATCAAAGTTGATTGCCGAGAAGACTTGTCGAATGTCGGTATTTTCAAGGAAACATTCCTTAATTACACGTCCTTCGTGAATAAGTCGTTTTTCAAGCTTTTTGAAGATTTTACGATCGGTTTTCGAAAACTCTTCTTTTCGATAGTATCTAGAGAGGTAGTTGACGGTATCATGGTGGTCTTGTTGGGTAGCTTTGGGCATGGTTGGTCCTAGAAAAACAAATATTCCAATTAGGTAAAATTTGTTGAGATGGGTTTATGGTTTTGATTTGTATTAACAATGTTGTAAACACAATAGAATCTTAATTATGTGAAAAAACCCTTATTAGTGATTAATTTTGCAAAACCTAATTTCATCAATTGATGTTTTTAAAAGAAAAAAAAACATAAACCCTGGGATGAAGATGATGACGAGTAGAACATATGAGTGTAATTACTTACAATGATGTTCAAGAAGGAGATGCTTGAAGATATGAAGCTCTATGGGGATGGAAGCAGAAATTGGGTCGTTTTTGTGTTTTGTGGGGGGAGGGAAAAGAGCATAACTGGTTTTGAAAAGCGCGTAATTGTTTTCTGTCACACGGTTCCCCCGGATCCCTTATAATTGGGATCCGGCTAGTACAACTCGTGGGATCCGGCTACTCTGGGCAGAAAAAGAGTGTTTGGTGTTATTTTTGTAATAAGTTATACAATAGCTTATAGAACAAAAACTAACTTTGAGGTTCCTAATCGAATAGACGTTTTGGTCAACGTGTTAATTATCAAGGATTTTATTTGTGACGGCGACGTTTGTTTTGCCGATCTTTATAGAATCAAAGGGGAATACTATTCCCGATGATGAGTACGTCGGGAAAGTGGTGAAGAGAGACTTTTAGAGACTTGCAACTATTAACTTCCTAATTTGTGTGAAAGAAAAAATATTATCAACATATCCATGTAAATGTAAAATAGCTAATTTGTGGATAAGAGAACATACCTCTAAACTCTTGATATGGTTTATAGAGACTATATATCCGAAATACTTCATGAGCTTTAAAAGTAATCCGTTGTACTTAGTATAAGTAAGTTGTGAATACTTTTAGGTTCTTCCTTGAGAGTTAACTTCATTTTTCTTTGAATAGAAATGAAGACTTTGGAGAAGTCCTAGCAAGAAGATTTCTTAACCAGAAAATGTTAGAATAATCTATCACTATCCAACATAAAAGAAACAATTTGTTTTAAAATATTTCCTTCTTTGTAGTTTTCAATCATACACGGATCGTATCAAGTTTTTAAAGTACAACATACTCTAAGAAACTTGGTAACAAAGCTCTGATGCCAATTATGGAAAACTAGAAGGGAGAGTTGAATAGTTTTCCCGATTAAAACTTTGTTTTAAAGTATTTAGATCAACTTATGTCAATCTATTTAGATGTGTATGTTGGATATTAATATATATATATATATATATATATATATATATATATATATATATATATATATATATATATATATATATATATATATATATATATATATACTATCTTATAAAGCATGCATATCCTACTCCTAACTCCGAACTTAAATATTAAGATTCAGCCACCCAAACCATATCGCAAGCCTAAATTTACACACACCATATCAATATTCAAACCTAAAAAAAATACCTAACCTATAAAAACACATAAACCCTACCAACCAAACAAATCTTAACCATTTATTTTGAAACACTTTTACATGAAGGGTTGATATTCACCAAAACACTTTTCAACCATAATATATTACATCACCTAACAAAACACACATACAACTCATCACTTTTGTTTCATTTCTCTCTCTCACTCTCTAAACCGAAACCCACTCTCTCAACCCAATTCCACCACAATAACCACCATTATCTCTGCCGTCTGCTGAAATCGCCACACTCTGTCGGTTGTTAGGTGGTTTCGGTTGGCTAGGTAGTTTTGTTTGGTGGTTATGTGAACGAATTGTTGGTGGTTTTAGTGGTTTAGGCGTTTTGGCTGTTTGTTTAGTGGTTTTTTAAAATATGTGTTGACGATTGTGAGGTGTTTTGATAATTGTATGTGTTTCAAATGTTTCTAGATCTGGTTTTGTTTGTGATTCCTGGTTGTTAAAGAGAGACATATTGCCCATCATCAACACACATTATCACCTTCAACCACTAGACGACCCACCACTCACAACACTTCAGACGAGCCACCAGCCTAGCGTAGTGGTTAGAGTTTTGTTTTTAAAAATATATAGATCCATATGGTTTTGCATGTTTGAGGGTGTTTATTCGGATTTAATTCGTTTTAATTTGTTTCCATTTTATTTTGTTCAAGTACCAAAAAAACCCACTCCGCCGCCACAATTTGTTCTTGTGTCGCAACACAACCACTGGAAACCGCTCCTGCCGCTGCAACACCACCACGTCGCAGCCTCCAACCCACCACCATCGAGTCCCTCACCGCCACCCAAATCCCATAAACCATCAGGTCACCAAGACCCACCACAAATTCGGAAGTTTTGTTCAAGGTTTTAAGTTGTTTTAGTAGATCTATATATTAAACAACTTTGAAGAGTCTTTTTTCACAGATTTTTTTTCCCTCTTATTGTAGATTTGAGTTGGTGGAGTCTATGTTACTGGATAAAAACCGCAAATCCGACGCTTCCTTACTGCTACTACCGGAAACTGCATATGTTTCTGGATAATATGGTAGCTTTTTTTTTATTTGTTTTAAAAGTTTAATGCAAGGTTTATTCTTTATTTTGTTGTGACATTTTGTTTGTAAGTTTACATCATATTTATTATAGTGTAAAACATTTTTATTCAGTTTGTGTTACTTTTGTTGAACGCTTGTGTAATGTAGGTGCATATTTGCGGTATATTCGTGTTTTGTGATATCTTTGACTCTATTTTTCCGGATCTAACCTGATATTTCGGGGTCTAACCGGTTTGCTATGTTTATTTTTAAGGTTTGGTTTGTTTTCTGTTCAGGATCTATTAAGATCGTTTAAAGTTTTGGTATGTCTGGTTTTTGTTGTGCTTCTGGTATATGCTTTAAATCTAACCAGTTTTTTTGTGTCATTGTTGTGGTTTCAAAATAATGTTAGTTGGTTTTGTTTGATCTAAAAAGTTCTTTTCTATCTTCTATTTCCCAACAAGTTGGTTTGGTTTTCTTTTGAATAATGTTTCTAATTTAATCACTTCTATTTATATAAAATAAAAAGTCTAATCACATTCCTTTTATAATCTTTCGACTAATCTTTCTTTCTCTACATGAAAAAACTGAGCTTAAGATTGTCATAAAAAGTATTTTGTATGTTTGATTATATATTTTCTATAGTAAAAAGTTTGAATCCTACCCTAGCTAAATGTGTCATGTTTTGACCCTACATTGACAGCTCAATATTGAAATGGCATTAGAAAGCCAAATACTTTTGTCTTTAAAAGTATTTAAATTTCGAGGAAGGGAAGGTCACGGGATAAAAAAAGTTAATCCCAATTTCGAGATTCAATAGTGATATGTCATATAGATACATCGAAAAGTTTTCAAAATCAAGTTATTTAGTACTCCGTAAAACTACAAAATGAGTAAACACTTTGAAGATTGTACAAAAGCTATAAATAACCTATTGGACTTTTTCTTACTTGACATAGCCTTAATCTACTACCCAAACCAACCACTAATTTTACTACTAACAACCTAATATAAGCTTCTACCAAGCCACTTAATCAAAAGAATAAAATGCATCAATGAAAAGTGTTGATCATTCATTTTTTGTTATCAGAGTTTGGGTTACAATTATCTGATGTGGAGATGTAATTTTCATTCAATAGAAATGTTATCTTTGTCGCAACACATAATATTCTATATTGTATTGTTGCAACCATTACAACTGCAGTTGTTCAAGCAAAAACTTGCTATATTAATGTTGCCGTTAAAGAATACCCACAAACTATACAATATCGCCATTAGAGCACACCTACAATGTACCACAACCTCTAAACCATTGACACAAACTTAAAACACATGCATAAATGGATGCAACCAAATTTTATCAGAAATTATACACCGCTGCCGCTAGGCGCGGGTAATCGGCTAGTATATATATATATATATATATATAATGCAAAGGTAAAGAGTAAGAAACACAAAACTACGACACGAGTGTTTATAGTGGTTCGGCTACAAGGACACCTTCCTTGCCCTACTCCACTCGCCGAGTCACCTACTCGAGAGTTCATTAGCACTACACAACACAAACTCCTTGTGGCGGAGAAGCCTTCACAACGTCGCCTACTCTTTTTCCGGTACAAGGCTAGACACTGGGTTCTTCCACGAGGTAGAACCAAACCTATCACAACGTCGCCTACACTTTATCCGGTACAAGGCTAGATACCGAGTTCCATTACAAAGGAGGAACTACTACCCAACACTACACAACACCTATCCCAAAGGAGACCCACTCCTTATTACAATGTCATCAAGGATATCAATATCCTTGGACACAACCTATCTCTATTTGTACATCGATGCCCCATATCGATTGTACACCCTTGGCATCTTTCACTAATGCCTTTGACATGATCTTTTGGCACCTTTCAGTAATGCCTTCAACTTGACACTTTTGGCATCCTTCACTAATGCCTTTGACACGGACGTTCGACACCTTTCACTAATGCCTTCATCTTGACCCTTTTGGCATCCTTCATTAATGCCTTTGACACGAACGTTCGGCACATTTCACTAATGCCTTTGTCTTGATCCTTTTGGCATCCTTCACTAATGCCTTAGACACAACACTTATAGAGATAAAGGAAAGAACTATCAACAAGAGAACTTCACTAGTCTTGATGATGACGAAGCATGGCAACTCATGGACTTGAGCTTGCTCGACTTCAAGAGGTGGTGATCTTGCCTTTAAGAGGAACCTAGAGAATCACACAAAAACAAACACAAACTACATAGAAAGATCCTTTGGATCTGAAGTTAGAGAGTTTACAATACTAGGAGAAAGTATGTTTAGAAATGGCCACCTACAATGAAGAAATTACTCACTATTTATAGACAAAACATGCTACTGTTCCACGGATCTCACGGATCCCTTACTTGAGGGATCCGTCCAGTGTAAACTGGGGGAACCGTGGGATGCTCCTCTTTGACCATGGGTTATGGGTCATGGGTCCTAGACTTTGGACCATGGTATCCAAGTAGATACAATGTATCTAGAAGATGCAATGCATCTAGTCTATGGGTTATGGGTTAGCTCCATGGATCATGGATAGTACCCATTATGACTTATGCATGATGTCATGCAATGGGTTATGGGTTATGGATTATGCTACATGGGTATGGGTCATGAATTTTGGGTTTTACCCAACTATATTCAATGTATTAAGTCAATGGGTTAAATACTTAAACTGCTACCCATTCTATTACCCATTATAATACATACTAAGTATGTATATATCTACCCAATATGTAAACACTAGTTGTTGTACATATCCATTACTAAATCATGAAAGCACTATTACTTGTTTAGTGTTTTATATGAAATTGTAATTATGTTAGTAAACTATTGGCTCAAGCCATTTGCGTATTTTATTTGTTTCGTTAAAATGATTTTACGTTTGTTATCGACAAAACATTAGAAGATCGTAAAATATAAATAAACGTTTTTACGGCTTATTTGTATTAACAATACTAACCAATCATAATTAATACTCCCTCCGTCCCAAAATTTAAGTCCAATTTGACTTTTTGACTCGAACTTTGACCTTAAATATTTTCGTTTGTATTATATAACACTTGATAAAAATTATATCAAATGAAAATACATTTAAAACACAATTCATTTATATATTTTGCATCAAGAATCATATAATACAAACAAATATATTTAAGGTCAAAGTTTGAGTCAAAAAGTCAAACTGGACTTATAATTTGGGACGGAGGTAGTAACAATAATGAATCATTCTATTATATCATTTATTCTATTACGTTTTTTATTTCATTCATTTGACATTTTATTTCATCTTACCAAACGAACCCTATCTTTATAATTCTGGACTTATTCATAACAAATAAACATGAAATGGTTGTCCACTAAACATGTACCCCTATCTTTATTTCATTTATTTGACATTTTATTTCATCCTACCAAACGAACCCGATCTTTATTTCATCCAATTCCTTTTTCCCGTTTAATTTCATTATCTTTATAATTCCGGACTTATTCATAACAAATAAACATGAAATAGTTGTCCACTAAACATGTACCCCTTCATATCTTTTGAACATGTTTATAAACCAACAAAGTAGCAACTATATATAAAGAAGTTAACTGGATACAATCACTTTAATCTATTCAAAACCCTAAAGAGCATCTTATTGACCATTATTAGTTAATTCAGTTAACACTTTAACACTTGATTAGATAGTAGTACTATATAACATGACAAGATATTTAGGCACAAAAAGTTCGATCATTTGAACGAGACGAACCCAATTTTATTTGCTTCGTCGATTGTTTGAAGTTGCTTCAACCAAATAAGTCAATCAATCCGAAAACAAACTTTGGAAAATTTGGAGTGAATTAACCACATTTATTGATAAAGCTACCGGCGACGCTTTTATAATCACATTCCTTCAGTAGACATAGCTTTCCAACATTCTCCTCGTAATATTTGACTAGCTCCAACCTTGTTACATTAAACACATGTCAAGCCCCAAAACATACGCACACATATATTATGAGCGATTTAACATGAATGGAGAATTGTGGTACCAGAAAGCGAGTGTCTGAAAAGGCGCATACTTGTCATATATCTCCTTAACTATCGCCTCTACATTTTTCTTTGAACACTCTTGTCTTTGGTGGACCTGACACCATGAATTAAAATATGTGTTATAGATATACAAAGGGCAAGAAAATATACTAACCTAGTTACCTTGATGATTAGCGCATATCAGTGTAAATATGTTGTCACCTATGTCCATACACATTCTGGACAGTCATTATATTCCATATGATTAATTTGTAAAACATTAAACAGTATCTCTTAACCGGCTTGGCATCTAGTAGTGTGATAATGAAGTCTAATTCTCATTTTTTATTTCTATTAATGTCGCACCGACGTACAATTAAACTTGATCAAGCTAAATGTATCAAATTAAAGTGAGTAGTTGCAGTGAAAGGTTAAGAAAGATGATTAAAACATGAACCTGTTTGATATGTCTGATTGTTTCAGAGTCAACTGGAACTTTGTGATAGAAGCCCATGCACATCAACACATTATGCGCAACAAAATCACCTATCCCTTTGATATTCGTTAACTTCTTATACAATTTATCCGCATCAGAAAGTTTCTCCAAGTCAAGCAAATTGATCTCGCCATTCATGACATCCTTTGCTAACTTTAAAATTGTCGCACCTCTATATCCCAAACAGCAGTTGCCCAGATCTTTTAAGTCGAGTCTTGCTAGCTCTTGTGGGCTCGGAAAATTACCCAATGAGGATTCCGGTTTCTTACCTCTCTTTCTTTTAACGCTTAGTGGCTGTTTTGTAAGGATGCAAAGCTTTTCCACCATCTCTAAAGTATCTTTGAATCTGCAAGGATCAATTGGTTTATATTATTAAAGACCTTTATCATTTGTCTTACATTAGTAATTATGTATTGATAATATAAACAAAAAAGATTGATTCAGATTGTAGACAGAACATACCGACAACCACAAAGGAGAATGCTTTTAACAATATCTTCAAATAATGTAGGATTACGAAATAGATGACCAAACCCTCTTTTAGCCGCATCTGGGTGTAAGCTATGGAATTTTTTGACATGTTCCTCTCCTTCTGTGGACAACCTTAGCATTCTCTTGACTTGATCCTTCATACAGACATACAGACAAACTTTTGATGTAGCTTATGAAAAATAAATAAAAATCTAGTATCAACGAAAGTGGAGTGTGTACACATACCGAAATAGCTTCATGATCAGACGGTGAAATCTCATGATGAACAGAGTCAAGGACAGTTATAGAAACGAATGTTGGCCAAAGTAGGTTAATAGAGACGGTCACAGATTTTTGGTCAGCTAATCGTAGCGGCCTAACAAGCGTTTTGCTGGAAGGATCCCAACGGTTGGGTGCCATCATGAAAAATCCATGATTGCATACAGCTTTTTCTAATTTAAATGTGCTTGAGACTCTAATAATTATGGATTTGTCCTTCATTATGAATTTATAAACTTTGAAGGGTGCTCCTGGTTGTTGGTATTTCAAGTATGTAGATGATAAACTTTATTATAATATGTGTGTTAAAAATCTTTATTTAAAAATGTAGGTCTCAAAAATCTTCTAAATATTATAAACACAACAGATATATATGGAAGTAGTTAGGAAAATTAATGTAGTGTTATTATCTTAAGGAAAGATTTTGTGTATCCCTTCAATCAATCAATCATTCAAAACTATTCTTGTTACTACAAGTATGTTAGTCTTTATAACCAGAACTATCAACAATTATTGCTAACTACAGCACCCTGGACTATGATTTTATGTCTTAAAGATGATATGTAACAATAACACCTCAGTTCACGAGATGAATATAAGGCATAGAACTCAACATCGTACATAATGTTTAATATGGACTGTTTGCTAAGCTCCTGGTTGCAATAATCGATCAGTCCATAGATCAATCCTGTGTTTCGTCTAAAGAAAGAAATACATTATCATATCATATATATCTTCCATTGAAATAAACCACTTATAACCACAAAGGTGAACTATGGAACTCGACTCTAGTATTTATGCAATCTTTGTTATGACAAAACCAACTATAAAAGAAAAACTGAAAATTTATATTTTATTAGCATTAAGCATAATTCGTTATAGTTTGTCTAAAATCTGATACAAAACAGAACTACATTTAGCATAGACTCACACAAAGCTACCTCCGTATAGTGAATCTATACTAGAATGAAACGGGACGGATATTGTTTCTTCTGCATGTAATGTGTTCAGTCTCTTAATTACACTTGGGTCAGATTTGTAGTTAAGAACCCATAAAATATCATGGTATTGCAGTAATTGGATTAACCATTCTGAAAGACACGCTTTGAGTACATAAACGATTAAACGCCCAATATGTGAAATATTTACCAGAGATGTGAATTGATTGCATGTGTCAGACTGTCAGTTGTGAAAGAAGAGCAACAAGTTTAACTGCTGCAACAAAGCAACAAGTAAACTGCTGCAACAAAGAAAAAAATTACAGTGTTTGACTCTAGGGGTCAACGACCAAACCAAATTTGCAACTTCGAAACCTCTATGAATTCTTAAGTTTTTGAGAAAACTTTACTAACTAAAGTAAACTTAGTAACAGATACTACATATGGAATAGGGCCGGTAATTTCACAGTGTGTAAAAGGTGCATATTAGATTCAGATCTAAATAGTTGAAGTATGACCTCTGAAGTCAAAACATGCATTTTTTTTCAATACAGAAAGAACATTATATTATAAGAGAAGTTATATTAGTTTCTGGCTTAATCTTTCCAGAAGACTGAAAGACAAACTGACGAAAAACAAAAAATCACTAAGCATCAACAAAGCTTTTACTCCTTTTAGGCTTTTATTTCATGATCTCACAATTAAGAAAATATCAAGATCCGTTGAAAACTTTTTGGACAGTCACAAATATCTTCTTATTCTACCATCGTAGCAAATGGGTATTTTGTATTCTGAGCAGTCGCATGTTTCGGTAGAAATTATGTATCTCAATTTAGCATTTCTAATGAATGTACTTTTTTTCTCTAGTAACCATCACCATCATATCCTTTCCATTCATATCACATAACATCAACCTTTAGTTGAGTTACTACATACTATCACTAACCTTTTTTTAATATACTTGCAACCAAAATATAACAAACTGTTACTTATTAAACGAGAATTAAATACTTATATTTTCCGGTTGCTTGTCTACTTGAGGATTGAGAAGAATTAAGTAATTTGTCAGATATAAACCAACCAAACCATCTATTGAAAGTGGTTTTTTGAAACAAGTTTGTCACTTTTGGACCAAAATGCCTTCAAATCTTAACCATAGAAACAACTGGAGGGCAATCGTGTTTCTTCTTAGTCCACAAAAGAAAATTGAAGTGAAACTTCACAAAATTATACTTGCCTTGTAACTCTCTAAACTGATCCGCTTATCTACACAAATCTACTTGCTTTTCGCTCCTGCTCCCTTGACTTCACATTCCACGAGAATCGTCTCTGACCATATAAGTCAATTGAAATTAGTATTCAGAAAAAAAAAAAAAAAAAAAAAAAAAAAAAAAAAAAGAAGAAGAAATATATGTGTTTCATGTGTTGATTATAACTAGCATATAATGTTTCTGAAAATTATAGTTTGGTTATCTTACTCGACATTTCCGGAAGTTGACCTTCGATTGTCAAACTTGGACTATCTCCATTCCTGTCCCCCGTGCTAGGATTATTATCATTACTCAAATTGTGCTCTAACAAGAATTTTAAAAAAAAGACATAATCAGTAGTCGGCAGTAAAATGTCGAAAGTCAAAGCCAGAACAAATTTTCTTCTGTTAAACAAATTATACGACATAGTTTATATGATTTTTAGTTTAATTTACTCCTTAAAACAGAGATTGCAGAGGTTAAGCATTCAGCCATTAACAATATCCTTACTTGATCTACTTTTCTTCCTCATCTTCTTCTTTTTCTTCTTTTCCGCCGTGTCCTCACTTTTTTCAAGAGCATTAGAAGAACTGTTCAAAATTTTAGAGTTATGTGCCCGTCAAGTCCTTTTATATACAATTATACATAATAGACTTAAAAAAACTGCTGTAAATTTATGTCTCACCCATTTTCTTTTATTATTATTGATTCTGACCCAAACTTGTCATTCTCCGTAGGATTAACATACCCACTGGCTGTAGGTTCTATGGTACGCGCTTTCCTTTTCGTATTCTTTTTCTCCTTCTTGTCCTCGCCTCTTTCGAGAGCTTTAGTAGAACTGTTCAAAATTTTAAAGTTATGTGCCCGTTAAGTCCTTTCATATACAATTATACATGATAGACTTAAAAATAGACGGCTGTAAATTTATGTCTCACCCATTTTCTTTAATTATTATTGAATCTGAACCAAACTTATCATCCTTCGTAGGACTAACATAACCACTGGCTGTAGGTTCTTTGGTACTCGCTTTCTTTTTCCTATTCTTTTTCTCCTCCTTGTCCTCGCCTCTTTCGAGAGCTTTAGTAGAACTGTTCAAATTTTTAAAGTTATGTGCCTGTTAAGTCCTTTCATATACAATTATACATGATAGACTTAAAAATAGACGGCTGTAAATTTATGTCTCACCCATTTTCTTTAATTATTATTGAATCTGAACCAAACTTATCATCCTCCGTAGGACTAACATAACCACTGGCTGTAGGTTCTTTGGTACTCGCTTTCTTTTTCCTATTCTTTTTCTCCTCCTTGTCCTCGCCTCTTTCGAGAGCTTTAGTAGAACTGTTCAAAAATTTCAAAGTTATCTGTCTGTCAAGTCGTTTTATATAAAATCACCATGCAAAATACAAGATATAAACACAAGTTGGACTACCAATCTAATGTAAAAGCTCCATTATACGATGGGTAAAAATAGACTCACCCATTTTCTTTATTTATTATTGAATTTGAACCAAACTTATCATCCTCCGTAGGACTAACATAACCAATGGCTGTAGGTTCTATGGTACGCGCTTTCTTTTTCCTATTCTTTTTCTCCTCCTTGTCCTCTCCTCTTTTGAGAGCTTTAGTAGAACTGTTCAAAATTTTAAAGTCATGTGCCCGTTAAGTCCTTTTATATACAATTATACATGATAAGACTTAAAAATAGACGGCTGTAAATTTATGTCTCACCCATTTTCTTTAATTATTATTGAATCTAAACCAAACTTATCATCCTCCGTAGGACTAACATAACCACTGGCTGTAGGTTCTTTGGTACTCGCTTTCTTTTTCCTATTCTTTTTCTCCTCCTTGTCCTCTCCTCTTTTGAGAGCTTTAGTAGAACTGTTCAAAATTTTAAAGTCATGTGCCCGTTAAGTCCTTTATATACAATTATACATGATAAGACTTAAAAATAGACGGCTGTAAATTTATGTCTCACCCATTTTCTTTAATTATTATTGAATCTGAACCAAACTTATCATCCTCCGTAGGACTAACATAACCACTGGCTGTAGGTTCTTTGGTACTCGCTTTCTTTTTCCTATTCTTTTTCTCCTCCTTGTCCTCGCCTCTTTCGAGAGCTTTAGTAGAACTGTTCAAAAATTTCAAAGTTATCTGTCTGTCAAGTCGTTTTATATAAAATCACCATGCAAAATACAAGATATAAACACAAGTTGGACTACCAATCTAATGTAAAAGCTCCATTATACGATGGGTAAAAATAGACTCACCCATTTTCTTTATTTATTATTGAATTTGAACCAAACTTATCATCCTCCGTAGGACTAACATAACCAATGGCTGTAGGTTCTATGGTACGCGCTTTCTTTTTCCTATTCTTTTTCTCCTCCTTGTCCTCTCCTCTTTTGAGAGCTTTAGTAGAACTGTTCAAAATTTTAAAGTCATGTGCCCGTTAAGTCCTTTTATATACAATTATACATGATAAGACTTAAAAATAGACGGCTGTAAATTTATGTCTCACCCATTTTCTTTAATTATTATTGAATCTAAACCAAACTTATCATCCTCCGTAGGACTAACATAACCACTGGCTGTAGGTTCTTTGGTACTCGCTTTCTTTTTCCTATTCTTTTTCTCCTCCTTGTCCTCTCCTCTTTTGAGAGCTTTAGTAGAACTGTTCAAAATTTTAAAGTCATGTGCCCGTTAAGTCCTTTTATATACAATTATACATGATAAGACTTAAAAATAGACGGCTGTAAATTTATGTCTCACCCATTTTCTTTAATTATTATTGAATCTGAACCAAACTTATCATCCTCCGTAGGACTAACATAACCACTGGCTGTAGGTTCTTTGGTACTCGCTTTCTTTTTCCTATTCTTTTTCTCCTCCTTGTCCTCGCCTCTTTCGAGAGCTTTAGTAGAACTGTTCAAAAATTTCAAAGTTATCTGTCTGTCAAGTCGTTTTATATAAAATCACCATGCAAAATACAAGATATAAACACAAGTTGGACTACCAATCTAATGTAAAAGCTCCATTATACGATGGGTAAAAATAGACTCACCCATTTTCTTTATTTATTATTGAATTTGAACCAAACTTATCATCCTCCGTAGGACTAACATAACCAATGGCTGTAGGTTCTATGGTACGCGCTTTCTTTTTCCTATTCTTTTTCTCCTCCTTGTCCTCTCCTCTTTTGAGAGCTTTAGTAGAACTGTTCAAAATTTTAAAGTCATGTGCCCGTTAAGTCCTTTTATATACAATATACATGATAAGACTTAAAAATAGACGGCTGTAAATTTATTTCTCACCCATTTTCTTTATTTATTATTAAATCTGAACCAAACTTATCATCCTCCGTAGGACTAACATAACCACTGGCTGTAGGTTCTATGGTACTCGCTTTCCTTTTCCTTTTCTTTTTCTCCTCCTTGTCCTCGCCTCTTTCGAGAGCTTTAGAAGAACTGTTCAAAAATTTCAAAGTTATCTGTCTGTCAAGTCTTTTTATATAAAATCACCATGCAAAATACAAGATATAAACACAAGTTGGATTACCAATCTAATGTAAAAGCTCCATTAGACGATGGATAAAAATAGACTCACCCATTTTCGTTGATTATTCTTGATTCAGAACCAAACTTATTATCCTCCGTAGCACTAACATTTCCAATGGCTGTTGGTTCTATGGTACTCGCTTTCCTTTTATCCTTCACCTTGTTCTCGCTTCTTTCAAGAGCATCAGTAGAACTGTTCAAAAATTTCAAAGTTACTAGCCCGTAAAGTCCTTTTATATACAATCATCATGAAAAATACAAGATAGAGGCACATGTTGGGCTACCAATCTGATGTAAAAGCTCCACTATACTATGAGTAAAAATAAATAGCTATACATTAATGTCTCACCTATTTTGTTTGGTTAGTCTTGCTTCTAACATTTCACTTTCTGTATCACTAACATATCCACTGGCTGTAGGTTCTATGGTACTCGCTTGCTTTTTCTTATTCTTCTTCTCCTTCTTTTTCTTTACAATTGCATCACTGATTCATCAAAATAACACAGTGCTGATATAAATCTTTTGCCCACATTTGACTTTTTTATGTTTTTAAGAAAAAAAATATGCGTAGGTAATTTTAGCCAAATAAAAAGTGATACCCATTTTCTTGAAGAAGTCCACACTGTGTTTCCTCGGGAACTTCATCACCGTTAAGAACTTCATTGCCATCGTTTCTGATCACATTATTCAAACCGATAGATAGTCAAAGACACACAATTTTGTAATTGATCGATTTGTATTCGTTGTTGGAAAACTCACATTACACGGAGATGATCAGCAGCAGGAGTTACAAAGTAACCAGCAAGATGAATGCCACGTGGGCCTTTGACGGAGAAAATGACATCATGGGATTCATCAAACTCGAGTTCTAGTTGACAACAAGTCAAGTTTGGTACGATTAAAGAGCATATTGCTATTTCTGGTTTGTCTCCTATGGAACAATTTACTGTGCTTCTAGCTGGTGAGGTACGTATAGCATCTCCAAGAGTAGCCTGTCAGCCAACAAATTACATTTTACTTTTTGCCAGTTATTATTAGTAGTTTCGGTGGACTAAAAAGTCAGTTAACGAAACGGGGCAAAAAAAGAGTGTACAAGAACATATTAGTTAGTGAAAAGTATTAACACTTTCCTAGAACAGGTTTTCATTAAAAAAAATACTAGAAATTTAGTCACAAATTTATTTAATAATTTGGTTACTTGATTAACATATTAGAAAAACTAAAAATAAGAAAGTAAAGTAATTTTAAATGAGAATTTTGACCTGAGTGATGCGAAGTATTTTAGGATCATTCTGATTGTGCAGCAGTGTGTAAGCTTCATTGGGCTTTAAGTAAACCCCTGTTTTTTTTTTTTTTTTCAACAAAAAAGAGAACCATTCATTAGTTACTTGTAACAAACAATAATAACAATAGTTATGAAAAAGAAAAATTAAACATACCCCAGAAAGACATGATGATGATGATGTTTTGTCTTCTATTTTGGCGGGAAGATAAAGAGGGGATAGAAAGTAAGAAACCCTTTCTTCTTCACTTTGGGTTTTTACTGTATTTGTATTTCTTTTTATGGGCCGTCCATATTTCTCTTTCTCACTAACCTAATTCTTCATCTCTTATTTACTGCTACCAAGGGCTGTCTTAAAATAATTGTCTGCCGCACCAATAAAATTAAAAGCAAATTACCGAAATAAACTTATTTCATACTCAATTTACCAAAACAGACCCATTTCATTAGTTTTACTAAAATGAATTATAAGGCCCTTGTCATGTCATTGTCATTGCATGATTGAATGGTTAAAGTGGTTTTGGTCCCACGAAACATCAACCGTCTAAGTTAGTATATGAAAACATCTTAGCCGTTCAACGATATAATAGTACTTAAATTATTAAATTTTATGTTCACTTGATATCCACTTAGAAACTTAAGCCTCGCCTAGGGAGGTTTTGCATTCGCCTATCTATTAAATGCACGCCCAGATCAACTTTGAAAAACATTCATTTACCAACCTCGCTCGCCCAGACTATGCTTGTTCGCCCACACTTTTCTCTCTCAGCTCTAACTTGAACTTTATAGCACTCACCTACCGTTTAACCCACTCCTCATCTTCCTCCCTCGCCTAGACCTTCCTCCCCTCGCCCTCACCTCTCTCCTAGACACCCCTCGCCCAGTTCCTCATCTTCCTCGCCTAGTTCCTCGCCCAGACCCCAACTTTCCTCGCCTAGATCCTAGCCCAATCTTGCTCCCCTCGCCCATCCATCGCTGATACGCGCGTTCGGGGTCAAAGGGACTTCCTTTTCGTCGAGCAAGTTTTTCAACACCCTAGGCAGTGAACCTAATCGTTGTAGTGTAGTATTAGGGTAAGCCACGGGAATTGATATCGTTCTCTAGGGGAATAGGAATGCTAGTGAGAAGTTACTACGCTAAGGTTGGGGTTGATGAAGATTATTTTTTATCTTTTTATGTTTTTTTTAGGAAATTGAAAGGTACGAATCTCGGGGTTTGTATTTGGGGGTTAGTATTTCTACCGATTACTTCTACTTATTTAATTATCTAAGCTAAGGTGAATGTAGTCTATGTCTATTGTTGTGTGCTCGTATGATGATTAAAAATGTATTTGCTTAGGCTTTATTAATCCCTAGTTATCTCCTATTGATGGTTGAATTGTCACGTCCTTATTCTTAATCGCGTTGTGTCGCTAAGGTCGTAGGGTATGCATTTATCCCTAACTCTTTGAAGCTACCAAAGGTTAATGACTACAAAATCTCTAGGATTTATAAACTTTAACTCTAAGGTATTCTTTGGATGTATAGCCTACAATTACTCTAGGTAATTATAAACTAAGGTTCAACAAAGATTAATCAAGCATTAACAACACAACGAATGACCTATCGCAATACTAGGTCAATCACAATTAAGATAAGAGACAACCAATCAATATTCAATAACTAAGTTTCATATTACCTAAGCAAACACACAAGTAAATTAGCCGGACATGGGGAACATGCAAGCATACACACAATCAATTGAAGACATAATTGAATTAATGAAGTAAAACACTTATCTTGATGTAAGATAGGGTATGGAACCCTAAAATACTGTACAAGACAACCTTGGTTCGGTTTAGGTTTTTACTCCACAAAACTACACACTGAAAACTAAAAAATTCGGATTCTATATATAAGGGGCGTCACCCTTTAATTTGTGACCCCGTCGGGTCGCCGTCATTAGGGTTTCGTCTTGGCCACGTTAGCATTGCGACGACGTCACCTTATGTCTGTGACGCCGTCTCCTTCAGTCTCTGACGTCGTCTGGATCAAATCTAGGCCGTCTGAGTTGCGACGCCCTACTCTTTTAACACCTGATGCCGTCACTTGTAAATAAGCAATTTGGCTACTGAGTCGTCACAAAATTTGTTCCGACGGCGTCACAAGTATAACCTGACGCCGTCCTCTTTCAATTCAGCAGCTTGAGTGTCTCGATTCTTGACTTTAGCCATTTTCTTCGTATATTCGCGCCTTTTCGTCCGAATAAGTGTCATTCCAGCAATTTGCCTTCAAGGGACCTAAAAAGTGAAAAGGAACGATATTAAGTAATAACAGATACAAAAGTGATCAAATAAGGGCTTAAGTGACCCCTAAAAAAGGTACATTTTAAAACCTTATCAAATATCCCTACACTTGGTAACTTGTCCTCAAGCAAATGTGCTTTTAGCCAATTAATTTATAAGTTAGGGGTCATGAAGCATTAGTTTAGAACGATCCATAACACATATAAGCCCCGCAAAAGTCATAACAAGCACGAAAATTACATACTAGCACCTCACATCATCTCTCGGGTGTATATGAAATATAACAAGTTAGAAATGGAAGATAAACACTCATTAACCGGTCCTAGTACATAGATTACCATAGGCTTGAGACTAGATCAAACATCCATCGCTTTGGCGTAAGCACCTAGGAAAGACTATCCAAGAGGTCTTTTAAAGGGTTGCAATGATAGGTTTACGGTAGGGAAACAAAGGGTTTGGTGGGATAGGCGATTTAGTGGTAGCAAGTCAAAAATCTTTATGTTACAAGCATGCGAAGAATGGCGTTGCTAAGCGAAGACTCGACACTCTAAACTCTAGATAAATTGAAATAAACAAACATAAATTTAAAGATAGATGTAGGATGGTAGCCCGTTTTTTTTTTTTTTTTTTTTTTTTTTTTTTTTTTTTTTTTTTTAACACTCTATTTTTTTCTTTTTCTCTTTTTTTTTTCTTTTTTTTCGATTTTTTTTCATACACTTTTACTCTACCATCCTCTACGATAACATCAAAATGATAGGGATTTATAAGCACATCCCTACACTTGAGTTTTTATTACTCTAACACTAATTTGACCCGAATTGAAAAGATCAAAACACTTGGAGTACATTATTACGCAAATAAAGGGAATTTGAATTTAACGTTCCCTTCCCGTCATTTCATAAAATTTAACTTTTCCCGTGATTCCCAATCGTCCCAAAACTGTGTACAAAGGATATGACTCGACTTAGCAACTTATGCAAGCAACTAGATAATTGAACTAAGGGTTTAGTGTGATAACAATAATGCACTAAAAGTGAGTGCATACAAGGTAGGCTAAGGCGATTTGGGTGTACATTTGGGGGTGGATTGTAAACAATGCTCTTCATTGACATTCCGGAAAAACCGAAACATCACGAGAACCGCGAAAAGGATAGGCTCTGAGGGGTTAACTAGGGGTATCGTGTACTAAAGATGAGTACAATGAAAGGGTGTGGGGGAATTACTCAACCGATGTGGAAGAAGTAATTATATTACGAGTATCAAACAAGGGTTATCCTAATGCCTCTTATCATTTAGTTATTCCTAACTACACAAGTGTAGTCTTACTAGCGATCTCGGAATGCATCACAAAACAAGTTCTAGAATCTATTATACTACCGGTTCACACTCTAAGCATTAAAGATGAATGCTTTAATTCCTACAAATCTAAGGGTGATCCTCACATTTTGGGTGGAATTTAAGTGGTAAGGGGTTTTTGTGCTAGTCATATAATTTCCTATCCATGAGACGTTTTATTAAGACTAATGGCCCACTCCTACATGTCATGAAAAATTTTAAATTTGGGGCCAAAATTTCCCTAACCGATATTTCTCATTGTTTATTACACAAATGCAATTGGACAAAGCAAATAGTCAAGGACAAACATAGTTTCAAAGTTCCCGTTTTATTTTCCCTCCCTACACTTAAACTGAACATTGTCCCCAATGTTCTCCGAAAGTATCAAAGTTATGATAATGGAAGGTAAAAAACTAAAGAAACTAATACTCCCCTGATTAGCTCGGTAGGATCCGTATAAAGTGGTGGTTACATCTTTCTTCAAGAAGAACGTTTGCGTTAAAAGCTCCTTCTCATCTTATGCATCTTCTTCTTGGTAAATTAAACCTGCACACTTGAAGAAAACAAACGAAACCTTCGCGTAAAATCGGCGGTAACAATATATATAAGACTCTACTAAACTAGGATATAATGCTTGTGGAATGGATGTTCACAGATTTTCTGGAAAATTAAGACCTGGAAAATTCCAAAAATTTATAAGTAGCTCAGAAAACGAGAAAAAGTAATAAGCTGTTTCTGCTCCTGCTGACGCCGTCAGGTTACTATTCTGACGCCGTCAGGTTATCCTGACTGAAATTGGTCTGCGATTTTCTGGAAAATTTACATCTTTAGAATCTGGAAAAATTTCCTGCAAAACATCCATTATGACTCGATACAAGCATTTGACTCGAACAAACACACATGTATATCTTTTAATTAATTGTAATTCTCATGCTCACGTTTCTTTTGAAAACGTGTGTAATCCTCCCTACACTTATCCCTTATGTAAAATACCTTTATATGTAATTAAGATGAGGTTAAAGACAAAAAAAAAGCATTTTTACAAATTCGAACATGAGAATAAACAATCAATAAAAAGATATACGACACACAAACAAGCAAACAATTAAGCATGGGTTGCCTCCCACGAAGCGCTTTTCTTTATTTATGAGTCTTGTAGCTAGACTCGAGGTCGTGCCCCTACGTGACTTCATTACCGTCACCTTCTTCCTCATGACGGTCTCTATTGGGGGATTCCATGTTGTAAAAGTGCCCTATGATGCACCTTTCTAAGAGGTCGTCCTCTCCCCAATCGGTTCTATATTCCGGTCCTAAGTTCAAGCAATCCTTATAGAAATCGAAAATCTTGCCCATAACATAATCTACTCCCTTCTCTTTATCCTCCTCATTCCTATAGTAGACCGATAGTTTAAGTTCATTTTCATCACTGGAGAGTGATGAAAACTTTTCAATCTTAAACGGCATTTGGTAAGCTACCTCATCGGTCTCATCTTTGAATCTTACTATTCCTAATGACGGATCATAAGTCATCCCGGTGTTTTCTATGAAAGGCTTTCCTAGAATAACGTGGGACAAGCTAGGATCTATGGCCGTACTAATGTCGTTCACAATTATGAAATCCGTAGGAAACGTGAAACTTCCTACATACATGGGCAATCCCTTAACTCTACCAAGAAAGTTGCAACTAACCCTAGGATTATCGGGATCTTGCCTAGTTGGGATAGGCTTTTTCATTACCCAATTATAATAGGTGCTAGTCATTATGTTTATTGGGGACTTGCGGTCAATGTAGGCCTTTGCCACGAAAAGGTGTCCTATGCAACATGGTATGTTAAGATTCCAAGGTTTCCCAAACTTGATCCTAGGGCTTCTCCTAACATACATGTGACGGAGGTCACGTACTAAGTGAGGGTGGCGAGAGAGTTCTTCTTCCATAGGAAACTTATTGAAATAGTCATGGTCTACTTCATCTACTTCCTCGGTTGTTTCATTCTTAGGTGTTTCACTAACCTCAAGTATCGTCTCATGGTCCGCTTCGTCATTTGTTCTATTAGGTTTCACTAAGGTGATGGTATTAACGAATTGAACGTGCTTAGCTAACTTACTTGGGTCCTTAATCTCTACACCGGAAGCTTCGGGAGTTCAGATAGCATTAACCTTCCTATCACTATTGGTCATGGCTTTCAAGAGGTTATCTATCTTCCTATCCATCTCGGCTTGTTGTTGGTTAAAACGGTCCGAGAGCTTAGCTATTTGAGCTTCTTGGGATGCGACTAGGTGTTGCAACATCCCTTCTATGTTTTGTTGGCTAGGGCCGTGAGATGGGGGCCACGAGAAATCATTAGATGTGAATTCTTTGGTTTGTCCCCAATAAAAGTCGGGCTTACCCTTTGATGTGCTACGTGTGTACAAGTTTTAAATTTATAAACACGATTTAACCATCTAATCCTATTAACACATACGAGCAAGTATACTTGTCCGCAATAGCAAAGTTTGGTAAGTCGAGATCGTCCCAAGAGATTTTCGAGTTTGAAATTGTTTTGTATGAAAAGATTCCAACAAGAAAGCTTGTCAAGGCTTCCTCAAATAGTGGTGTTCTAGCGAAATTCAATAATAAGAAATTTATATACTTGTGTGTAAGCCATAATCAATCATAAAAGTGTTCATGAAGGTTTGGGTGTAAACTCTTGATGTGATGCACAAATCATAAGCAAATGATCCTCAACCATGGTATATGTTTGTAAAAATCATTCAAAGAACAAAAACATATAGGTAATCCTTTCGGTCCTTATCCTAATGATTATTCTTTTAGAAAATCCATTTGTTTGCAACATGTTCTCATTAAACTTGTTCTTACGAATCTTACCCTTTCGTGATGAAAATGTTCCTAGTCTTGTTTTAATAAGTAAACATGGTGGTTGTCAATCACCATATGCCCATACTAGTTTGTCACTCACTTTTTGGAATAAAACACAAGAGAAATCCTTTCGGTCCTTTTTCTTAAAACATGTTTTATCAACAAATCAACCAAGACTAGTATTTTTCCAACAAACTTATTTAAACAAGATCATATATGCATGCATCACATTTTGAGAACACTAGAATGATTAACTACATCCCAACACGCAAGTATATCCCAAAACTACTCCATGATAATAATAATAACTAAACACAAATCATAACAAAGTAATTCCAACAATTCAAGAGAATAGAATTCCATAACAAAGTTCATAGAATACCTATACTTTTGTGATTACAAGAATTAGGATTCGTGGATTGTAGCAACCACGTGCCTCCAATCACCTAGGTTCACCGTATACCTCCAAAATACCAAAACTATGGACGAGAATTGTTTCCTCCTTGCTCCTGGGCAGATACTAGACTTTTGGGATGATAAAAATGGTTGGTATTAGTTTTGGTGTAAACTAATACACTTTTGGTTGTGTCACACTTTGTAAACTTAGTACTAGGTTCATTATATAGCCACAAAAGCTTGTCTAACTGCTAAAAATGTTCTCCCCAAGTAAATATCAAGAAATGATCGGACTCCCATGATTATGGGGAGTTAAGGCAACAATAAATGCAATTTTGTGTAACTGCAGTACAAGAAACCGGATCGGTTATAGATACAACCGGATCGGTTACGTCTTGACCCAACGCCCAGCCGGATCCGGTTACGGGTTGTGACCGATCGGCTGGGTTTGTGCTGTTTTGACTTTTATTGACTTTTTGCTTGTACGCTTCATTCTTTGCTTTCGCTGCTGATTTCCAAGGTAAAACTTAATCCTTCCTTGTTGTAGACACTTAGAAACCATTATGCTTCCCAATCATTGAGTCCAAAAGCTTCCTTGCTCGATTTCCTTTCTTAGAATCTTCCAAATGTGCATAAAAACTTCATTTCTTCATCATTCGTGATACCTGGCTACATATACATACACAATACGCATCTTTTGCACTTTTGCAACAATTATGAGTAAATATAGCCGATTATCATGCACAAAACCAACAATAACGCTACTAAAAACATGTTCATTTTAGGCGTTATCAAATTCCCCCACACTTAAGCTCTACTCGCCCTCGAGTAGGTCTAACATTTGCAAAGATTGATTTCAATGGTCTTGACACCATGGTTCCAAAAATGTAACAATCATCCCCAAAAGAGATAATCATTGTTTTGCTTTTAAATATGTGAAAACTTTTAAAAATGAACCAAACACTTTAGATAACATAACTAGAACATCTCACGAATGATTTTAAGAATTCACTCAACACTCATATATTGGTGGGTATATGTAAATCACTCAATGCCTAGTCATGATCAATGCTTCTTACCATAAGCTTGTACAAGTATCAAAACAAAGAAAATAAATTCATCAAAGAGGGCTTTTATTCGGGTTATATAGTTAAGGCTAAGGGTTCATAAAAGGGTATGGATAAGGCATGGAATAGTTTATGAAATTGGTGTAAAAAGGAAATAAAGTCAAGTCTAAACCTCCATGTTGCTAGCCATCATACAAACCACAATCCCGAAAATGATTATTTCACCTCTTCTAATATCGATCTCCGCAAATATGTATAACTCCATTTAGCTCATTGGCTAATCAATATCCTCATATAGCTCATTGGCTATAACCATTTTTTTTAACAATGTTCCCCCACACTTAGTGTAAGCATACACCACAAAAAAAAATCGAGAAAGACGTCTCTTTCATCTATGATGGATAATGGTACACACTATAAACAAAGTGTAGCTTCTTCATAATCATCAAAAATCTTCCAACATTCCAAACAACTAGCAACAAACCATTAGACATAACAAGGGTTGGCTAAAGTTTAAAGTGTAAAATCTTTTTGTATTTTTCTGGATTTAATAGAAACGAAAGAATGGCTCAAAAGGTGTAACTAAGGGTATCTAGTGCTAAAGATGAGCACTAACAAATGGGTCCATATAAAGGTGGTTAACTAACCGATGTGGTTAGCTAATATATCATTAGATGTAAATGGAAGGCCATTTGGGTTAAATCCTAAGATGCCTCTTATCAATTGAAAATATTTATATCACTCGGAAGTGATTTTAACCGTAATGCATAACCAATACAAGTTCTAGAATTGACATAATCACCGGCACACTCATAGCAAATATAAAACAAAAGATGTGTTTTATACAAAAAGAAACCTCACAATTGTGTGGAAAAAGGCTATTATGCATGCTAGAAAATGCTATCGAATCCAAAATGAATTACTTCCGTAATTTGGTTCAAATCCAAAAATTTTCAAAAACCTCATTTTACCATTGAAATACCCAAGTTGTTGTTTTTTAATATTTATCAATAATGCGTGAAAACAACTAGACCATCAAGGGCGAATTCCTTCTAATCACTTGTATCCAAAAAAAAATTAAAAATGCACATCATTTTTCCTATATTATTCCCTCCCCCATACTTAAGTTTTGCATTGCCCTCAATGTAATAAAAATGAACTTCAAAGTAAAGAAAATGGGAAAAAATGATAGTAAAAAGATACCACAAGATAGAATATGCAATACGCATATTGGGTCTTAAGAAAGCACGTGAGTTATCCAACTCCAAATATTTGACCATCAATAAGCTTCCGGCACATCCATCCTGCAAACAAAAACTGCAAAACACAATACACAAAACAAAACAATCCAAATGCAAATGCTACTAAAAACAAAATAAAACCACACAAAATATAAATCATCCTAAAGAAATAGAAATAAAATTGTTTAACACATCATAATCATTGTCTTTGAAACCATAAATCACGAATGATCCACGATCACTCCTCGTCTTCGCTCATGTCATCACCTTCTTCATCATCATACTCATCATCATCATCTCTTTCGGTTACATAGTTCTCGTCTATAATCTCCGAACAAACTCTCCTTTTCTTCTTCTTTCCTCCAACTCCTGATGACGATCCTCCAATATCATAACTTGCTCCACCAACCTCAGGTAATCGACCATATGGGGGCACTGGATCAGGAAATGGTGCGTACCCAGGATATGGATATGGATAGGGTCCAGGATAAGAAGTGTAAGGGAAAGGATATGGTGGAACATTGGGTGGATTGTAGGGTGGTAACTCATAATTGGCTTCTCGAGCCATGTGTTGAAACATAGGCATTGAATAATCATTGATGTAGTTATTTCTTAACATCATTGAGTCTCTCCACACATCCCTACATTGAATCTCATCTAAATGTTGGTTCCACTCTCCCCAACCTGAATCAAAACTACTGGACGTACCCGTTTGCACGTTCTCCATTGGTATACTCCCCTGCTGTTGTGGTGGTTGTTGTTGTTGTTGTGGTTCAATCCATAACCCCAAGGTTTTCAATCTCCTATTCAAAGCGTTCCCAAAACCTTGTGCAGTCCACATTTCACTATACTTTGGCTCTCCACACTTAGCCAATTCCTCATCAACATGATACCCAAGATTCTTTGCTAACTTCGTCACTAAATGTCCTCCACAAATGTAGCTATTGCTCTTGATTCCCGGGGCCCTCCTAGATAAATACTCTGCTATCTGCCAAACTGCATTACCGTCCTTAGTTTCCTCTAGCAACTTCATTACCCATAAGTCCGGTTTCTGACATTTGTCCCTACTTCCAAACATATTAAACGGCCCGGTCACTATCAACTTGTGAAGTATCCTCATCAATGGATTCCTGATGGTTGAAGCATTCCTCCTAGCGCAAGAAGGATCTCCCACTTGTTTCCAATAAGCGGGAATACTTGGATAGTTCTTCTCAAATCTTCGAAGCCTCGAAAAGTGAGCTTTAAATAACCGATGATTAACCTCATGTGGCTCATACAAACCAAGAGCCACGCCAAAAGCCGGCAAAGTGTATGCATGATCCCTTCCACAAAGCCTAAACCAAACACAAACTTCCGTCATCAAATTCCGAACATTCACCTTTATTTCAAAATACATGGTTGAAAAGAACTCCATACACCATTCTCGATAGACAGCTTCATCAACGCTAAATGCTCTTTCCCATGACAAATCGTTGAACGAATCTCCATCCCCTAGATACACATAAGATGTCCGCATCATTCCTCTCAACTCATCTTCACAATCACACTCCTCAAACAAAATCAATCACCCTTGGAACCAAACATGTCCTACGTTGCAATTTTGATAACCTTTCCCGGAAAGCATGTTTCTCCCCGTCGGTGAGATCTTTAAACTTTAAGTTGGCATTTGCCTCCGTTTTCAAGTTATACTTAACTTTCTTCTTTTCGTTCCTTTCACAAAACTTCGTAACAAGCGGGTTCATTGGAATCGCCTCCGAGCTTGAGTTACCTACAACAATTCTCTGTAGAAATCACAAAAATAAGATAATATAAGAGTATTAGAACAAACAAGAAGGTCCAAGGAACCCTCTAAGATCCATTTCAAAATTTCAAAAATTTCCACCACAGAAGCTCCAACCGGATTCGGTTTCTGAGAAACCGAATCGGTTACTCAATTGACCAATTCAACCGATCGGTTGCAATGCGCAACCGAATCGGTTGTGCAGTCTGCATAAGGCTTTGCCTTTTTAAACCATTTCTCACTCGAATTTTCTAAGTTCATTCCACTCCTAGATCGCATTCTAACATCCCTAATGATTTCCACATCCTTGAATTACTCTAAATTTGCTTTTCAAACTTCAAATCATCAACTTAGAACTCAGCTTGATAAAACCTATCTTCTTCAATCATTAGTTCTAATCAATAATGTGGCATCTATAACTCACAAAACATGTCATCTACCATTAGGAATCACCAATTGCATCATAACTTGATTCACTTAGCACAATCTAATTAAATCCAAAAATTCAATCATCTAATACTCATTCTATGGTGAACCAATCACTACAATTCTTTATGTAATGCATTCCTATGTCAATTACCCACTTAATCCAAAGATATTACAACTTAATTCGAATTATAACAAAAACCCCCAAATTGGTGACCTAATATTCAATCCGAATCAATTGTTCTAACTAAACCTCAATTGAGTTAATTGAATGTAGATGCTTACTTGTTTGGGTGCCATGATGTTATCCTACCACTTAAACAATCTTCACTCAACTTCTCTTGGATGAATTTTGCAAAACCCAGCTGGGAATTAGTGTGTGTGTGTGTTTTTTCTGCAAAAGTGAATTTTTGGTTTTTATACTCGAATGCAACCGGTTCAGTCATGGACACAACCGTTTCGGTATGCATTTTGCAAAATTTTGCATTTTCACATGTTACTTAGGCATTTACCTTCCAAGCAACAAAATTTTACTCAAACATCCTGTTAAAGATTCACACATTCATCCACCATTTGGAAATTTCAACAATCATCCAATCTAAAAACTCAAATCATCATTCTAATGAACTAAACCAAACTTCAACTCCAAACTTATAATCATAATGCATTAACCAAATTACCTCAATCATAAAAATAAAATAAGAAACAAAAATCCTAAATGCATCAAATAAAAAAGAAATAAATAGTTCATGAAACTCAAGCAAATAATTGCTTGTTTATTACGGTTCCTTGTCTTCTCCTTAGAATTCCTCGAAATACTCTTGTCTTAGGATGTCCTCGCTTTGAAATTTCCCGGTTAACTCACGGAACGTTTCAAAAGTTTTGAACTTTCTCATGAATCTTCTTTCGCCCGGACAAAGTATGTCGAACTTAACATGCCAATCTCCATCTCCAGCTTGTCTCTTGTAAATTCCCGAACCCTCGGGTTTCTACTCCATATTCTTAAGTTGCACCGGTAAAGAACCTAAAAAGTCGGTCAACTTCTTGTAAACTAGTATGTTTTTGAACGGGTTATAGAAAGCTTCTACTGCCAATGCACGTTCCATTTCGTCCTCTATATCAAAATAAGGCGGAGCTAACGGTCCAAACATTGGGTTTCCTTGGTTATCACGTCCCACTTCAAAACATGTCAAATCATCATTTGCGTCCATCCATTCCAAATCCTCCATAAATTCCAAAGTTGGTCCTCTTGGTTTCGGATAGTAAGTCTGCTTTGAAATACCATCATCAATAGTCATAGTGCCTCTTCCCATGTCTATAATCGCACCACAAGTTCGTAAGAATGGTCTCCCCAATAGTAATGGTAAACTCTTGTCCACCGGAATATCTAGGACAAGGAAATCAACTAAATACGATTGATAGCCAATCTGCACTCTAACATTTTTTACCTCTCCCATTGTCTTCGCTTGAGAATTATCCGCCATAGTAAGCTTCGAATGATTAGGCTGCGGATTACTTAGTCCTAAAGTCATAAACAACGGATAGGGCATCACATTAACACTTGACCCCGTATCGGCTAAAGCATAAACTGGTGTAGGCCCATTCACTTTTATCGGCAACACAAAATTTCCCGGATCCTTTTCCTTCCTTGGCATGCCTCTAAACAATATTCTATCTCGCTCCTCCTCCGTGAGATTCTTATCTTCCAATCTAGCCCTCGCTAGCATCACAGCATCCAACTTCTTTCGGTAAAGCACGTAATCTTGAAGTACCTCTATCACTGGTTTCTTCTCATTCAGCTCAAGAATCTTTTGTTCTAGGTTTTCTAAAATAGCTTCTTTTTGTTTGTCGGTTAAAGGTTTGAAAGTGGGTGGTGATGATGGTGTGTAATCATTTTTATTGGTGGTTGTAACACCCCCAAAATCACAATGTGACAGCGGAAGACTATTTGGGGTATTACTTAGAGGATCATAATCATAAGTTATAGAAAACGACTCTAAAGAGACGTTTTAATAAAAGGTAGTTACCATTTCATAGAACTCAGCGTTTTGGAAACACAAAAAGGAATACCACATGTTTTTGAGGTTACACAAAAGATAGTTTAAATATTTACGAAATGATAACTTTAATTGAAAACAACACCACTTCAAGCGTCCCATGACGTCCACTCCACGCCTTCATGATATTCTAATTAGTACCTGAGATGAACATGCTTAAAAAGTCAACAAAAGTTGAGTGATATTCATAGGTTTAAATAAATGGTTGAAAACAAGTAAGAGATGATAATTGCTTCGAATACAATCACCATGGAAAACATAGATTATTATTATGCACTAAGCTCATGACACCAAACTAACTGCATACACCTAATTACTGGCGTAAGTAATAATATTGCCCTCAGAGATGGAATTGCCAATTCCATAGTTAACCAAATATAGTGCGCCCCGGTTATTTCCGATAACCGAGTCGGGTTCGTTAATTCCCATAGTACTATCCACAATATTCGCGTTCACTAGTAAGTGATTAATGGTTCATGATGTAAGGGACTTATGGCAGGCAACTTAGGCTATAATAATAATGATCAGGCAAGCATACAGTTTAAGAAAAGACTTGTGTTCTAGTTTATAGCATGCATCTCCCTCGCGGGGTTTGAAAGAAATAAGTAAAGGCGAGGCTATGAACTCACCTTAGCAAATGGTATTCGAGTAGTGTAAAGTCAAGTAGTATGAGCACGATGTACCGTCACGCGACCTATAATTAGTATGGCAAGTCTCAGAATAATGATATACGTTTTGGTTTACGACCAAAATAATAGAGCATTTTAACGTATTTAGATTCCCCGAGTATTTTATCGGAATATATATATCTTTACATATACTTAATGATTTTCTAAAATGTACACATGTACTTATATATATATATTTGTGCATGGAATAAACCTTATCGTTATTTGAAAATATTAAGTTCAATATTCTTATTTTTACGGGTTTATAATGAAATCATAAGTTTTGTTAAACTTTTCTCAAATTTACACTTTTTACCCTTAATTTACAAAAAGTACAAGTTTAGCCCCTAAACTTTTAGAAATTGACACTTTGTACCCCTAATATCATATGCTTTAAAGTTTCCAGATTTGACACTTTTAGTCCCTCGAAAATCTGTTTTAGCAAAACACTTGTAAAACTTACTTTTGTTACACCTTTAATATTTACTCAAGTATTAGTTTAATTGAAGTGGAGGGGTATGTTTTGCCAAAGAGTGATAGTTATATAAAAAAAAAAGAATGGACAAAGTGCCACCAGTGGGTTTCGAACCAAGGACCTCTCGCCCATAGCCCATGCGTGATAACCAACTGAGCTAGGCTTGCTTTGTGTTTTATTCTTACGTGATATGCTATATAAGGTGCAGCTGCTGTGTTATATTTTTAAGTAAAAACATCATCTGTGTCGTGGGGATGCATGGTTTCTTTTTGTTGCCATTTCTATTTCTTAGTGAACTCAAGTTGTGAGTATTACTTGTATTTCATTTTAGTTTGTAGTTAGTTTCGAAATGGGTTGACAACAAAACGAGTTTTCTATCCATTCAAGTTTAATATGATAGTAGGTAACATGATACGTAGCTTTTTATAAACGAGTTCGTGTACAAGTGTCGTGACAACATATCGACGTGTTATAAATGATTTGGTTAAGAAACTATATCCTCCTACATACGGAAAAGGGAGGAATACTTACGACACCAAGAATGGTGGTGGAGAACAAGAATGAGGACCAAAGAAACCCGATATGCTTCCCAAAGTGAACCCGATATGCGTTCCAAAGTGAACCCGATTACCTTGCTTCTAAGACCCTTATGTTTGATTTCAAGTACCCTTAGTTTTCCTTTGAGTGTTTGAAAGATTTAATGAGCTTGAAGAGGGTTGTGGAAGAGTATGTGTCGAAGTGAGCTAGAGCAAACCAAGAGAAAACCAAGCTTCCAAGGCTAAACTTTGCATACACTTAGAGGTTTTTGGTGAGATTTTGTAAGTGAGATGTGTGATGAACTTGTGGGTTCGTGGGTTTTTAAGAAGAAGAGAAGAAGAACTTTTGGTTAAAGACCAAGAGTTTATGTTGAGCATTGGTACATGAAACCTTGATTATACTTGCACCTAGGAAGTATTTAAGAAAACAAGCAAATGGATTTTGGTTTTAGGAGGTATACGGCAGCCAAAGGACAAAGAAGAAGTGAAATGTGTCTCTTTGCATGGGAAATATGCTTAATCATGTCTCAAAAGTCAAAGTGCTTGGTTACATGTTGGGTTTTATGTTTACTTCTCAAACAATATTTCAAAAGTCAATGTATTTGCAAGTTTTGAAGAGATGGGTGTACCTCTTGTGGGTATATTCGGTTACAAGAAAAAAGAAAGAAAGAAAGGATCTCATTTAGGTCCAATAGTCTAGTGTTTAACAAGGTGTATGGATGTTATATGTTATTAGTTAGTTCATAATGTGTAAGGTAGCCTTTCACATCTTTTTAATATAACATGTGACACTATGAGTTGTAATTTGGGTGGTAACGTGTAGGATTATCTCAAATTTTCGTTATGTATTTCGTGTCCCGTTTGAGCTTAAATCTGGGTCACGGTGTCCCGGTTTGACGCTTTTGACCAAACGTGTAATATATAATTTTTGGCATGTTTTTATAAAGGTAAAAATAAAATATTAATTCTAACTCGTAGAAATATTTATTTGACTTTAGCCATAACTAATTGAGTGTCGGTACGCGTGCGGCTCGTAAGACAAGAAAATTTCTTGTGAGACTGATTTCAGTTATCAGTAAATATCGGGCATGATTAAATAAGACTACTCGGAGATGCATAAATTTGTATGCAATAAAATGAAACGTACATGCTAAATTGCTCACTTAGCTTAAATAAGTTTTGATAAATAACCTAGTTTATTAATATGAAAGTTGATGATAGTGAAATTTTACAGGTGGCTACAGTACCAACCCCTTAAGAGAATTTCGTCCGCGGAATTTTTAGTTTACGGTGGTTGTCGGAGTTGTATTTGCAAAGAGATGTGGGTACTTAACACGCATGGTGTCTTCGCGCTCCCACGTGTACTCCGGTCCTCTCTTGGAGTTCCATCTAACTTTGACGATAGGGATGCGACTTTGCTTAAGTCGCTTGACTTCCCTATCCATGATTTCAATTGGTTCTTCGACAAAGTTGAGCTTGTCATCGAGTTTAATCTCTTTTTGTGAAACGACCATAGATTCATCCGACAAGCATTTCTTCAGATTTGAGACGTGAAAGGTAGGGTGCACTCTACTAAGTTCTTCCGGGAGATCAAGCTTGTAAGCAACCGGGCCGATTCTCTCCAGAATCTTGAAAGGGCCAATGTATCGAGGGTGTAACTTTCCTCGTTTTCCAAATCGAACCTTTCCTTTCCAAGGTGATACTTTTAACATAACTCGATCACCAACTTGAAATTCCATGGGTTTCCTTCTAACATCGGCGTAACTCTTTTGTCGATCTCTAGCAGCTTGGAGTCGTTGACGAATTTGTACAATCTTCTCGGTTGTTTCTTGGACAAGCTCAGGTCCAGTGAGTTGGACATCTCCAACCTCGGCCCAACAAACAGGTGATCGACACTTTCGACCATAAAGTGCCTCGAATGGGGCTGCCTTGATGCTAGCGTGGTAACTATTGTTGTAGGAGAATTCCGCCAAAGGTAAGTGTTTATCCCAACCTTTTCCAAAATCGATCACACATGCTCGGAGCATGTCCTCCAAGGTTTGGATAGTCCTTTCGCTTGGGCCATCGGTTTGAGGGTGATATGCGGTACTCATATCCAAACGAGTACCTAAGGCCTTTTGAAGAGATTTCCAGAAGTGTGAAGTAAAATGACTGTCACGATCAGAAATGATGGAAATTGGTACTCCATGACGGGATACAATTTCCTTCAGGTATAGTTGAGCAAGGGTTTCCATTTCATCATTCTCCTTGATGGGTAGGAAATGAGCGGATTTGGTAAGGCGATCAATGATGACCCAAATGGTGTCGTAACCTCTAGCAGTCTTTGGTAGTTTGGTTATGAAATCCATAGTGATTCTCTCCCACTTCCAAACTGGAAGTTCGGGTTGAGTTAACAATCTGGAAGGTTTTTGACATTCGGCTTTGACTCGAGAACAGGTGAGACATTTCCCAACGTACGTTGCAATTTCAGCTTTCATGTTTGGCCACCAATAAAGCTTCTTGAGATCTTGGTACATTTTGTTGGATCCCGGGTGAATGGAATATTTATACTTGTGAGACTCATGCATGATGAGTTCCCGTATTCCTCCATAAAGTGGTATCCAACTTCTATCGCCAAAACATAAAGTTCCATTCGATCTTTGCGCAAAACCATTCTCGTTTTCCGGCATTCCAAAGATTCTCTCGTGGGGACGGTTTTCAGGTTTGAGAGCTTCAGCTTGAGCTTCAAGGATTTTTGATGGAAGGGGTGACTTAATTGTCATTCCCAAGGATCTTACTCGGAGAGGTTTAGGTCGATCCTTTCGACTAAGAGCATCAGCCACGACATATGCTTTTCCAGGGTGATAACGGATTTCACAGTCGTAATCACTAAGCAATTCTAGCCATCGGCGTTGTCGCATGTTTAACTCCTTTTGATCAAGAATGTGTTGGAGACTTTTATGGTCGGTGAACACCGTACACTTGGTCCCATATAGGTAATGTCTCCATATTTTGAGAGCGAAAACCACGGCTCCTAATTCTAAGTCATGAGTAGTGTAGTTCTTTTCGTGAGTTTTGAGTTGTCGCGAAGCATAGGCGATCACTTTGTTTCTTTGCATCAATACCGCACCTAACCCTAGGTGTGATGCATCACAGTAGACCACAAAATCTTCCACTCCATCAGGTAAGGCCAAGATAGGAGCTTCGCAAAGCTTTTGTTTTAAGAGTTGAAAAGCTAACTCTTGTTCCTCACCCCAGTCAAAATTCTTCTTTTTCTGGGTTAACTCCGTTAGAGGTTTAGCGATTTTTGAGAATCCTTCGATAAATCTTCGATAATAACCCGCAAGACCTAAAAATTGGCGTATCTCGGTAGGGGTAGTAAGGGATGACCAATCTTTGACAGCTTCGATTTTTGAAGGATCAACATGAAGACCATTACTATCTATCACGTGACCAAGGAATTGAACTTTTTGAATCCAGAAGTCGCACTTGGAAAACTTAGCATACAGTTCTTCTTTCTTGAGCAGCTCAAGGATGGCTTTCAAGTGTTCCGCATGCTCTTCCTTGTTGCGGGAATAGATGAGAATGTCGTCAATGAACACAATCACAAATTTGTCCAAGTAAGGTTTACACACTCGGTTCATCAGGTCCATAAATACCGCCGGTGCATTTGTCAAACCAAATGGCATCACTTGGAACTCATAGTGGCCGTATCGTGTTCGGAAAGCAGTTTTTGGAATATCTTCTTCTCTTACTCTCAGTTGGTGATACCCAGATCTCAGATCAATCTTGGAGTAGACGCTTGACCCTTGCAGTTGGTCAAACAAATCATCAATTCTAGGCAATGGATATCGATTCTTCACCGTTAGCTTGTTCAGTTCACGGTAATCGATGCACATACGAAAAGATCCGTCCTTCTTTTTGACAAATAAGACCGGAGCTCCCCAAGGCGAAGAACTCGGTCGAATGAATCCTTTTTCGGACAATTCTTGAAGTTGGTCAGACAATTCTTGTAGTTCAGAGGGTGCCAATCTATAAGGTGCTCGTGCCACGGGTGCCGCTCCCGGCATTAGCTCGATTTGGAATTCTACTTGCCGAACCGGAGGAAGACCAGGCAAGTCTTCAGGAAATACTTCGGGAAAATCCCTAGCCACGGGGACGTCTTTTAGTTGCTTCTCATCCGCTTTCTTCTTCTCCGTTACTTGTGCTAGAAAAATGTGGCATCCTTTTTCTATGTACTTTGCAGTTTTGACGCACGAGATGATATTCAATCGGGTTTTACTACGATCACCTCGAATGATTAGAATTTTGCCATTGAGAGGAAGGTGAACGACTTTCTCGTCACAGATGATTCTTGCACGATTCTTGGATAGCCAATCCATGCCAATGACAGTATCGAAGCTACCAAGTTGGATAGGCATAAGGTCTATATCGAACGGGTGGTTTGATAAAGATAGGTTGCAACCTCGAAGGATAGTGTTAGTTCCTACTATTTTTCCATCGGCTAGCTCTACTTCATATGTGGTATCTAGGGTAGTTGGGGTGACTTTTAACAAAGGTGCAAACTTAGAGGACACAAAGCTTTTGTCGGCTCCAGAATCAAATAACACCTTAGCTAAATGATGATTGAGTGAAAACATACCCGTAACGACGTCCGGGTTTTCTTGTGCATCTCCATCTCCTAGCACATAAGCTCTTGCTCTAGCAGGGTTGTTGTTGTTATTGTTGTTGTTGTTCCCGTACAGTTTTGGGCATCTACTCTTGACATGCCCAGCTTCTCCACATCCAAAGCAAGTTATCCCCATGGGTTGAAGGTTACTTCCAGTAGCAGGGCTTCGGCAATCCTTGTGGGTATGGCCCACTTTGTTACACTTCCCACACTTAATAGTACAACGTCCCACATGATGCAGGTTGCATCGAGTGCACAAAGGATGTGGTCCAGCATAGCCTCTTCCAGTGGCGGGTGTAGCGGCATAAGCCCTCACAACTTCTTGCCTACGGTTTTGTTGATTGTGGTGGTTGTTTCGGTTTTGGTGGTATGGGTTGGGATTGTTGTTGCGGTGTTGATTGTGATTGTTGCGGCCTTGGTTGTTGTTGTTGCGGTTATTGTTGTGATGGAAAGAGTTGTTGTGGTTGTAGTTGTTTGAAGTGTTGCCTCGACGGTCATCAAACTTCCTTTTGTTGTCGTTATTGCCTTGCACGGATCCATGTTTCAGGACTTGATCCATGAGTTGGTAGGAAATTGTGATCACTTCTTCCACGGTTTTGGGTTTTGATGCAGTAACATTGCCCTCAATGCTTCGGGGTAATCCCCCAATGAGGTTTTCCAGCAACTTAATTTCGTCAGAAACCATGGATGGGCATAGAGCTTTCAATTCTTGGAAGCGCTTGAAGTAGGTTTTGAGATCATTGCCCTTAGTAGTCAGATGATAGAATTCATCTTCAAGTTTCTTGATCTCGATCCTTGGACAGTATTGCTTCATCATCAATTGCTTTAGTTCAGTCCAAGTGGTTTTGTAGGCTTCTTCCATGCCAATAGGTTGGGCATGAGCCTTCCACCAAGACAATGCATCTTCCAGCAGAGTACCAGTAGCAAATTTCACTTTGCAATCTTCTGAGCAATCACTTAGAAGAAACACAGTTTCAGATCTTTCGAACCAATGAATAAGGCCAACTGCGCCTTCAGTTCCTTTGAAGAAGGTAGGTTTGCAATTCATGAACTCCTTGTATCCACATTTGCGATTTACCACAGCTTCATTCCGGTTGGCTTGATTTGGGGCTTCATTTGCTCGAGCTGCCTCAGTAGGTCTTGCAGCAAAAGCAGCACCGATTTCATTAGTAACCAGCCTCTGAATTGCTTCAGGGGTCATCTCGGGAGTTTCAGTAGAGGTAGAGGTAGTTCTTGTTCTTGCCATTTTTCTAAAGACATACACTCAGATTTTAGAATCATTCAACATAAGTGTGAATTATTATAAAAAAAATGGTTTCATAATAGTCAAGATCATCACATTATATCAATAGAGTATAATCATCATGAGAAAGAATCACAATATGTTAGAACCACACAAGAAAATATATATAAATGATCACTTCGATTCATACACCGATAAATAAGAAAGATCATCATACATAAGAACATCGAGAAATAACAACCATAATGCCATATATCTATCATCCATACATAGTGATACAAAACCATACAATGTCGCATAAATAGCTTGTTCGATAGTTTACAAAACATGCGAATACAAGGCCTTTATTAGTGCCACATGCGGCAGGCTAAGGTACCAGAAAACTAAATAGATGAATCACCAATCTAGAGGCTGTCGGGTGTGCTCCTCAATCGGCGCTGTAGGTCACGGACTAGCTCTGCCAGATCGTCCACCTCTCTATCTCGTGCCTCCAATCTCTGCTCTAAAGCAGTAGCACGAGTCTCCATGATAGTCATCCTCTCCGACTGTCGTCGCACAACTCCCTCCAATATCTCAGCTCTGTCCAGCAGTCCTAATCTATCTGACTCCATCCTCCTCTCTAACACTGTAACTGCTCCACTAGCTCTCTCACTCTGGGCACCAATCCTATCAAGCACTCTCTCCATCGTACTCCTCCCTTTAAGGAGCTCTCCAACCTCATCTTCAATGTTCTCGATACGTACCAACGGAACCTCATCAACGAATGCCACAACATCCTCGAGCTGATCCTCAAATCGCAGAACTCGGGCAACTATCAATGGAATGGTATGATGAAGGGGTTCTCCCGTAACCGGAAGAGTCTCAGCAGCAGCAAACCGATGCTCCCCAAGCTCCACAGCGCTAGGTGCACCCTCCTCCGACCTCCATCGACTAATGAGCGGCATCATGTAGGACCAACGTCTAGCATCGACCCTCCTACGGGCTCTCGGCTCAGAGGTACCAAACATAGCCTGGTAATATGGGTCCGAATGTGTGGGTGAGAGACGGGCTCTCTTCCCAAGAGATGTCACCGGCTCAGAGTGTGTCACCAAGGGTGATGGTGCACGGGATGAGGATGAAACCGGTACAGTGGTGGTCTGATAAATGAATGTGGTAGGTGGTGGTAGTGGTGAAACAGGTATGAGTGGTGGTACAGGTGCAGCTGATGGTGGAAAAGCAGAGGATGATGGTATGTCAGATGGTGGAACAAAAGTGATGGGTGCCCTTACTCGTTTCCGAGCGGTATGTATAAAGGTAGCACCCTTCTTACAGTAACGGAATGGCTGTCCGAATGGCGCAGGCTCGTAGGGTTTGAGAACCCTAGCTCGCCTTCGCCTTCGGCGAACAGGTAGTGGTGATGGGCGAGAAGTAGAAGACACAGAATCAGCGGGTGAGGGTGTCTGGGACATAATGTCAGAAGGTGATAGCCACTGCTGTGACTCTAGGTATCGGTCATAAGTGGGGGGACCAAAAACGGGCAAACGCTCAGGTATGGTCAAAGCAGGTGGGGTGACAACGACTTTACCCTCCTCGAAGGGCTCAGTCTCAGAGGACATAGGTGCAATGAGAGCCGGTGCCATGGGAGTAGAGGCAGAAGACATAGCATCCTCCATCTCGGTGTCGGAGGTCAGGTCGATAGGGTGAGTAGCGGACGACATGGTACTGTAACAACCCAAAAGAAAACATGCACTTATAAGTAAATAAAGCCATGCAGTAAATAATATTTAGTTAGTCGCGCATAATCTGCCACGCAAATCTAAATGCCTAACTAAATGAAAGCTAGCATTATAAGTTTATCATGCAAAGTTTTACTAGTCATGTATTGTCTGCTAAGTGAATCTCCTACATGTTATCGGTACGAAGTAGGCGCGGAGGACGTGAAGTGGTGGTGTAAAATGGTCCATTTGAAAAACGTGGTTATAGTCCAATTTGTTTTGAAAATACAAGTTGGTTCTCTATAACCTAGGCTCTGATGCCAATCTGTAACACCCCCAAAATCACAATGTGACAGCGGAAGACTATTTGGGGTATTACTTAGAGGATCATAATCATAAGTTATAGAAAACGACTCTAAAGAGACGTTTTAATAAAAGGTAGTTACCATTTCATAGAACTCGGCGTTTTGGAAACACAAAAAGGAATACCACATGTTTTGAGGTTACACAAAAGATAGTTTAAATATTTACGAAATGATAACTTTAATTGAAAACAACACCACTTCAAGCGTCCCATGACGTCCACTCCACGCCTTCATGATATTCTAATTAGTACCTGAGATGAACATGCTTAAAAAGTCAACAAAAGTTGAGTGATATTCATAGGTTTAAATAAATGGTTGAACACAAGTAAGAGATGATAATTGCTTCGAATACAATCACCATGGAAAACATAGATTATTATTATGCACTAAGCTCATGACACCAAACTAACTGCATACACCTAATTACTGGCGTAAGTAATAATATTGCCCTCAGAGATGGAATTGCCAATTCCATAGTTAACCAAATATAGTGCGCCCCGGTTATTTCCGATAACCGAGTCAGGGTCGTTAATTCCCATAGTACTATCCACAATATTCGCGTTCACTAGTAAGTGATTAATGGTTCATGATGTAAGGGACTTATGGCAGGCAACTTAGGCTATAATAATAATGATCAGGCAAGCATACAGTTTAAGAAAAGACTTGTAGTATAAGCACGATGTACCGTCACGCGACCTATAATTAGTATGGCAAGTCTCAGAATAATGATATACGTTTTGGTTTACGACCAAAATAATAGAGCATTTTAACGTATTTAGATTCCCCGAGTATTTTATCGGAATATATATATCTTTACTGTTAGGAATTGGAAATTCCATGTTAAAGAGTCGGTCACCCCAATAATGGTCTAGCATATGTTAGCTCGTAGATTTGTCGTTGTTTACGTTATTTATCAGTTTATTAGTTAGTTATTAGTTTAGTTTAGCGTAGTGTTTCACCGTGGAGGAAGGACGGGTCTTTACCCACTGTATCCCTGATCCACAGGCCGATAGGAGGTCGTTGTGTCTGTAAGTATAAATACCCCTTCCATCCATGGAAGGGGTGGTGCTTTCAATCTAATATTCCATACTTTTGTGTAAACCTCTAGCAAGAACACCCTCTCTCTCTAGTTTCTCTCTCTAAAATGGTAAACATGTATTTTGATCATCCAAGACCACCCGAATCATCAACACAATAAATATACGATCCTACAATTGGTACCAGAGCCATGGTTGTTGTGTTGTTTTGATTTGTCGTGGTTTTTGAATCATGTGTAAAACTGTTTTTGGTCACTTTTATAGTACATGTTTTTACAGTTTTTATGTGGTATAAAACTGGTACATGGTTTTGATTCAGTTGGTATTTCCGTTAATTTATGTGGTATAACAGTTTTTACATGTTTGCATTCTCATATTGGTCACAAGTCACCTGTCGATTCAGTGTTTTACATTTGTTTTGTGTCAAAATGACTTTGTCCAAACAAGTATAATACCATCTGGTCATTTTTGTGTACTTTGTTTTACCAATCCTGTCTAATACCATCTGGTCATGTTTGTGGTCAAAAGTAAAAAGGAAGCATTTTTATTATGCAGTTTTCTGGGTTTGGTATTAATATGGTCGGAAACTTGGTCTGGTCAAACATTCTTGCTAGCGAGTTGTCTAAAGTTGGTTCTTTATAGCGAGTTGTTAACAGAAAAGAAAGGTAGCGACTTAGTATCATGAGTTAAATAATGTTAGCGACTTGTAAAAGATGAGACCTAGCTACTTGTTATTGAACAAGGTAGCGAGTTGATATTAAGAAATTATAGCGACTTGTTGTGTTTTTATGACTAGCGACTTAGTGCTAAAATATTGGCGAGTTGTTTGTTCACACTGGTTCAACGTCTTGACACTACTCTGCTAGCGACTTGACTCAATGATTTTAATCTAGCGACTTAACTTAAAGAAAGGTAGAAGAAGTTTTGTCTATTAAGACTCGACCATGCATACCATATACCCAAACTACAACACGACTTCAGTTCTAAACCACATCTTCAGTCCATTAATATCGAAAGATATGAAAAACTAACAGGAAACATTTCAGATTATTTATGATCTCAATTTATCTTTTTCGTGTGGTACAAATGTACACAAAGACACTTGTAGGTCTTACGAATTAAAGAGTACATCACTGATCTATACAAATGTAAAAATCCGAGCTTAAGTTCTAGATCTCAGCTTGTATGACTCGTGGTTTTCAAATGAAACACCAAGACTATCAAGAGTATTTATCACGAGTCATTCATACCATCATTGATCAAAACGTTCTTCCGTTTAATTATTCGAAGGTAACGAATTGATGTCAACAATCTTGTTGTATCAATTCAATATTTCGGTAATAAATAGACTGTCTATCTAATCGATAACAAGTTATATCACAATTAAAACCTACCGTACTCATTTGTGTGTGATGACTTGTACACAACTCGTGCCATCTCTGTGGCTATGTCTATTCTTCAAAACCTCATGCCATCTCTGTGGCAAGGTTAATATGCGAATCGAGTGGAATGAAACGATTTATTTCAGCACAAGAAGTCAAGATGGAGGCGGATTTGCTTTTGATTATTTAGGGTTTGATGTGAAACAAAGATATGAAGGGAGGCGTTTTTTTTAGAGGCGGACAGAAAAATGTGTTTGTGATTAGGTATTGAGAAATATTAGGGAAATTTGTGAGATTAAGTGTATTATAGATTAAGTGTATTATATATACACCCAAAATTTTAGGGTTATTACACAGCAACTGGATCTCACAATTCTTTACATATGGAGGTGGGCCAAACAACTTGTGGGCCGTGATATGATTTTTATGGGCTTCGTGTGTTTAAAATAATTGGACCGAGATTTACTCTTGGTTTGATATTTTTTAAATCACTTACATATACATAGATTGTGTACTAAATCACATATTTGTCCACTGTTGTCTCATTTTTAACTGGCCATATTCACATCTTTGAATGGACGTGTATTATCAGTGATATGTGGTAGTTTAAAAGTTGTGTGATAGTCTTGGACCCATGTAATTTTAATGGCTCGGGTATATGAGTTGTGATTGAACTGAGCTTATTCTCCAATTATGCTTTGGTGCGATAGTGATGAGCTGAATTTATTTGGATGAGCTGAGGCAGTCAGTGATTATTAAGATGGACTTTGTGGAAAAATGAAATAATGCTTGGTCATTAAATTTCAACAAATGATACACTATTTACGACTAATGTTGGTATTTCATTTGGCTAAAAGGTTGAGACTTGAGATTTTAATTTGTTGAGATGATGAGATTTGGTTTTGTGGATTGGTACGTTGGGTTATACATTTTCTTGGAGAAAATTATTTCACGGTTGGAACTGAATGTTAAACACGGTTGACTACGGGGTTGTTGCTCGATATTTCTTATTTGGATTTGAAGTGAGGTTTTTCAGGCGCGTTTACTTATTTCGTCTTCGTTCTTTCTACCCTTCCGAGAAGATGACTTGTTTGGGCATTTATAGAGTGTGATAAAGACTTGGCTATTTTGTTGAGGATACGTCAAGGGGTTTTGTACATTCGGTACACCGTTTCTTCTTCACAAGGATTAGTACAAGTTTAAGTAACAAATCTGGAGAATTCTACTACATGTTCGAATTTGCTATATCGGGATTACTTCACCAAGGGGTCACTACAATTGCCGACATAAAATTTGTGAATGATGTGTTTACCAAAGTGTTTACTGGATGGTTGATGATGGTGTTGATGTTGATTAATGAACCGTTGATGAACCACTGCATGTTTCCCTAAAAACAGATATTCACCGAAACCAAGGTTGTCATAACTCATTCAAGCTGACATTGTTTATGGTTTTGTCTTGATTTTGTAAAATCCCGCGAAAGAACCTATTTCTCGGTTTAACTCATAGACTTGTAAAATCCCGTGACAATGAAAAACATCCTGGTTAACGTAATGAGCATTTCCGGATCTATCTTACGGTTTATTCTTGGTTTTGTAAAATCCCGCGAAAGAATCTATTTTTCGGTTTAAACCATAGAGTTGTAAAATCCCGTAATAATGGAACCATCCTGGAGAAAAGGAAAGTGTATTTCGAGATCTTATCTGATGCTGGTGCTACATTTTCTGTTTTGAAGAAGGGATAAAAGGGTGTACTTCATGAATTGGGTGTGTGTTTGGGCTGTCTTCATGGCAGTTTGGTTATTACATGGTTTTACGGGGTTATGTGCTTCTAACCATGGTCGGGATGAAACCATTATCAGAGTTCACTTAAAACGTCAAAGGAGGCTAGATGTGAGCTTTTAATCAGAAGATGTGAGAACGGAGATAATTCACTATTATTTATTTGAGGTTGAAGTGAAATATCACGGGCGTGTGTACTTAGTATCTGAAGGTATCGGGGATGGTTGGATGAAGATTCTTCAAGATCCTTGTTCGAGCTTATTATCAAAAACGAAGACTTGGAAATCTAGTTATTGTTGGGTGACTTTTACCTCTTCTTTTACCACTTGGGGGAATTGGGCTCTTATCACCTCAAAATAACTATCACTTAAAGGAGTTACGTTGTAGTGCTCAGTGTCACATTCAATTGTGGATTTTCAAGAGGTAATGTACGTCTATTACTTGATGGTTGGTTGGTTGAAGAGTATAGAGTACTTCGAGATTCAAAGGGGCATGAATTCTCGACACCGATCTTTGTTACACATGTGCAAGTTTAAGTCACGAGTTTGGGTTGTTCTACTTCAGGGTCAAATTCATCATATTGGGTTCTCTCCATCAGTTGTCACGACAAAGAGCCTACAGAATGATAATGGGGATGATTACATGTTTTGCTAAGAGAGTTGAAAAGAGAGAGACTATGACGTCTGTTCACATCAGTTCAGGCCTCGTTCTCTAAAGAAAAGAAAAGTGTACGTGTCAGTGCGCTTTATCTTCTGAAGAAGAGAAATCTTCTTATTTATGACCATTCTCGTCAACATGCTTCATACTTTTTCCATGAGCTTAAGTCATCAAGTGAACCGGGCTACCACTGATTGTTTTCTCATTCCACTTGCTCGATTATAATGAAGATGGCGACATCATGTGCTTATTTTGCGGGAGAGAAGTGTGAATAGAACATTCGGATGATTTTCACTTACTTAATCAAGAATGGCAACTCCGTATGCAATTCTTGAGGGGGAGAAGAAGTGTGAAATTACTGCATGGTTGATTATTATTTGAGAATTTAAATGGTCATACGGCTCTAAACTCATGTAAGAACCGAGCTTCTTCTTATCGGGTAATATTCACATGGAGTTTCTTCTTAAGAGCCGTTTGTTGACATCTTCACAAGCTGATATGAGTTTATTGACAAAGTGCTTCCGGTTAATGCTTCACGTGCACATCAACATGATGATTCCGAACAACCTTCTGTTCTTGTTTGATGTGATTGTTTGCTTGGTATTACCATTTTGTGTGTTCGTTGCGGCCTGATTGCTGATTTCCTTGATGAACATCTTTCTGTTCTTGTTTGATTGGGAGGGATTTTAGTTAAGGGGATTTGCAAGATGTAAGTTGATTGGGATGCTTTTTGGTGATGTTCTTGTTTTTGGTGAGTTGAAGATGTTAACTTTCTATTCCCCAACTGCACAATCTTGAAGAAGGTCGAGTCTACAGTCTGTTCTACATTTACTGCTACATGTTAGAAGACTAAAGACGAGTTTCATTTAACGATCTAAAGACTTCTTCTTAATCTGGGCATTTATCAAAAAGATTGTCGGTTTAGGGGAGAGCACTAATTGGGGGAGAGTGATATATCGAATTTAATCCCCAATTAGACTTGCTCACATTATTCAGCATGTTGATTCTCACAAAGACTTCAAGCGATCTTCTCAACAAATTTCAAGTATTTGGGCATTCAAAGAGTTGCTGATTCTGAAGTATCAAAACCAGAAAGGGGTAAGGAGACAAGCATCTAAATGCGAGTAAACTTGATGAACTTAATACTTCTAAGTAATTGAAGATATCCCGGGAAGACAAATGTTATTACCGCAGAGAAACTCAAGGTTTGACTCCTGGCGAGTAAACTTGATGAACTTAATTCTTCTAAGTGATTGAAGATATCCCGGGAAAACAAATGTCATGACCGCAGAGAAACTCAAGGTTTTACTCATCAAGGCGTTTAGTATTCTTATTCCAACTATGTGGGAGAAGAGATGGAAGAGTTAGTTTCTGAAGATGAAAGAGGTACACAAGTGTGTGATGATTTTAATGTTATCACAATCATCAGGGGAGAGAGATTGTGTACATTGGGGATGCTCAGCTGTTTTACTTGAGGGCTTAATCAGTGATTCAGATATATAATCACTTATTCCGGAGTTGAAGATCCACAGAGATAGTCCTCCGCAGAGATAATCAGTGATTCGGCCTGCCTCTTCAATGTTATCGGTTATTCTCTCTTTGGGCAGTCGGGTACTTCGGGTTCTTGAGCTTCATACACTTTCTTTAGGGGGAGAGAAAAGTATACATCGGGGTTATTCTTTGGCTATTGGACTTAATCTGCTACTTCGATGGTATAAGTTTCTTTGTCTTTGGGTATATGTGTATTCGGGTTCGTGAGCTCTAGTCTAAGAGACTAACTGCATCAATTCGTCTACTTGGGGGAAGTGGTTTCTTGACTACTTTTTGGAATGGATTGCGTCAGACTTCAGTGGTTATGAAAGTTGAGAAGACTATTTAAGTGTGGGATGAAACATTGCTGTTCTTCTATTGGATGATATAACCCCGAATGGAGATCCTCGATTATCATTCTTAAATGGAGCAGCGGGATTTATGATAATGGTGTGCTTCTTTGTGCACCTGGCTAAGGCAAGCTTGAAATAGAGCTTCGAATCTGCTCAGCTAAAGGATTTTCGGTTTGGGGAGAAGCTGCCAAAGTCTCACTTTCAGTTGGTTCAATTTCTCTCATTCAGGAGCCTCGAAAGCTTTGGTGGTGGAAGTTTAAGAGATGACGAATTCTATCTTCTTCGACGTGCTGCTTGATATCCTTATCTCGGTACTCGTTTCATCATCTTCTTTTACTATATCATCTTCTCTATCCTTGTATATATTTATTAAAAACCAAATACAAAAATATAAAACCAAGAAAAAGAAAATAGAAAAATATAAAACCAACAAAAACCCATAAAAATCAGAAAATTTAAAAATACCAAAAATATGTTTTTCTCAAGACATGTCTTCTGGTATCGATAACATCTGCGGTCTTAGAAATGTCATTCAATAATGGCACGGGACCATAGATGAAGTTCGAGCAGGAGGTGTAAATATTTCTTTCCAAAACATGTCACAAACTATGGCTTACAGTTACGTCAGACTGTAACCCGTGCTTTAACTAATGGCTTGCTATTATTTCTGATAGCAACCCGCTCTTTAAAGGAAGGAAAGTGTTGCGCTAAACAATTTTTCAAATATTTCGTGCACTTATCCTATAAACAAAACAAGGAAAGTATGTCGAAGGACTGCTGTTCCTACACAAATGTTTTTCCGTCTATAATTCTTCAGAAAAATATTTGTTGTTTTCAAAAATTGGTGGTAAATGAGTTGCTTGAAATACAATCAGTTTCAGAGTTTTCGTTAAAATTGAAAAACTCAATCAATGACTTCAGCGCCTTTAAACTTTTCAGAAATTTAAGTCATTGATTGAGGGGGAGAATGTTTTCAAATCTGTATCATCTAACGAGATTATCTTATTCATCCTACGTGCTTATCTGTAAAATACAATTGCCTATGTTGAAGGACTAGGTTTCTAGGATGTGATTGTTAGGTTTAGATGATTAGAGTTTGATTAACACATTATTCCCATATATATTTGAATGATCTGATTGATATGTTGAATTGACTTTTATTAGTCGATTGTTGTTTGGGTGATGTCGACCACCATATATTTGTATGTGTGTTCACTAACGTATGCAGGTATATTGGTTTAAAAGAATGTTCCCGATCCGGATCCCACAATTGAAGATGATTGGATGCCGAAAGGAAAGGGTAACTATATCTTGGGTTGACAAATGAAGAAACAGAGCTTAATTGGACTTCTATGGAGAGTTGGCATAAATGCAACGTAAGAGGTCTCACTGCATCAGCAGATGGTTTTCTTCTAAGTGATTGAAGAAACGGAGCTTAATTTGACCTCAGTTGGCATTCAAAATGCAACGTAAGAAGAAGTCTCACTGCATCTGCAGATGGTTTTCTTCCAAGCCCTACAACAACATCAACAAAAGCAGCTTATGATTCTCACCACCTAACGAATCTTTGTGCAGGATACCATTTTAAACAATTTTTGAGTATATTGAATTAAATTGTTTTGAAAATGGAAAAATGTTGTTTTGAAAATATATTGGACTAAATTTTGAAAATCACCGGACTTCATTTTATCAAAACTTGAGTCACTCAATTATCGACTACGGTCATCGATTGAGGGGGAGAGTGATTTAAAATAAAATATTTTCAAACAATATTTTATCAGAAGTCCGTTTGTACAATATAAGTGGTGATCTAAAGATTTAATGTTATGTCATGGTATGATTTTTTCTTTAGAATCAAGGTCTTTCAAAATGAAATTTTTTCTGTTCTTGTTTGATTGTGAAATTGTTTTGTTTTACTTAAAAGATCTCTTAAAAACTATCATACCTGACACTAACAATCTTTAATGTCTTAAAATGGTCCGTATCTGTCATCTTTCAAAATTAAATCTTGCCACGTCTTTCCCCAAACTTTCTAAATGATTTAAATCAGATGGGATCACAAATCTCAAATGGTTTGATCGGGGGAGAGATCGTGATTTAAATCTCAAATCTGTTTTAAATGGAATTTATTTTAGTCCTTTAAAGGCACTCCTGCCTCCATGTGCCAAACGATTTCATACACAATGCACATGTTGAGGAGGAGGATTTATCCAAAAAACATGATGAGTATTTAAACCAGGCCACATATTCTCCCATATCTTCTAAACCTTATTAAATCACTTGGGATCCAAAATCTCAAAGGGTTTGATATTTTTGATCGGGGGAGAATTTGTGATTTAATTATGAAATTTGATAAAAGGTGATCGTTTTGATTCAGTTGTGCAGGCTGCTCTCTCATATGTGCTAAACGCTTTCGTATCTCGAAGCATATATTGAGGGGGGGCATTTTAAAAAGAAAAGAAACTATCAAGGTGCAAATGCTTTTATGTTTTAACATAAAGTACCTTGATTGAGTTTTAAATGTTTTCTTAATGGATTTTGTGATTGTGGATGTGCTTCAAAAAGAACTCTTGCATCTATGTGATAAAATGTTTTAAAATATCCTATGCACATATTGAGGGGGAGAATTTTACCAAGAAAATCAAATGGCTTTTCGTATGAAAATTGTGATCAAAGAAAATATTTCAAAGTCCTCTTGCCTCCATGTGCCAAACAATTTCTAAATCACACGCACATGTTGAGGGGGAGGTTTTCTAAATGATCAAAACTATTAAGGTACAAAATGCTTTGATCTCGTAGTACCTTGATTGGTTCTCTAAATGATTTTTCAATTGGTTTCATGAAGGAAAGAACAATACCAAAAGACCGACCAATTTACTTTATGCATGGTGTTATAAGGATGGTTAGGTTAGGTATTTGTTCCCACGATCCGCCAGAACCGGAGGGATCTACCCAGGGACAATCCACTAGATAGTGTAGAGTCCTTAGGTATATTGAAAAAAGGAGAAAAATGAGAATATGGGAAGAGTGCGGATTGAGACAGAGCTATTACTGGAATAAACCCAACAAGGTTCTAGTAATGAAGTCTCGGTAAGCACTGAAGGGGTTGAAGAATGAAAAAGAAATGAATATGAAAAAGGGTGAAAAGAAATAGCCCTCCAATAATTCTACCTTAGGGCAGTAACCGGGTTCAAATTCATATGCTACTGGTGTTTACTAAGGTAACATCGGTATTGAAGACAAGACGTCATGGACCCAGTGACGCACTGCACTTCAACTTCCCAAACCACTCAAGTTCCTCTTAAAAGGACTTGTTTCATTCTCACGGGGAACCGACATTATCTATCGACTTTCTCTTAGAGATTGTTGATATTGAAGAAGGAGACCCTCTCCCTAGTCTCCGACACAGGAACCAAATGTGCACTATTGAGTCTAGAGCCAAGAGATCATCCACAATATCTCATTAGGACACAAAATTAATGAAAACTTGCTGTTTCACACAATGTGGAAAGTAAGAATATATTGAGAGTCCTACGCATTATCCTTGTGGTTATGCCAGAACATCTGAGTGGTATGTAAAAGTATTCACGATGAAGATGGAAATCCTTCTAGAGCCAACATCAAACAAGCTCTTGGTGGGTGACATGTGAGATCTTTTCAAAAGATCAAACTTGTGACAACTGGATAGAAACGATGGGCGATTCACTCGTGAATCAACCTTGGTCCAGGAATGGAATTGACGAATACTTTTGGAAAAACCGTTCGATGTGCAAACCTTCTTTTCTCTAGCACGTCGAATGTGTACTTATGTTTTCAAATTCAAAAAGTATCTCTGATTGAAAAATACTTTTAGAAAAACCGTTCGATGTGCGAATCTCTTCTTTTCGCTAGCACGTCGAATGTGTACTCATTCTCTAATACAAAAAGTATTTTGTTTGAAAATTGATCTTTCTCATAAAACCTTCGTCGTATTGCAAAACTCTTTCTTCAAGCAATAAGCGATTGTTTTTCAAATCATTTTTCATTAATCAGTGAATCTCAATTCGCTGGTTCACTCACTCCGTGTTGTCTTCTTTGAGACGTTCCGGTTTGAGAACAGCTAGAGCAGCTGTGAAACCCTGTCAAGGAAGTTCTTCGGAATTCTACCTGATCACAGGCAGTACTTGTACTGATCAACGGGGAACCGTGGGCCGTGTACCTCAATTCAACGAAAGTGATCAAAGACACTTTCGTGCGCTTTATTGCTAACTGTCGTATGCAGGTACACCCCGACGATTGCAGCTGATCAGAATTGAGGAGTCAATCCAAAGCCGCATGCTCACAGCATCCGCACTTAATTGAAGAAACCATGACTTGTGTTTATCTACATAACCTGGCTCTGATATTTCTATATTATGCTTCTGCTACGCTGCTGCAAATATCATGAACCAGTAAAAGCTTCCGCTACTCTGATGGAAAGATGTCATGATTCAAAAGTGTGAGCATGTCGGTCCGAAAGTCACAACATCACATGAAGGCAACACAACTATGGATGATCCAGAGAGATTTGCTGTGGCTGATGATCTCAAAGAAAGCTCAAAGATCATCAAAGATGTGGATCAGTTATAGGCCTCCACTGAAAGTACAAATCAATGCGGACTTTGAAGATTCGCTACTAAAGCACAAAGATTGCGGAAATGAAGAATTCAATTCTACGAGCTCAAGAACGAAGTCAAAGATAGAATGTTAGGAAGCACAATGTATTTCATGGGGTGACCTCCCTTAGGGGGAGATTGTTAGGAATTGGAAATTCCATGTTAAAGAGTCGGTCACCCCAATAATGGTCTAGCATATGTTAGCTCGTAGATTTGTCGTTGTTTACGTTATTTATTAGTTTATTAGTTAGTTATTAGTTTAGTTTAGCGTAGTGTTTCACCGTGGAGGAAGGACGGGTCTTTACCCACTGTATCCCTGATCCACAGGCCGATAGGAGGTCGTTGTGTCTGTAAGTATAAATACCCCTTCCATCCATGGAAGGGGTGGTGCTTTCAATCTAATATTCCATACTTTTGTGTAAACCTCTAGCAAGAACACCCTCTCTCTCTAGTTTCTCTCTCTAAAATGGTAAACATGTATTTTGATCTTCCAAGACCACCCGAATCATCAACACAATAAATATACGATCCTACATTTACATATACTTAATGATTTTCTAAAATGTACACATGTACTTATATATATATATTTGTGCATGGAATAAACCTTATCGTTATTTGAAAATATTAAGTTCAATATTCTTATTTTTACGGGTTTATAATGAAATCATAAGTTTTGTTAAACTTTTCTCAAATTTACACTTTTTACCCTTAATTTACAAAAAGTACAAGTTTAGCCCCTAAACTTTTAGAAATTGACACTTTGTACCCCTAATATCATATGCTTTAAAGTTTCCAGATTTGACACTTTTAGTCCCTCGAAAATCTGTTTTAGCAAAACACTTGTAAAACTTACTTTTGTTACACCTTTAATATTTACTCAAGTATTAGTTTAATTTAAGTGGAGGGGTATGTTTTGCCAAAGAGTGATAGTTATATAAAAAAAAAAGAATGGACAAAGTGCCACCAGTGGGTTTCGAACCAAGGACCTCTCGCCCATAGCCCATGCGTGATAACCAACTGAGCTAGGCTTGCTTTGTGTTTTATTCTTACGTGATATGCTATATAAGGTGCAGCTGCTGTGTTATATTTTTAAGTAAAAACATCATCTGTGTCGTGGGGATGCATGGTTTCTTTTTGTTGCCATTTCTATTTCTTAGTGAACTCAAGTTGTGAGTATTACTTGTATTTCATTTTAGTTTGTAGTTAGTTTCGAAATGGGTTGACAACAAAACGAGTTTTCTATCCATTCAAGTTTAATATGATAGTAGGTAACATGATACGTAGCTTTTTATAAACGAGTTCGTGTACAAGTGTCGTGACAACATATCGACGTGTTATAAATGATTTGGTTAAGAAACTATATCGTCCTACATACGGAAAAGGGAGGAATACTTACGACACCAAGAATGGTGGTGGAGAACACGTACCGACAAGAATGAGGACCAAAGAAACCCGATATGCTTCCCAAAGTGAACCCGATATGCGTTCCAAAGTGAACCCGATTACCTTGCTTCTAAGACCCTTATGTTTGATTTCAAGTACCCTTAGTTTTCCTTTGAGTGTTTGAAAGATTTAATGAGCTTGAAGAGGGTTGTGGAAGAGTATGTGTCGAAGTGAGCTGGAGCAAACCAAGAGAAAACCAAGCTTCCAAGGCTAAACTTTGCATACACTTAGAGGTTTTTGGTGAGATTTTGTAAGTGAGATGTGTGATGAACTTGTGGGTTCGTGGGTTTTTAAGAAGAAGAGAAGAAGAACTTTTGGTTAAAGACCAAGAGTTTATGTTGAGCATTGGTACATGAAACCTTGATTATACTTGCACCTAGGAAGTATTTAAGAAAACAAGCAAATGGATTTTGGTTTTAGGAGGTATACGGCAGCCAAAGGACAAAGAAGAAGTGAAATGTGTCTCTTTGCATGGGAAATATGCTTAATCATGTCTCAAAAGTCAAAGTGCTTGGTTACATGTTGGGTTTTATGTTTACTTCTCAAACAATGTTTCAAAAGTCAATGTATTTGCAAGTTTTGAAGAGATGGGTGTACCTCTTGTGGGTATATTCGGTTACAAGAAAAAAGAAAGAAAGAAAGGATCTCATTTAGGTCCAATAGTCTAGTGTTTAACAAGGTGTATGGATGTTATATGTTATTAGTTAGTTCATAATGTGTAAGGTAGCCTTTCACATCTTTTTAATATAACATGTGACACTATGAGTTGTAATTTGGGTGGTAACGTGTAGGATTATCTCAAATTTTCGTTATGTATTTCGTGTCCCGTTTGAGCTTAAATGTGGGTCACGGTGTCCCGGTTTGACGCTTTTGACCAAACGTGTAATATATAATTTTTGGCATGTTTTTATAAAGGTAAAAATAAAATATTAATTCCATCTCGTAGAAATATTTATTTGACTTTAGCCATAACTAATTGAGTGTCGGTACGCGTGCGGCTCGTAAGACAAGAAAATTTCTTGTGAGACTGATTTCAGTTATCAGTAAATATCGGGCATGATTAAATAAGACTACTCGGAGATGCATAAATTTGTATGCAATAAAATGAAACGTACATGCTAAATTGCTCACTTAGCTTAAATAAGTTTTGATAAATAACCTAGTTTATTAATATGAAAGTTGATGATAGTGAAATTTTACAGGTGGCTACAGTAGTGGTTGTTGTTGGGGTTAGTTTGTTTGATGAAGTTTTCTTCCGATTTGGTTTTCCCATTTTAACTACCTCCACATCTTTCTCTTCCATGTTTGCACAAACTTCCACTAGCATCTCGTTCACTCCTTTTCCTTCTTCCAAATCAGCTATATTAATCCTCATTTCTCCTAATGCAAAATCAAGCTTACACTTGGTAGTTACAAGAAAATCCCTACCAAAACATACATTAGGTTCATCTGAATTCCCTTCTTCTAACACAACAAAATCCGTTTCAAAAATGTGACCATGAATATTGTCTTTAAGATTTTTGACCATCCTTCTTCCATACGCTTCATAGTCCAAGCGTACATGACCAATTTCGTCAAGAACTTTCTCCAGAATGTAGTTTTCCCCATAAGCCATATTAAGTTGCGCGTCCCAAGCACTTACTCCTTCTACGCTGCAAGGCGTACCAAACCTCATGAATGGCGAATCATACACCGTCAAAGGTGCTTGTGTGAATATTACTACCCTTTCCTTCTTGGGTATTCGAACTTTGTTTTCACCTGTTTCCTCCATGTTAACCATATCAATCCCCAAATCTTTCTTACTCTCTTCCAATATACCTCCAATCTTTTCCAGCGAACTTCCAGTATCTTTAAACATTTCGTCCAAATTACGAAGGTATTCCAAGATTCCACTCAAACTATCCATACCACTATAACAAAACAAAACGAAACAAAACAAACCCAAACTATTAGCGTTAGAGTTAGTAAAATCAAGAACAAACTATAGAAACATATACTAAACAAGCTAAAAGACTAACCAAAACTAAAAACATAAGTTAAAACTCAAAATCTAAAAATGATAAAAAAAAAAAAACTCAGAAACTCCAACCGGATTCGGTTAGATCATCAACCGAATCGGTTGATGGAAATGACTAAACCAGAAAATCGAACCGGAACCGGTTGCAGGTTGCAACCGATCGGTTAAATCGACACAATTTTTTTTTTTTTTTTTTTAGAAACAGAAATTAATGCAATTAAGGAATAATTAAGATGTATAAAAACTCTAATTAATAAAACTCTTCATGACCCAATAATTAATACTTAACAATAAAACCACTAAACTAAAAACTAAATTAACTACTAATTACTACTAATTAAAATCTATCATTAAAATTATTAATCATATAACTGAAATATTATTATCTAATCATTAACATTAAAACTAAGATTAATCCAAAACTTAATTAACTAAAAAAATCTAATAAATGTAAAAAATAAAAATAAATCAAAAATCAAAGAAATCATTAAAACTACAAGACATAATTCTATAAATAAAATCTAAAATTACAAGAATTACTCTAGGAATGATAACACAAATAATTAAGTAAACTAAAACCATAAAAACTAAAACGAAAATTTCCTCAGAATGTCTAACCGGATTCGGTTGGATAACCAACCGAATCAGTTAGTTTTTTACCAAAACTTTTTTTTTTTTTTTTTATTTCAACAAATTCAATTTCAATACTACCAATTTTTCAGAGAATCAAAGAAAATTAAAGAAAATCCCCGCCAGCGGCGCGAAAAACTTGATGTGCTACGTGTATACAAGTTTTAAATTTATAAACATGATTTAACCGTCTAATCCTATTAACAAATACGAGCAAGTATACTCGTCCGCAATAGCAAAGTTTGGTAAGTCGAGATCGTCCCAAGAGATTTTCGAGTTTGAAATTGTTTTGTATGAAAAGATTCCAATAAGAAAGCTTGTCAAGGCTTCCTCAAATAGTGGTGTTCTAGCGAAATTCAATAATAAGAAATTTATATACTTGTGTGTAAGCCATAATCAATCATAAAAGTGTTCATGAAGGTTTGGGTGTAAACTCTTGATGTGATGCACAAATCATAAGCAAATGATCCTCAACCATGGTATATGTTTGTAAAAATCATTCAAAGAACAAAAACATATAGGTAATCCTTTCGGTCCTTATCCTAATGATTATTCTTTTAGAAAATCCATTTGTTTGCAACATGTTCTCATTAAACTTGTTCTTACGAATCTTTCGACCCTTTCGTGATGAAAATGTTCCTAGTCTTGTTTTAATAAGTAAACATGGTGGTTGTCAATCACCATATCCCCATACTAGTTTGTCACTCACTTTTTGGAATAAAACACAAGAGAAATCCTTTCGGTCCTTTTTCTTAAAACATGTTTTATCAACAAATCAACCAATACTAGTATTTTTCCAACAAACTTATTTAAACAAGATCATATATGCATGCATCACATTTTGAGAACACTAGAATGATTAACTACATCCCAACACAAAAGTATATCCCAAAACTACTCCATGATAATAATAATAACTAAACACAAATCATAACAAAGTAATTCCAACAATTCAAGAGAATAGAATTCCATAACAAAGTTCATAGAATACCTATACTTTTGTGATTACAAGAATTAGGATTCGTGGATTGTAGCAACCACGTGCCTCTAATCACCTAGGTTCACCGTATACCTCCAAAATACCAAAACTATGGACGAGAATTGTTTCCTCCTTGCTCCTAGACGTTTTACAGCAGATACTAGACTTTTGGGATGATAAAAATGGTTGGTATTAGTTTTGGTGTAAACTAATACACTTTTGGTTGTGTTACACTTTGTAAACTTAGTACTAGGTTCATTATATAGCCACAAAAGCTTGTCTAACTGCTAAAAACGTTCTCCCCAAGTAAATATCAAGAAATGATCGGACTCCCATGATTATGGGGAGTTAAGGCAACAATAAATGCAATTTTGTGTAACTGCAGTACAAGAAACCGGATCGGTTATAGATACAACCGGATCGGTTACGTCTTGACCCAACGCCCAGCCGGATCCGGTTATGGGTTGTGACCGATCGGCTGGGTTTGTGCTGTTTTGACTTTTTGTTGAATTTTTGCTTGTACGCTTCATTCTTTGCTTTCGCTGCTGATTTTCAAGGTAAAACTTAATCCTTCCTTGTTGTAGACACTTAGAAACCATTATGCTTCCCAATCATTTAGTCCAAAAGCTTCCTTGCTCGATTTCCTTTCTTAGAATCTTCCAAATGTGCATAAAAACTTCATTTCTTCATCATTCGTGATACCTAGCTACATATACATACACAATACGCATCTTTTGCACTTTTGCAACAGTTATGAGTAAATATAGCCGATTATCATGCACAAAAACCAACAATAACGCTACTAAAAACATGTTCATTTTAGGCGTTATCACCCTTCCATGCTTCTCGGGCGTCATTAAAAGTCCTAGGTCCGGGTGTTGTAGGGAATTTTCCTCCCGTTCCATTGGTACGCGAGGATGCGTAGTCAACGGAAGCTTGTTCGGGTAGTCTTGTGCAAGCGCGAGTGCTATGAGGGCCACTACATTGCTCACACAAGGAAGAAACTTTGTTCACTTGGCGTGAAGACTTAGGATTTTGGTAGGAGCTCATTAGGAATTTAACTTGATCTTCAAGCTCGAGCATCCTACGGTCGGAAGGTTGTGAGTCAAGGGGAGGCAAGGAGATTGCCTTTACTGTTTTGGGCAACTCACGGGGGTCATTCCAACTTTTGTTGTCATAGAGAGCAAGGTCCTCTATTATACCCCATGATTCTTCCGCGGTGAGATCACTAAGTTTTCCATCGGCCGCTTGGTCAAAGGATCGCTTAGTGGGGAAATTGACATGATCGTAGAAGAGTTGGACTTGAAGCCAAAGATCAATGTTGTAACATATAGGATTTCACATACACATCATAACACAATCACAAGTAGGCGTATAAGGTGAGTTCTAGAGAGAGAAAGTTAGAGGTTTAGGGAACTTTAGTGAGAGAAAGAAAATTCTTATTATGAGCTCCAACTCTCTACCTTGGGAGGTAGAGAGTATTTATAGTCTTACAAATAAAACGCCACATAACGGGCTGTGGATCAGGCATACAGTGGGTAAAGACCCGTCCATCCTCCACGGTGTTACTTAACTAAATACTACTTAACATAAAATAACTACGACTACGAGCTTTCTAACGATTACATTTACTTGAGGTGACCGACTCTTTAATACATGTAATTTCTAATTCCTAACAATCTCCCCCTAAGTGAGGTCACCTCAAACACACATTAAACTTACATTGAATACAAACAGATATTACATTATAAATTGTTCTTGCACTCTTCATGTATTACTTTGCTCTAAAGCTCGTAGTCATTGATTCTTCACATTGCATGTTTGGTTTATCCAAGTGGAGATCTTTTACTGATCCACGTGATAATGAGATTTTGAGCCAGCTTTGAGATCATCAGCCACATTAAATCTCTGACTCTTCCTTTGTGGTGTTGATATTATGTGATTTTGTGACATTTGGACCGACATGCTCACATTCTGGATCATGATTTCTTCTTATCAGAGTAGCGGAAGCTTTTGTTGATTCATGATATTGGCATCAGCGTAGCAGAAGCATGGAGTGATAATATCAGAGTCATTGATGCACTAATCATGATTTCTTTGGAAATGAATGTGTTGTGTGAGCATGCGGCAATGGATTGACCGCTCTATTCTGATCAGCTGCAAACGTCGGGGTGTACCTGCATAAGACAGTTAGCAATAAAGAGTACGATAGTGTCTTTGATCACTTTCGTTGAATTGAGGTACACGGCCCACAGTTCCCCGTTGATCAGTACAAGTACTGCCTGTGATCAGGTATAATTCCGAAGAATTTCCTTGACAGGGTTTCGCAGCTGCTCTAGCCGTTCTCAAACCGGAGCATCTCAAAGAAGACAACACGGAGTGAGTGAACCAGCGAATAGAGATTCACTGATTGATGAAAAGAGATTTGAAAGACAATCGTGTATCGCTCAATAGAAATTGTTTTTGCAATACAACGAAGTTTTAGTGAAAATCATTTATCAATCATAAACACCTTTTGATTTGAAATATTTGTACACGGTCGTTGTGCTAGAGAAAAGAGTTTTACATACAACGACCGGTTTTTCAAAGGCATCCGTCAATCCATTTTCTTGGACCTGGATTGATTCAATTTTGAATCGCTCCACTGATGAGGTCCATATGACACAATCAAGTCTTGGCACAACCATAAGGATAGTGCGTAGGACTCATAAGATATAATCTCACATTCCACATTGTGTGAAATAGTGAGTCTTCAAGAAGTAAGTGTCCTAAAGAGATTAATAGATGATCTCGTGGCTCTAGACTCAATTAGTGCACTTTTGGTTTCCTGTGCCGGAGACTAGGGAGAGGGTCTCCTTCTTCACTATCAACAATCTCTAAGAGAGAGTCGATAGATTATGTAGGTTCCCCGTGAGAATGAAACAAGCCCTTTTAAGAGGAACTTGAGTAGCTTGGTAAGTTTAGTGCAGTGCGTCACTGGGTCCATGACGTCTTGTCTTCAATACCAGTGTTACCTTAGTAACCACCAGTAGCATATGAATTGAACCCGGTTTCTGCCCTAAGGTTGAATAAATGGAGGGCTATTTCTTTTCACCCTTTTTCACATTTAATTCTTTTTCATTCTTCAACCCCTTCAGTGCTTACCGACACTTCATAACTAGGACCTTGTTGGGTTTAATCCAGTACTAGCTCAGTTTCAGTCCGCACTCTTCCCATATCTCGTTTTTCTCCTTTTATCATCATACCTAAGAACTCTACACTAACTAGTGGATAGTCCCTGGGTAGATCCCTCCGGTTCTGGCGGATCATGGGAACAAATACCTAACCTTATCATCCTTATATCACCATACATAAAGTAAAGTTGGTCGGTCTATTTGGTATTGTTCATCTGCCAATGGAACCAATTGAAAACCATTTGAAAATCAATCCAGATGCTTGTGATATATTATCAAAGCATTTTGCACCTGAATTGTCTTTGATATTTTTAGAAAAGAAAAAAAAAGGAGCTCCCCCTCAACATGTGCATCATGTGTTTGAAATTGTTTCGCACACGGAGGCAAGAGGAATAATTCACTTCTTTGATTTCTATTTTCTAAAAGATATCAACATCACTTCCTTAATTAAATCAAATAGATAAAGCATTTTGGAAGGATGCGGTTTTCAAAAGTTGCTCCCCCTCAATATGTGCCTCGAGGTTTTGAAAGGGTTATGCACAAATTAGAGGGCACCTGCACTTAGAGACAAATTAATCACGCTTCAATTCATTGTGGTTTTAAAATTGATGCTCCCCCTCAACATGTGCATGAAAATTTGAAATCGTTTGGCATATGTGGGGAGGAACACATGCTAAGTACTTATGAAACCATTTATCGAATTATCAGTTTAAATCAGATTTAAATCACAAATTCTTCCCCGATCACAATTATCAAATCATTGAGATTTGTGATCTCGGTAGATTTAAATTGATTTTGAAAGCTTTTTAGGGAGAATTGTGACTTGATTGTGAAAACGTTTTAACTGATAAGGATCGGATTTTGAGACTTTAAACTCCATTGATTAAACATGCATTAACTTTTGAAAACAATTGAGTGAAAAATAACCTTTTAATTTAATTGAAATCATTATCCCCCTCAATCAATGACATCTGTTGTTGATTGAGAGATAGATATTTTGACAAAAGTTAAGTCCGAGTGATTATCAAAAATTTGAGCTCGAGTTATTTTTCAAATCAATTAGTTTTCATTAGATAGGAAGTAATTGTTTATAGAATCAGAGCATGAGATTTGAAAATTGAGATAAAGCATGGCTCTGTTCTTTCTTTGAAAAGCGGGTTATTGCCTGAAATGACAATAAACCATAGTTTCTCTTTCTCCCAAAAATAATTTTTGATGATTTTTTTTTAAAATAAAAATCCGAGCAACATCTAAAGTCCCATGTCATTCTTTGAATGACAGCACAAAGACCGTAGATATATATCGAATCGAAGAGAAAAAAAATGATGAAACGACAGTATTTTTTGAAGATTTTTCAAATTTTTCAAATTTTTCAAATTTTTTATGGATTTTCAAAGTTTTATATTTTTCTATTTGATTTTTAAAGGTTTTATAATTTTGTATTTTGTTTTTCGAATAAATATATACAAGAGATAGATGAAGAAAGACCTTTACTCCTCGTCTTCCTCCTGAAGACGTTTGAGTGTTTCTGGTTGAAGGCTTTTCAAGCCAAGTCGTGGAAGAATAAACTCAAAAAGTTCTCTTGGAAGAGCTTTGGTAAAGATGTCTGCTAACTGGTATTCAGTCCTCACAAAATAGAGTTCTACCACACCTTTTTCCACTTGTTCCCTGATGAAATGATGTCGAATGTCGATATGCTTTTCTCTTGAGTGTTGAACGTTGTTGCATGAGAGAGCAATAGCACTTTTATTATCACAGTACAGAGGGATTTTGTTGAATTCAAAGCCATAGTCAGATAATTGGGATCTCATCCATAGGATTTGAGCACAACAAGATGACATGGTGATCATTTTGATGTGTTTTTGAGTGTTTTCAGATGATTTTGCAGTTTATATTGTACAAAAATGATGAGTATTTAGACACTCATCAATCCCCCACACTGAGATATTGCTAGTCCCTAGCAATGATTTGAGAAAACATAATGGATTTTAATCTCTTTACCAAAAGCCATTACTTCTGGAGTAGCCAAATGTTTCAGTTCAAGTAAGAACCATGGTACACCGATAACCATGTGATTTTGAGCAAACCACCAGCTTTCAACGGATTTGATTTGTCTTTACCAGAAGCCGTACCCTTCTGGACTAGCCAACTCTTAGATAAATTATCAACATTATCTTTGGTGAGCTGATTACCAATTATGGATTTTCCACTGCCTTTACCACAAGCCATAATCTTGCGGGCTAGCCAACTCTTCACTTTTTAGGATATGGTGAGCTGAATACCATACAATTTTGGGCAAATTGCAAGCCATATAAACGGATTTGATATATCTTTACCAAGAGCCGTTTGCTCCTGGATTAGCCAATCCTTTTGTCTTACAGACATGGCGGACTGATAACCAAATGAGTAAGTGTAAAACACTTACTCCAAAAAAAAATTTTGGCCAAAAACGGGGGAATTGGGTAGATAATATATGAAATTCGTGAGAATTCCCCCCCACACTTAGAAATGAATATTGCCCTCAATATTCAAAGTACCGGCGTTTATGCCGAAACAAAGAACGTAAAAGGGAAATATTACGGCCATTATTTGAAAGGATTTTTTTTTTTTTTTTTTTTTTTTTTTTTTTTTTTTTTTTTTTTTTTTTTTTTAACATGTGGGGCATTACCCCCACACTTAGGTGGTAGAAAGGGGTAAGAAGACAGAAATATGGGTGAAAACCCATATGGTACGTGCTACTGTTTTTGGTTACCGAGTCGCTAGCTTGACTCGACCCCGAATTCATTGGTTCATGGGGAAGCAAAGTGGAAGAAACAATCTTCATCGGACTTTCGTTCAAGATGTTTGGATAAACATTGAAGTATGTGAAAGTTCCACACCGATGAGATATAGAGAGAAAGACCCGGCTCACAAATGATAAATGAAAATGCCGGGGTCAAAGATAGTGTCCTCACTCCCGAAGGAGTGAAGAAGAGAGGAAGTCACCGAGTAGGTGAAGAAAAGAAGGAAGATCATGATAACAATCATAACTAGATCTTCTTCCTCGGGATTAAGTGCAGTTGCACTTATTTGGATTTTATTGGTTGAGCTCTTTGGGTTGGAAGGCATCTCGGTGGGGAGGGTAGGAAGATTTGTCATAACTATGCAAATTGAGATTTTCTCCCCCCGATCATGATCTTTGCCATCCAAACAATCATACTCCAGCGGAGATATGATATGAGAAAGTTCACCGGAGAACTCCTCATGAAGAATATACGGAGGTGGGACATGTGCGGTACTTCGTGGGCTATAAATATGCACCTCGTCCATTATAGTCTCCGTGTCAGACTCATCACTATCAAAGATTGGATTAACTGAATTTAGAGTAAATTCAGAACCGAATTCGAATAAGGGATTAGTGATAGTCGTATTAATTGTTGTGGAAACAACATGGTCAACATCCTCTTCTAAGTTGACGATCTCGGAATGTGGAAGTAATGCATCAATAAATTCTATGTCTTTAGAATATAAAGAATCGGCATCACTATAATCACTGTCACAATCTGAGAAAGTCTCAACAAGATCATTTGTAAGAGGAGGAAACACATCACACTCATTATCAAGAATTCCCTCAGACTCACTTGGGATCGGGATAAGGTTCTCAACATTAGACGATTCTGTTTCCGGAATAGTGCTGAGATGCTTATCCCCCATGGTGAGAGAGTCTTTGGGATCAAAAAATTTCAAAGAAATAGGATCCTCGACCTCTTCCAAAAGGAATTCACTTCTCTCAACCGGCGTGAGTGAAGGGGAAGAGTCGGAAATGAAAGGCTCTGAAACGGGAGTGGGATTGCCACTCGGAGCATCGACTTTATCGAAAACATATATAGCTCTTATGCTCTTCATATTCTCCTCTGCCAATAATTCTCCCATACTCTTTCCTTCTTCAACGGGAGTGGGATTGCCACTCGGAGTCGTAGATTCCTCATCAAAATCATCATCGTCATCGTCATCATAATCGTACACGAGAGGTTTCCAATATTGGGAACTTACTCTAGCTGCTTGTTCTTCAGCATACGTTTTCTGACGAGACTCTTCTTTAACCAATTCTTTCAAATCTTTGAGTATATCTAGACAATTTTCGAGAAGTTCTTGAGGAATTTGCACAGGTTGTGTTTGAATCGTTTGGTACTGTGGAGGTTGGTTATGATAAGAGTAGTCATAATTGTTACAAGGATTATGCTCATAGACAAGCGTGTTCCCTGTTTGACACTCAAAACTCGGGTGAGGACCTCCACAGTACTCACAAGAATATGTCTCCATCTCATAGTGCGGGGGTTGGTTGAGGAAATTAGTTGTTTCATTGTAGGGATTTTGGTCATAGACAAACCCGTTTCCCGGATTCACAATGCCACAACCGGGGCAATTTCCACCATTTTGAGGTCCCCCACACCATTCACAACCAAATTGGTGAGGATGAGACATAGAAAGAATCAAATGGTTAGAGGGTAAAAGAGATGTAGAATCAAAAGATGTGAGAGGGTAAAGATGGATTTTTTTGGATTTTTGAAAAACATTTGCAAAAACAAAGAATGAAAATATTTTTGGATTTTCTGATAACTTTACAAAAAAAACTTTTTACAAAAGATGGGGTATGTGCAAGAATGGGTCTGAAAATGGCTAAACACACGCTAAAGCCTCCCCGGCAGCGGCGCCAAAAATTTTGATTATTTTGATGTGTTTTTGAGTGTTTTCAGATGATTTTGCAGTTTATATTGTACAAAAATGATGAGTATTTAGACACTCATCACATGGCTATGTATTCAGCCTCTGTAGAGGAAATAGAAGTACTCATTTGCTTCTTTGAAGACCATCTTACAAGCTTATCACCCAAAAACTGAGCACCTCCAGACGTACTTCGACGAGTATCTTGACATCCTGCATGATCAACATCTGCATAGGCTGTTAGTGACATACCGGTGTCCTTCGGGTACCATAGTCCCATATTGATGGTTCCTTGGAGATACCGAAAGACCCGTTTAACTGCTTCAAGGTGCTTTTTGGTAGGCTTAGCCTGATATCTAGCACACATGCACACAGCGAACAAGATGTCTGGTCTACTAGCTGTGAGGTACATCAGGGATCCAATCATACTACGATATTTTGTTTGGTCTACCATGATCCCTGAGTGGTCCTCATCCAGCTTGGTTCGTTCAATCATGGGAGTATCAACAGGGTCACTAGAATCAAATCCAAATTTCTTTAAAATCTCATTTGCATATTTAGATTGATTTACGAAAATGCCTCCGGGACTTTGTGAAATTTGTAATCCCAAGAAAAATGACATTTGTCCCATCATTGACATTTGGAATTTGGAACCCATTTCTTTTGAAAAACGATCACATTCATTCAGGTCAGTCGAGGCAAAGATGATATCATCAACATAAATTTGAACGTGAATTAAATGTTTGCCTGACTTCCTGGTGAAAAATGTTGGATCAACTGCTCCTTTGCTGAAGCCGGTAGATAGAAGAAACTTTGATAGCGTATCATACCATGCCCTTGGAGCTTGCTTTAAACCATAAAGAGCCTTCTTCAAACGATAAACGTGAGTAGAATGCTCTGGATTCACAAAGCCTTCAGGTTGGCTGACGTAGACGACTTCTTTAAGATCTCCGTTCAGAAATGCCGTCTTTACATCCATCTGATAGACTACTGATGAGTGCTTATTCACTCATCATTTTTGGTCAAATCTGAACTGCAAAACATTTAAAAACACTCAGAAATGCATCAAAATACTGAAAATATCTCAAAATTGTGTTTTATATGTTTCAGATGCAAAATTATCAAAAACAAAGGAAAAATGAACAAAGTTTGCATAATTGGCAGTTTCAGTCCCCCAACTTTCAAAAATGGCAAAACAAGTCCCCGGAAATTTCAAAAAAATAGAAAACATTATTTATGACCCTTGGTTTATTTAAGAAGGACAAGATTGGCCTTTGAAAGACATTTTCAGATTTACATGTGTAGTCCCTGGATTTTTAGAGTTAACACTTTTGGTCCTTAAAGTACTACATGGTTTCATAATCCATCCTAAGCTACAAACCAAACCAACCCTTTAATAGTCCAAGCCCAATACCCGGTCAAGCCCTCAACCCAACCCGGTCAACTGATAACAACCCGTCCCCTTTTATCTTCTTCCCCATTTTCCCGCCCAACACAGAACCCTAAAACAACCCTTTCTCTTCAACCCAAACACTCAACCCCTCCCTTCTCCTCTTTACCCAGCTTCATCAAAACCCATAACCACCTTCATCTCTTTTACCCAAATAATCCCAACTCCCAAACCCACTATCCTATTCCACCTCCCCCAAGACCTGCCACCATGGCAATCCATGGGCATAAAGCCTCAACCAAAGGCTCAGATGTAATCTCAATGATACCTAACTATTGGATGGCTATGATCAACTTAAAGAAGCACAAGTTTGGTCTTTGGCTATTTGCACTCACAGAGGAAGCACAAGAGAGTGAAGTTGAAGACCTTAGACTTAGTATAAATAGAGTTGATGTAGCCATTGTATAAGGCACCTAGGATTTTAGTTTTAAAATTAGTTCTTAGTTTTAAAAATTCAGTTGTAATGTTTTCTTTAATTAATGAAAAAAGCTTTCTCTTTACTTAGTTTTCCATTTACTGTTTTTTTTATGCAAATAAGAACTTAGTGCTTATTTGCTTATTAATCATTCTAATTTGTTCAAATAGTTCTCTCTTAAACTGGTAAGTTAGTTTTCATCAAGAAAAGTCAAGTTCAAGTTTTACACACTCAGTTTTAAAGTGTTCAACTCCCTGTAAAGGGGTGTTTGGTTTGAGTTGAAAAACTGGGTCGAAATCCTACTTTTACCCATTTTGACTTTGAAAGTCAGTATTAAGCAGAGTATTGGGTCATATTCTAGAGTGATTACAAGTGTTTAAAGGTTTTAAGTCATCTCTGGTTTCAAAGAAAATAAAGAAAAAAAAACATTTTTTGAAGTTTTGTCAGATTTTCTATAGCAGTTTAATCAAGTTTTCAATGAGATAAAAAATTTTAAAAAATAAAAATGATAAGTTGACTAGCTTGTGTATCTTGTGTCAAAAGGAAAAAATTCACAAAATTGTTTTATTGGGTCTGCCTATGGGTCAAAATGGGTGGATTGGCTAACCAATGCCCTGTGCACAGTGGATTCTACTCTTTTTTGCAGCTTATTTATAAGCTATATTCAGCTTATATTAGATCAGACAAGGGAGCAAAAGATAGCTAGCCAGGTGTTTTTGAATTTTCCAGAAGCTCAGGTTCTAACTCCTTCTTCAGCTTATTCTACATAAGCTCTAAACAGACCCCCTTCAGGTTGTTTTTCAGGCTGCACATCAGTTAACAGGTCACTTTTCTTGTTGCTTATCAGTGCTTGTTTACTGCATAATTAGGTCTACTGTAGTGTAATTAGGTTGCTTAGTTAGGTTTAGTTCATATTTTAGCTTATTTAAGTCTCACCTAGTGCTTATTTTGGTATGCTTATTCCCCCTTAGTTTCTAATATTAGGACTCCCTAGCTAATTTCTTATGCCCACTGAGTTCCCCTAGTTTTCTTAGTTTTATGCTTGTTTTTTTTTTAGCTTATTTCAGATTTAGATGAATCTGTGTTAACTTAATTGTTCACTCATGTTGCTTATCTAGTCGAATTGCTTAGAGCTTATTTGTACTGAATTAGTGTGCAAAAAGGAGTGTTTGGTTGTTTGTTTTCAAAGTTGTTTGTTTGCTCACTGTTAAAATCAGTTACATATAAGCTGTTTATACAGCTTATTGTGAGTTTTCAAAACTTAAGTGTGTGCAAAAGTTCCTTATTTTGTTAGAATCTTCAAGTCTCCAAAAGCTGAAAAAGAAAAAATAAAGTTTTCAAAAATAAGCAAGAGGTGGATTCGAACCCCTGACCTCTTGCCTATTAAAGCACCAACACAACAACACACAACCAACGCGCCCTTGGGACTTTATCAGTTACACTTTGCAACATTTAATATATAAGGTTCTATGGCAGTTTGTGACATAAGCTTCCTTTAGCTTATTTTGAGCTTATTTCTCAAATCAACACCCACCTTTTTCATTTTTCCTAGAATCAGTAATATCTAAAGTACTTTTAGTGAATTTTTCGGATTTTTCAAAAATAGTTTAGTATTTTTAATCATTTAATTAGTGTTAATTAATTTTTAATTCGTAGAAAATAATATAAAAGTCAAAAAATACCCGGTCTTTTTCTAAAATTATTTTTAGTCAAATAGAATGTAGGAAAATTGATTTCACACCCGTAGCCCTTAAATTGCAAAACTTTTACGTTTATGGCTCAGGTTGTTTGCCGGTTTTTACGTTTTTTAGTTTTTGCACCCTAGGAGTTAGTGTAGCTTCGTTTTATCATTCCTTAGGTTTAGTGATAGTTTATTTTTAGTTATTAGGGTTCCCTTGCCTTAATTACCTTCCCGTTCATTAAATTGTAGAATACATAATCAAATCCAAAATCATTTAAACCAATTCAAGTTCAAATCACGAAACTTAACGAATCCTTCCATTCACACCTCGTTGGGACACGACCCGGGAAATCACTTTTCCGGTATCACTTTTATCACACCCGTGAGATTTGATACGTTGACCTTTTTCCTAAAGGGTTGATTTGTCGGATTTTACGGTTATTTTGATATACGTTGATATTGTGTTTTTCACCACTCACTTCACAACGAATCAAATTTTGGCGCCGCTGCCGGGGAGGTGTGTTGCGACAATATCGTGAAGTTTTTGCGATTAGTGACTTGAAGAACCTTCCTCGTGAAGTTATTGTTTTCAAAAATACAAAAATACAAAAATATTTTTCTTTTCTTTGTATATATATGTAAAAGATTAAAAATACAAAAAGATTTTCCTTGTTGTTTTAAATAAATAGAAGACACAATCAATATAACATTCTCAACTGAGGTGTTATCATTATAAGTTCCCGAACAAAAGATTTAAAACTTGCCTTTGTGTCGCTCGTGTTTTGGTTTACTTTTATCGGTTTAACAAACTGTGTGAGGGGTATAAGGACGGCCTGACATTAAATTGCGGCTGAAAAGAGACGGGTTTTTAATAAGCTTCGCGCTGACCTACAAAGTCTCTCCGCTCCTTTGTGCGTTTTACTTATAGAAGTGATCATTTCACGTGGGATTATTGGTTTAAGTTCACTGTCGTTTTGCCTCGAATTTGTTTTAATTGGATTTGTTATTATAAAACCCAAAAAGATTCTTCTTTCCCCATTTTCATAATTCTCTTGTTTCCTCGAGTTACGTATAGTGCATGCGCACTCGTTCTTCTAGATCATTGAGCCCTTTTCGTGATCTAGTAGAAATTCCTAGAAGACGTTCTCATAGACGTGCTGCCCGAATAGTCAAACCCGAGATTCGTACTATTCCAAACAACAATATGGCAGACGAACGAACTATGGCGGAAATGCTCCAGGCACCCACCGAGGGTTATGGAGATGCCATCGTTTTACCACCAATCAATTCTGATCACTTTGAATTGAAGACGCATTTGATCCAACTTGTGTCTACGAATCAATTCCACGGGTTTGATCGAGAAGACCCGTATGCACACATCCGTTGGTTTAACAAGTTGACCTCAACTATCAATTACAAGGATGTGCCACAAAAAGTGATCAAACTGATGCTATTTCCGTTCTCACTTGAGGGGGCAGCCCGGATTTGGCTGGAAAAAGAACCCCCTCGATCCATCGAAACTTGGGAGGATCTTGTTCAAAAGTTTGTCAACTATTTCTTTCCTCCATCAAAGACGACTAATCTTAAAAATGAAATTTCTGGATTTCGTCAAAACTTCGATGAAAACTTTGGAGAGGCATGGGAGAGATTCAAAGATCTCCTCAGGAAATGCCCCCATCATGAATTCACGGAGCTTCAACAAGTTAATATATTTTATAATGGGTTGAACGGTAACGATCAAGATTCTTTGAACGCAGCCGCCGGTGGCAATATCTTGAATCGTAAGCCTAAAGATGTGATTGAGATTTGCGAAATAAAATCAAAAGTTCCTATTTCTCGCAACAAAGGCAATATTCCGAACACTCCTGCTTCTTCATCCGGTAACTCTTCCGAGTTAGCCGCTCTAACGGACGTCATCCGTTGTATGATGAAAGAGGTAAAGGAAATCAAAAGCGAAATTCATAAACCGGAACCAGTCAAAGCCGTGAACAAGGTGTGTGAAACTTGTAGTGCTCCACACGCGTATTATGATTGTCCTGCAACCGATGCTTCTTTTTACCAAGCTCCCGTAGCTTCTGTAAACCACAATCAATACCGACCACAAGCTGATCCTCAATACCGTGCACCTAGCGGTATGACACCACCTGGTTTTCCTCCTGTGCAAAACCATGGCAATCAGAATCATTTTGTTCCAAATCAAGGACAAAACTTCAATAACTCTCAAAATTTCAATCAGAACCGGAACAATTTCAGCCAACCATATCAAGCTCCAAATCAGCAAAGTTATCAACAACCTTCTCAAGCTCCCCTACCAAATGACTTCATGAAAATTACTGAGTCAAGCATACGTTCAATGCAAACTCAGATCAATAACATGAGAGTTGAGCTAAAAAAGGAAATTGATACCACAATGTCTCGGCAGACAAATGAGTTGAAGAATATGATGAGCAGTTTCATGAACATGAATATGAACAAAGCTTCGTCATCTTCTGGAGGGCTCCCAAGCAATACTGTTCCTAATCCAAATGCCGAGTTGAAAGCCGTCACCACTCGTAGTGGTAAGACGCACAATGGACCTTCGACTCCAATGCCTCCTCCACCAGGAGCAATGAGTCAAGTTACCAAGGATACAACGGACAAGGTGCATTTCTCAAGCCCACGAAGTACCGCACACGTCCCACCTTCGGTAGTCCAAGCTTTAAGTCCGGAACCCGAAGTTCCGAAGACAAATTCTGAGCCAGAAATGACTTCCGTCCCGGCTCAAAAGTCTAGTCAGCTTCCTTACCCATCAAGATTGCATGATGAGAAGCTCAAAGACAAAACCAAAGAGCAAATGGAAATTTTTTTCCATATTTTCAATGAACTGCACTTTGATATAAGCTTCGTTGATGCTCTCGTTCTGATGCCCAAATTTGCATCCACACTTAAAGGCTTGCTGAGCAACAAAGATAAGCTATCTGAGATGGCTAAAACCCCTCTCAATGAGCAATGCTCAGCGGTCCTTCTCAAGAAGCTTCCTAAAAAGCTTGAAGACCCCGACAGGTTTTTAATCTCATGTGATTTCTTGGGGATGGTTCAATGCTCCGCCTTGGCCGATCTTGGCGCAAGCATTAACCTCATGCCACTCTCAGTATGGAAGAAGTTGTCTCTTCCTAAACTTACATCCACTTGTATGACACTCGAGCTAGCGGACCGTACCCAAACTCGTCCACTTGGGATAGCCGAGGATGTCGTGGTGAAAGTAGGAAAGTTTCACTTTCCTACTGACTTTGTTGTAGTAGACTTTGATGCAGATCCTAGAGTTCCCCTCATCTTAGGGAGAGCTTTCTTGAGAACGAGCCGTGCTCTAATCGATGTATTTGCTGAAGAGTTGACCATACGGGTTGACAACGAAGAACTCACGTTTAATATCAACCAGAACTCCAAACCTCTATACAAACATAGTGTTGCCACAATTGATCAGAAATCTGAAAGAATCAATGCAACACTCTCAAATTTCATGGTTAAGAGGAGTCACCAAAAACGTGCTGAGCTAAAAGCTTTGAAAATCAACCCTAGTTCAAACAAATTGTCAGGACCGAATATCATAGATTTATGTGGTTTGGAGGCCTTGGTTGGTGAAAGTAGATGAAGAACATCATCTTACTTAGTGAGAGAAAGTAGAGAGAGGGAGGAGAAAACACAAAGTTTATTGATAAGAACAAAACAATACAACTAGCCAAATGCTTCACCTCACCCCTCATGGAGAGTCATGAGGGGTATATATAGGCCCTAACTTTGCCACATAAACGATACTAGTCCCTAAGGGCAAAGTATACTACGCATCTAGTCCAATTCACGTAAATGACGTTATCTTTAGAAAAAGCGAGGCTAACAATCTCCCTCCAAGATAGCGTCACACGTGAATGGTTACAATGAGACCTATAAATACAAAACAAAGTAAATTACAATAGTAAAGAACAATGTTGACTTTCTTGAAGTGCAGAGTCTCTGTGGTCTAGATACTGAGGCAAACTTGAAGTTCTCCCTTCCAATGACATCGGCAAATGATCTTCTTGTAGCTCTGAACTTCAACTGTAACGGTCCAGTTAGGTTATTACTCCCTCCTAACTAGTGAGCCTTTTTTCTTTCTTTGCTCCCTCCTGAACCGACAACACTCTTCCAACACGTCTTTAATCTTCAGACATGCAGCGGAGAAAGTAAACTCTTGAAGCACAATGGTTGTCGTTCTGGGAACATCAACATAACTCACTTAGTATTGCATCCAGGTTGGTAAAAAACCCCGATGTACACCACACTACTTCTCCTTCTTCAGTCTTAAGCAAAAATCCCTTCGTAATCCAATCACGGAAGATGAAATACCAACTTCTCCCTCCTGATGGTTGCGAGCAATCGGAATCATCATAATGTTGCGTACATGCCGTATTATCTTCTTGATGCAATATTTAACATCATAGCTTGATCAAAATTCCGTGAGAATATGTCGCATAAATACTCTCAATATACTTCTCTCAAACCAACCTTTAAATCGAACCTCCTTTGAATTCACCGGCTAAATGTAATGACCATATATGGAGATAGCCCGATACGACTAACTTGAAAAGGAAGCAAACATCCCAACTTTGTGACTTACTGCTTGTTCTAAATTTTTGAACAATCCACAACGCCGTGTGTCACTGAGCACAACAACGTAACTCCTTAAAGTGATGGTTACACACTGTGAGCACTACAACGTAACTCCTTACCAGTTATAACCAGATTTTCAAATTTCATAATGTGCTCCAACAAGTTATCTTGAGACATGCATCCAACCAACCAACGTCTCAAAGATAAAAAAGTCCACCCGTGAAATGTCACTTCAATTCCGCATCAATAATACCGTACAAAAAACTCCGTAGCCATTTTTTCAATTATCGTTCAAGCCGTGAATATTGTATCCCTCCGTGAAATTAATACCATACCAATAATACCATTCTTTAATGTATAGCAAAAATTTGTATCCATCACAAAATGAATTCGGATGACAAATATTTTGTTACCATTTCACCATATATTATTTCTAATATACGATCAGCACATTTCTCCAATTTACGTGAAATAAACATTGTAAACATTCAGCCCATAAATAAAAAATAGCTCCAAAGCCCAACAACAATCCGTTTAAAATGAATGGCAGCCCACGATCCAAAACCCCACACATCCGGTTATAAAGCAATCTCCAACATACTTTGACCTAAACCTAAAACACATCTCAGATAAACATCCGCCCCCTTTCTCCAAAATTCTCTCACCCAACTACTCTCATATCCCAACTCAAATCAGAGAAAAAACATTCTCAGTATATCCGAACAATCTAAATGAGAGACCAAGAAACATGAATCACCAAAAATACAACCTAATCCAAACCGTGTCTTCATGTGCTTTTTAATCCGAACCAAGAAGTCAATGAAGGTGACTTCAAGATCTTTTAAAAAAAGGTCTCGGGTAGGTGTTTTTCTTTTGATTTGAGTTCGGGTTTCTTAACGAATTAAAGGGATGAAATAACATAATTGTTATATTCATTTCTTTCATATTCGGATATTAGCAAGAAGCTTAGCAATGATGGATTAATGATTCAAGTGAAACAATCTTAAAAAGATTGCACAAAATTGAATCCGAATCTGAGTTAGTTCTTGTTTAAACGATTGATGTTACAATGATGAGAGTTGGGGAGAGATGTGAGGGTAAATTGATGAGTCTAGATGTAGGTTGAATGGTTGGTTTTGGTTGTCTCGACTGATGATGGACTGAAGTCGAGGGATGCTATATGGTATGTGGTGTTTTTACTGGTCGTTGTGGTCATGGTATATGTTGGTTTAGTCTACGCATAAGCCTCTTTTTTTTTTCGTACTACGCGTAACCTTTTTTCTCACTTATGCGTAAGCCAACTTTTAACCATACGCGTAACATGTTTTCTTAAGCGTAAAAAACATACGCGTAACAAAACTTGCTTATGCGTAAGCATGGTCTAGGTTATGCGTAAACCATACGCGTAAACCATTCCTTACGCGTAACTTCACAGCTACACGTAACTTTCACTGTAGATATTCCTTATGCGTAAGTTTAGGGTTTTGACCCTTTGACTTTTTCCGGTGAGATTTTCCGACCATGTTTTTCCGTTCAGTCTTCATAAAAAAACCCAGAAAAGCATAGAAACTGCTTCTGTTTGACTGTTTAACCATGAGAAGATGAAGGTTGACCACTTTGTTTCACAGAAATATTGGTACAAAATGTCATAAATGCCTGTTTGGACAAGGTATACCCAAGACAGATGTTAAAAAAATGATAGATCTGGACTTTTTGACCAAAAAATAAGGATACACATCAAAACTTGTATAAACTGTTTACCCACATAACACGGAAAAAAATTTCCGAGCATCAAAAAAATACCAAAAACAGTCTAAAACAAGTGAGAAAACCAACATAAATCAATAAAACACAACCTTGGCTCGTTATACCAATTGTCAGGACCGAATATCATTGATTTATGTGGTTTGGAGGCCTTGGTTGGTGAAAGTAGATGAAGAACATCATCTTACTTAGTGAGAGAAAGTAGAGAGAGGGAGGAGAAAACACAAAGTTTATTGATAAGAACAAAACAATACAACTAGCCAACACTACAAGAAAAGTGGCTTTTTAGGACCCCCATAAGCGTCATAAAATGGTACTTTTTAGGACCTTTCATTTAATAGGACCAAGGATGAAACCGTTTCATGTAAGGCGGTTGTAATAGGTCCAAAGCGTCCTAACCCTTATGAAACCAATTTTATGGTCGTATTATATGTCTATGAACAACACAAATAGCGTCCTAATAAAACCATATTAGGACACTTTTCCAATGTTCTAACATGTGGTAACCTACTTTTAATCTTTTGATACACATACAAGCGTCCTTTAATGTTAATTCTTAGGACGGTTATCATATACCATTATAGTTACTTTAACACCAAGAAAAGGGTCCTAATATCCCAAATACGATTATGAAACCAAATTTATGGTCTCATAATACGTCTATGAACAACCAAATAACGTCCTAATAACAACATATTAGGACACTTTTACAATGTTGTAAAACGTTGTTACCTAATTTTAATCTTTTGATACACATACAAGCGTACTTAAAATATAATTGTTAGGACGCTTATCATATAACATTATAGCTATTTTAGCACCAAGAAAAGGGTTCTAATATCTCAAGGAAGATTATGAAACCAATTTTTTGGTCATATAAAATGTCTATTAACAACCTAAATAACGTCCTAATAACAACATATTAGGACACTTTTACAATGTTAAGTTAATTGTTAAGACGGTTAATAAGTTTAATAGGACAATTTCAAAGTCCGGACAAGTCATATGATAGGACGCTATTTTCACCATGCACACTCTATTATTACGATATGAATAAAACATCAACTAAATATTAAATGAATAAAACGAAATTGTATTTCAAATTAGCAATTGTCATAACAAAATCACTAAACATAAATAAGGTAGACAGAATCTAACATAAAGTCTGTTAACATTAAACAATACATTAACGCAACAAGAAGCTTAGTCCGTGGTCATCATGCATCATCTCTCTCAATCCTCACAGACCACCTACAAATAAACACCCATGTATAAGGATTAAGCTCCATGTTAGTAAAATTATTGGTATCACAAGATTAACAAAGACATACCGAGATAAAGGGACAAGGCCATGCTATGGTTGCACCAACACAGTCTTCAATTGTGGAAAATAACCCATTGGGTCTCACCAGCACTTCATCTCTTTTTGTTGGTACTTAAACGTTTACCTCACACAATCCTCGTCCAATCTCTGTACCACCAACTATAGACAAATGATGTCCCGGGTCAGCCCCAAAAAGACTGTTCCGACCCGTTACCCCAACCTGCTACCCGCCCAAATTTCCACCTCTTCTACATGTACAACATCACAAACATATATCTACATTCCTTTTTCATTCAACTATACTTCTAAACTCAAATCTCGCAACCAAAATCTAATGATACCTCAAGACTCGTATATCCTGACTGAACTGCGGATACCCTGTCAACAAACAGGGCATTTAGGAGACGTTTCACGCTCAAGTACTGAAAGAGCACATCTTGGACAACAGACTAGATGCCCACAAGGAACAAATGCAGCAGCAAAAGGGGCTGCAAGCCATGTTTTTGCAAGATTTGTCTTTGCACAGAGTAAAATTCCTGTCGAGAAGTACGAAAAAAATAGAAATTAGCATATGTTATCCGGATTCAATAGTTGTTTACAGTACAGTTAAAATGGCTACAACAAAAAGTTACCTGATGCTCCTCTTCCAAGCATCATATTATGATAAATTATAACCCGGATTCAATAGTTGTTTATAAACAAACTATGTGATAAATTATATTGAAAGGTCTAAGCTTGCAAACTATGATAAATTATATTCAATAGTTACCTGATGCTCCTCTTCCAAGCATCATATTATGATAAATTATAATAGAAATTAGCATATGTTATCCGGATTCAATAGTTGTTTATAAACAAACTATGTGATAAATTATATTGAAAGGTCTAAGCATCATATTAATACTTGATGTAGCCATATATACTCTTACAGGAAACCTAGTGAGTCAGCCACGTTCTACCTCAGAATTGTTCCTCTTATACATGAATACGAGCGAAGTAAGATCGAATCAAATTGGTATCCTGTGATTCTATGTAAAATCTTATTTTCATGCTGTATTCGTAAGATTTCAAAATTAAGATCTGAATCTTAAGAAACATTCAGAAATATCATATTAAATATCTACTGATGTTTGTTAGATAGCAACTAAGATTCCAGTGAAGCATGCATGTTAAGACTCATATATTCATGCATAGGACCTAATCAAGAAAATATTAACATTCCAGTGGACATAGCATCCATTCTGGATTTTAGCAAAGACCAGGAATTTCCAACAATATCAGTAACTTATTCAACATAGGTCGTATTTACCTAGTCACCAACCTTAGCTGCGTCCTACACTAAACATGTTCAGACAATGAAAGTAGCAGTACTGTTCTCACTAGTTGTACGGGATACTTATCTTGTCCAGATTGATAATTCTTATGCTAAAATTTTCACTAATTTCAAGTAAGTTCTTGTCAGTGCTAAAACTGTAAATGTTGCTACTAACCCTCGCTTTTCCGAACTTGTGAAGAAGCATGAACAAAATCCTCACTCGTTATCAGGACTACAATAATGCTGATGAAGAAGTCCGCAGAACTGTGCGTGAGGTATGATACTCGAGCACTAGTTAGCTACACTTTTTCCAATTCTCTACCCACAATCGTGATTGACAAGATAAACATGTTACAATAGTTATCAAACTATCTGTACCCGATATTCTACACTGAAATTTTGCATCTTATATGAAATACTGGCAAGGCCAAGCCTAGAGTAGTTAGGCAGACCATTATCTGTCAGGTTCGTTCAGACTTCAGATTCATGGTCTTGAGGGTGTTTGGGATTGGTTTTTCAAACTGCTTGCCTACTCTGCGATTTTGATACAGCACATAAGTAGCTTTGATGTTTTAGGTTAATCCAAACTGCCTATCTGATTAACAATTGAAAAAGCTATTATGCATAAGTTGGTTGACACGTCGTCTTTTGAAACTACCATTAAGCATGTTATGATAAGCGAAATCCAAAGCACCCCCATAGCTATCGTGGCATATTGACAGTAATGTCCCCTAAACGCTGGAGTCCATCGTTTCTTGTTATTAAATGACAGTAGAATTGCATAATGTCATATTTCAACGCTTTCTTGAGCTTCTAGCTAAAAGTATAAAACCTATTCTCCTTATTATCCGACTAACAACTTTGTGCCTTGCAAAATAGAAAAAATTGCTGAGCAAAGAGAAGCAGGTCCTAGAACGAGAGGTAATAATAGATTAGTTACTGATTCGAACTCAAATCAAAACAGTGGTTCTGAGAGTGTGTTGGTAATTGATGCATTTTCCTTGCGATATGGCCACAGATACTGGCAGCAAGGCTGAGCGAGAGCAATGTTGATAATTAGCATATAAATTATAACCCGGATTCACATAGTTTGTTTATAAACAACTATTGAATCCGGATAACATATGCTAATTTCAATATAATTACCTGATGCTCCTCTTCCAAGCATCATATTATGATAAATTACCTGATGCTCCTCTTACAACTATTGAACCCAATTCAACCCGACCCTATAAGCCTTATCGGGTTCGGGGGTCAACCCGACCCAATTGACAACCCTACTAACTATGCACTTTTAAACGTAAAACAAACAAGCAATCAAGATTCTAGCAACAAAAACATGTAATACTATAAATTAAGCATGTAATGAGAATATATTATAGGATACTACTTTGTAAAGAGCACCAATTTCAGCAGAAAGCACGTACCAAGTTGATACAGATTCGAGTTTACATGAACCCTAATACCTAAATCGCCAAAACACGAAATCAAACCATGAACACCTGAAATTGATTATAAAATTTAACATATTACACAATAAAAGTACCTTATTGGTGGATAACGAGGTTGAAATTCAGGAGTGAGGCTTTGGCGAGGATGCGACTGATTTCTGGTGGGAGGTGACTAGGGAGGATCTTGAAAGAATAACAAAGGTGGGTTATGGTTGGCACTTGGCAACATGGATGTGAGAAGATGTGAAATCTGAGATAAAGTGGATAACTAACCTAGATAAGAAGTGGAGGGATAATGAATGTCATTTTGATTTTGGGGAAAACTCTGGGCGGGAGTACTGAAAATATGTGTGGGAAATACCAAAAATTTTAGAAGATTTCATTATTAGGAGTTGTTTGAGGTGGGTAAATGAATAGAGCCCTGTTTCGAAGAGGAAGACAGGGGTCTATTGGTTTTATTTGGTTTTAAGCATAAAGCCCGGTTTGGAAAGAGGGAACATGGCTCTATAGCTGTAATAGAGCCCGGTTCTATAGTAGAAAAACGGGCTCTATTGTTTTTCCTTTTAGAGCCCGGTTCTCTTATAAAAAACATGGCTTTATACTCTAAGCAACTATAATGGCTAATTCACATGGGTCATCGGGTTATGTGTGACCAAATCCTGTTTTTGTACTTTATGTATATCGTAATATGACACTCTAAGCAACTATAACCCGATGCATATAACCCATATGATGTCAAATACCCATTAATGAATGTGACCAGTGATAACCTAATGCACATGACCCATGACCCATGTGAATTAGCCATTATCATCGGTCATGCATGGCTTGCACCGACTTGGTAGGTTTATAGTTATAGTGTGAAGGTTATATGAATTGTATTTGAAGTTATTAAAGGCGGTCATGCATGGGTTGCACCGGCTTGGCAAGTGTATACCATTTTTCACAGACACTAAGAAGCAAGTGTCCAGGGACCTCTCAATCATGTTATCCGTGATCTAGAAAGTTTGAACTCGGCTTGAGCTTGACTTGAAAAGCTCGATTTATTTGTAAAGATGTGTTTTCCTACACAAATTAAATTTGAAATATAACCTAAGAATCAAATTCGGTTCGACTTCAGCTCGATAAGCTCGATACATTCATAAATAAGTATTTACACTTAGTACACTTACATACAAAATATATAAAAAAAAAAAAACATATGCTATATCACTTACAAGCACAGAAACTCAACAATAACTCGAGTCGAACTTATATAAGGTTGAGCTCAACCCATTAAACATTTTGATTTCATTTTTCCTTTATAATTTGTATGTAAACACCAAAAGTATACAATTTTTAAACGACATAGACCCTAACTCGAGTCGAACTTATATAAGAGTGACTCGAGTTCTAAACAAAGTCGGATTCGGGTATGGTTTTTTAGCCTTGACCCGAAACCGACTAAGTCAAACCAAATAACACCCCTACTTTCAAATTAACATTAGAAAAAATATATACTCCCTCCGTCTCAATATAATTGTCCACATTTCCTTTTTTGGATGTCTCAAAATTATTGTCCACTTTTCTTTTATAGTAAAAGAAAGAGAATTTAGTGGAGGAATATTCCTTTTGAATGGTTGAAAATTAAAGTGGTCCCACTTTTATTAAATTGTGTGAATCTTATCTAGTGACAATAATTTTGAGACGGAGGGAGTATATAATACCCGAAAATTCATTTTACCCCCCAAAATCCAATTTCACTTTTCACTTCCCCCCAAAACCCAGTTTCACTTTTTTTTACCCCCAAAACCCAATCTCACCTTCTCATCTCCCCCTAAATCAGATCTCACATTCTCACCTTATTGTCTTCCCAAAACCCAATCTCACCTTTTCGTTCCCATCATTATCTCATTGGTCTTTTCTGCGTTTCGTACTATTATACGATTCCCTTTTTAGGGTTTCTGATTGGTTGTTTGGTGATCGATGCTGGTTTATTAATGGTTGCGTTCTGATCTACCTAGATGTTCGTGTCTGATTCTATGTTGTATTGCGTGAGGGTTGTGAGAGACAGTGTTCATTTGCTACTGGTTGTTAGGGTTTCGTTTGCCCTAGTGTTTGGTTTGGGCATATTCTTGTTTTCTGGGTTGCAGTCTGATTTGTTACGATATTGAATTGGTTAGAGGTGGTTTCGATGGAACCGTTATGGACAACAATGACTTAGTTATTGCCGATGAAGAAGATCCAGTTGAAGAAGCTTAATGATTTCAATTAGCTAAATAATAATAGTCCCTGTTTTTATGTAAAATTAGTTGTTAAGAATCAATGACAATCCTCATTACTGTTTGTATAACTGTTTCTTATAAATTTCTTATTTAAATTTAGGTAATTTTAACTTTTTAGCTTCTTGTTATTTATATTTTCACTTTGAGATCTCAAAACAAACCTGTTTAAGGGGTGTTTGGCTCAAATGGGTCAAACGGGTCAATATGGCTTATCACTGTTTGGCTCAAATGCCCATATTAAGAGCTTAATTTCTGCTTATTCACTGTTGTTTCTCTTCTGTTTTTTGTTTCCTTTAGTAGCTTGTACTACTGACTAGAGAATTCTGAGCTTAATTGGGATTCTAGATCTTATCTTGTTGCTTTAATTTGGTCTGCTAATCACCCCATTAGGACTGAGATGCCCTGCACTCAGTCATTTTTGTTTTTTAATCAAGCCTAGTTTATTTTGTGAGTGCAATTCTGGCTTAGTATAGTACAGTAATAATGAACCAAATTAACCATTATCATTGATAGATAAGGACAATACAAAGACAGATAACCCATACATAACTTCCAAAAGATTGAGACATATAACAATACAAAGACAGATAACAAGTGTCCTATTATGGTGTATCAAGTTTTGATACCCAAGTATCAAGTGTCATACTAACTAATGTTTAAATAAAACTTTTGTAAATAAGCGTTCTAAAAAACTGATATTTTATGACTCAAATAAAGGAGTGTTCGATTATGGCGTAGGATAATAAAACCACAACAAATAAGCGTACTATAAAGGTTAATGTTAAAAGACACAGTTGTTAAGGGTCCTGTTAATTTTTGTTCAAATAAAACTTTTGCAATTAAGCATTCTATAAAACTGAATAAGCGTTATAAAAAGCGGATGTTTTACGACTCTAAAAAGATGTGCCATATTTTGGTGTATCATAAACAAACCATTATGAATAAGCGTTATATAAAGGTTAACATTATAAGACGCTATTGTCAAGGGTCCTATTCACTTTTCTTATAAAAAAAACGTTTGCGAATAAGTGTTCCATAAAACCGATGTTTTATGACTCAAATATCAAGTGTCTTATGATGGTGTATCAATCTATGGGACCCAAGTGTCAACTGTCATATTAAGTTATGTTTTAATAATACGTTTGCGAATAAGCGTTTTAAATAATTAATGTTTTATGACTTATATATCAAGTGTCCTATTATGGTGTATTGTAATAAAACCATAATTAATATGCATCCTTTAAGGGTCTTATTAAGTTTTGTTATAATAAAACTTTTGCAAATAATCGTTTTAAAAAAATGATGTTATAAAACCATTGTACATAAGCGTCCTATAAAGGTTAACGTTATAATACCCACGTGTCAAAGGTCCTATTAAATTTTGCTATAATAAAACTTTTTGTGAATAAGCGTTTTAACTAACTGATGCCTTATGACTCAAAACTCAAGTGTCCTATTATGGTTTATTATAATACAACCATAATGAATAAACGTCTTATAAAGGTAATTTATTAGGATCCATATTTTAAGTGTCATATTAAGTTATATGATAATAGGACCCCAAATCATCGACCATCCTATTATATACCTTTTTAGGACATCGCCTAAGTAGCAAATATTTAAAAAGGACCCTAAACGCTCATATGTCCTATTAAACAGTTTTTTAGGACTCCATTATCATACCGTCCCACAAAAAGGGTCCTAAAAAGCCACTTTTGTTGTAGTGCAAATGCTTCACCTCACCCCTCATGGAGAGTCATGAGGGGTATATACAGGTCCTAACTTTGCCACATAAACGATACTAGTCCCTAAGGGCAAAGTATACTACGCATCTAGTCCAATTCACGTAAATGACGTTATCTTTAGAAAAAGCGAGGCTAACACAAATGGTTTGAAAGTTGTACCAAGGAAGTCAAGAGTGTTCTTGATGACGATGATCTAGAATCGGAGACTTTATCGGAAGTGGTGGAAATTGCTAGCTCTAAGAGCACACCACTTGTCCCACCTCCAGAATCAGTTTATCGTATTGAGTTTGTTAACTCTGTGAATGAAACCAAACTCTCTTCGGTTTCATCTGGATTGGATGATGATGTTTGTGATCCAATGGGATACATTCTTCCCATTGAAGAATTGCTCAACAATGATCCATCATCCCCTAGTCTTATTATTTCCGACTCTTCCACCCCTTCTCTCACTCCGGATGAGGAAGATGACAACTTTTGGAATGAAGTCAATGCCTTTCTTAGTGATGAGTCGATTCCAACAGGAATTGATAATACTTACTTTGATTCGGAGGGAGACATCCTTTTTCTGGAAAATCTGTTGATTGAAGAACCGTTTCCAACCCTCCCTACCGAAAATTCTGTTGACAATCACCACACAAACTTCAAGACTAAGTTTAAAAATGTCAAAAATGGTGATTTGCTTTTTACTGATGAGGAATGGACTTGCATTCTCATGCATATCCTTATTCCATTCTTCACAGATGGTGTGGTTGCTCTTTCCCTTTTCTCTTTCGGGAATGAGGACACCATCTTTGACCCCGGTATCATCCTTTATAGTTTCTACTATTAACAATACCGCGGTTGTATCTCGTCGGTGTGGAACTTTCTGATGTTCATATGTTTATTAACACTGTGAACGAAAGTCCGATCGAGATTGGTTTTCCACGTTGCTTTCCCCATGAACCAATGAATGCGGGGATCGAGTCAAGCTAGCGACTCGGGAATAAAAAACAGTAGCACACTATATGGGTTTTCACCCGTATTTCTGACTTCTTTCTACTTTCTATCACCTTAGTGTGGGGGAGTTGCCCCCCGCTGTTGTATATAAGTTTTTCTAAAAAAAAAAAAAAAAAAAAAAAAAAAAAAATTGCAAATAATGGCCATAGTATTTCCCTTTTACGTTCTATGTTTTGGCATAACCGCCGGTACTTTGAATATTGAGGGCAATATTCATTTCTAGTGTGGGGGGGAATTCTCGCGAATTTTCTCATATGTTTTACCATCTTATTCCCCCATTTTTGGCCAAATTTTTTTTTTTGGAGTAAGTGTTTTGCACTTACTCAGATTTCGGTTATCAGTCCGCCATGTCTAATAAACAAAAGGATTGGCTAATCCAGGAGCAAACGGCTCTTGGTAAAGATGTCTCAAATCCGTTGACGGCTTGCAATTTGCCCAAAATTGTATGGTGTTCAGCTCACCATATCTTTAATTAGTAAAGAGTTGGCTAGCCCGCAAGTTTATGGCTTGTGGTAAAGGCAGTTGGAAATCCATAATTGGTAATCGACTCACCAAAGATAATATTGATAATTTATCTAAGAGTTGGCTAGTCCAGAAGCAAACGGCTTCTGGTAAAGACAAATCAAAACCGTTGAAAGCTGGTGGTTTGCTCAAAATCATATGGTTATCAGTGTACCATAGTTCTTACTTGAACTAAAACATTTGGCTACTCCAGAAGTAATGGCTTTTGGTAAAGAGATTCAAATCCATTAAGTTTTCTCAAAAGATTGCTAGGGACTAGCAATGGTTCAGTGTGGGGGATTTGATGAGTGCTTATTCACTCATCATTTTTGGTCAAATCTGAACTGCAAAACATTTAAAAACACTCAGAAATGCATCAAAATACTAAAAATATCTCAAAATTGTGTTTTATATGTTTCAGATGCAAAATTATCAAAAACAAAGGAAAAACGAACAAAGTTTGCATAATTGGCAGTTTCAGTCCCCCAACTTTCAAAAATGGCAAAACAAGTCCCCGGAAATTTCAAAAATTTGGAAAACATTATTTATGACCCTTGGTTTATTTAAGAAGGACAAGATTGGCCTTTGAAAGACATTTTCAGATTTACATGTGTAGTCCCTGGATTTTTAGAGTTAACACTTTTGGTCCTTAAAGTACTACATGGTTTCATAATCCATCCTAAGCTACAAACCAAACCAACCCTTTAATAGTCCAAGCCCAATACCCGGTCAAGCCCTCAACCCAACCCGGTCAACTGATAACAACCCGTCCCCTTTTATCTTCTTCCCCATTTTCCCGCCCAACACAGAACCCTAAAACAACCCTTTCTCTTCAACCCAAACACTCAACCCCTCCCTTCTCCTCATTACCCAGCTTCATCAAAACCCATAACCACCTTCATCTCTTTTACCCAAATAATCCCAACTCCCAAACCCACTATCCTATTCCACCTCCCCCAAGACCTGCCACCATGGCAATCCATGGGCATAAAGCCTCAACCAAAGGCTCAGATGTAATCTCAATGATACCTAACTATTGGATGGCTAGGATCAACTTAAAGAAGCACAAGTTTGGTCTTTGGCTGTTTGCACTCACAGAGGAAGCACAAGAGAGTGAAGTTGAAGACCTTAGACTTAGTATAAATAGAGTTGATGTAGCCATTGTATAAGGCACCTAGGATTTTAGTTTTAAAATTAGTTCTTAGTTTTAAAAATTCAGTTGTAATGTTTTCTTTAATTAATGAAAAAAGCTTTCTCTTTACTTAGTTGTCCATTTACTGTTTTTTTTATGCAAATAAGAACTTAGTGCTTATTTGCTTATTAATCATTCTAATTTGTTCAAATAGTTCTCTCTTAAACTGGTAAGTTAGTTTTCATCAAGAAAAGTCAAGTTCAAGTTTTACACACTCAGTTTTAAAGTGTTCAACTCCCTGTAAAGGGGTGTTTGGTTTGAGTTGAAAAACTGGGTCGAAATCCTACTTTTACCCATTTTGACTTTGAAAGTCAGTATTAAGCAGAGTATTGGGTCATATTCTAGAGTGATTACAAGTGTTTAAAGGTTTTAAGTCATCTCTGGTTTCAAAGAAAATAAAGAAAAAAAAACATTTTTTGAAGTTTTGTCAGATTTTCTATAGCAGTTTAATCAAGTTTTCAATGAGATAAAAAATTTTAAAAAATAAAAATGATAAGTTGACTAGCTTGTGTATCTTGTGTCAAAAGGAAAAAATTCACAAAATTGTTTTATTGGGTCTGCCTATGGGTCAAAATGGGTGGATTGGCTAACCAATGCCCTGTGCACAGTGGATTCTACTCTTTTTTGCAGCTTATTTATAAGCTATATTCAGCTTATATTAGATCAGACAAGGGAGCAAAAGATAGCTAGCCAGGTGTTTTTGAATTTTCCAGAAGCTCAGGTTCTAACTCCTTCTTCAGCTTATTCTACATAAGCTCTAAACAGACCCCCTTCAGGTTGTTTTTCAGGCTGCACATCAGTTAACAGGTCACTTTTCTTGTTGCTTATCAGTGCTTGTTTACTGCATAATTAGGTCTACTGTAGTGTAATTAGATTGCTTAGTTAGGTTTAGTTCATATTTTAGCTTATTTAAGTCTCACCTAGTGCTTATTTTGGTATGCTTATTCCCCCCTTAGTTTCTAATATTAGGACTCCCTAGCTAATTGCTTATGCCCACTGAGTTCCCCTAGTTTTCTTAGTTTTATGCTTGTTTTTTTTTAGCTTATTTCAGATTTAGATGAATCTGTGTTAACTTAATTGTTCACTCATGTTGCTTATCTAGTCGAATTGCTTAGTGCTTATTTGTACTGAATTAGTGTGCAAAAAGGAGTGTTTGGTTGTTTGTTTTCTAAGTTGTTTGTTTGCTCACTGTTAAAATCAGTTACATATAAGCTGTTTATACAGCTTATTGTGAGTTTTCAAAACTTAAGTGTGTGCAAAAGTTCCTTATTTTGTTAGAATCTTCAAGTCTCCAAAAGCTGAAAAAGAAAAAATAAAGTTTTCAAAAATAAGCAAGAGGTGGGATTCGAACCCCTGACCTCTTGCCTATTAAAGCACCAACACAACAACACACAACCAACGCGCCCTTGGGACTTTATCAGTTACACTTTGCAACATTTAATATATAAGGTTCTATGGCAGTTTGTGACATAAGCTTCCTTTAGCTTATTTTGAGCTTATTTCTCAAATCAACACCCACCTTTTTCATTTTTCCTAGAATCAGTAATATCTAAAGTACTTTTAGTGAATTTTTCGGATTTTTCAAAAATAGTTTAGTATTTTTAATCATTTAATTAGTGTTAATTAATTTTTAATTTGTAGAAAATAATATAAAAGTCAAAAAATACCCGGTCTTTTTCTAAAATTATTTTTAGTCAAATAGAACGTAGGAAAATTGATTTCACACCCGTAGCCCTTAAATTGCAAAACTTTTACGTTTATGGCTCGGGTTGTTTGCCGGTTTTTACGTTTTTTAGTTTTTGCACCCTAGGAGTTAGTGTAGCTTCGTTTTATCATTCCTTAGGTTTAGTGATAGTTTATTTTTAGTTATTAGGGTTCCCTTGCCTTAATTACCTTCCCGTTCATTAAATTGTAGAATACATAATCAAATCCAAAATCATTTAAACCAATTCAAGTTCAAATCACGAAACTCAACGAATCCTTCCATTCACACCTCGTTGGGACACGACCCGGGAAATCACTTTTCTGGTATCACTTTTATCACACCCGTGAGATTTGATACGTTGACCTTTTTCCTAAAGGGTTGATTTATCGGATTTTACGGTTATTTTGATATACGTTGATATTGTGTTTTTCACCACTCACTTCACAACGAATCAACTACCATGTTCTTACTTGCAGCATTAGCCAAGAATATTCTGATTGCCTCGATTTGAGCCACGGGAGCAAATGATTCTTCAAAGTCTATACCCTCCTCCTGACGGTATCCTTTTGCAACCAATATAGCCTTATTCTTTAGAACATCGCCATGTTCATCAAGTTTCATTTTGAAGATCCATTTTAGAGCAATGATCATAGCACAATCTGGAGCAGGTACTAATTCCCATACATCAAGTCGATCAAACTCATGGATTTCTTCTTGCATGGCATTGAACCAGCTGTCTTCATTCATGGCGGATTTAACATCTTTTGGTTCGATCTTAGAGAGTACGGAGTTGAAGAAGCACCATAATGCATCTGTTGCAAGTTGTTTCCGTGTGGATACTGGACGAGAGGGATTTCCAATGATGTTGTCTAAGGGATGATCGTGAGTCCATTTTCTGAGGTGTTCATGTGGCTGTTGTTGAGGGACTGAAGTAGCAGAGTCGATGTCTCCTGACGAAGATGGTTCTGATGATGATTCAGGAGCAAATATGTTTTCAAATGGAGCATCTTCAGGAGTAGCAAAGGGATTAACTTCATTATTGATGCCAGAAGCAGTTACATGATGTACATTCGAAGATTGATGATTTGTTGATGAGACTGAGTGATCAGCAGCAGGCGCTTCTTGACTTAGTGATATTGAGACTGAAGGAATGACTTCATTCACAGGGATATAAGCAACCTCTGTTGTATGAATCGACAATTCATTAGCACTTGGCTCATAATGCTCATCAAACATAGGATCAAACAATTTCTTTAAATCATCTTCAAATGGAGGTACATATGGAGTTGCTTGAGAAGAGTTTGGTACAAGGGATGAACCAATGGGACTGTTTTGAAGTGCGGGTCCTGAACTGAATTGTCCAGGAGCCATTTGACCGGTCAGCTCATCAAACGTGACGTGAATTGTTTCCATGATATTTCGAGTTCTCTTGTTGTAGATTCGGTAACCTTTTCTGTTTGGTGCATAGCCTACAAATACTTCAATGTCTGCTTTAACTCTTAGTTTTCCTAAATCTTGACCATCATTAGTTGGATAACATAAAGCACCAAACACACGAAGGTATGATAGATCAGGTTTTCTATTGTGGACAAGTTCATAAGGAGTCTTTCCATGAGAAGTGTGAATTAGAGATCGATTTTGAGTGTAACGAGCAGTGGCAATAGCTTCAGCCCATAGAAACATTGGAACCTTTGAGTAAATCAGCATTGTCCTTGCAGCTTCTACAAGAGTTCGATTTCGTCTTTCAACTACACCGTTCTGTTGAGGAGTTCGAGGAACACTTCTTTGAGGACTGATTCCAACATTTCCATAAAATTCATTGAGTTCTTTATTAACAAATTCAGTTCCATTGTCAGTACGGACGATTCGAACAGTTTTGTTGAGTCGGATTTGAAGTTGTTTGATGAGTTTAATGATGACATCTGGAGTTTCATCCTTCGTCCTCAAAAACTTAACCCAAGTGAATCGGGAGTAGTCATCAACCACTACTAACACATATTTCTTCCCATTAATAGTTTGCACTCTCATTGGGCCGCACAGATCCATATAAAGGGTATGAAGAACTTCCATTACAGAGTTTGAGGGTTTTGGTTTGTGGGCATATTTAGTGCTTTTTCCCAATTGACATGCTGAACAGAGATGATCTTTTTCATATTTTAATATGGGTAACCCTCTTACAAGATCCTTTCTGGAAAGGTTGTTTATGGTGCCGAAGTTCAAGTGATTGAGACGACGATGCCATAACCAAGACTTTGTTTTAGAAGCCTTTGACAGCAAGCAGATTGGAGAAGACTTCATCATGTCATCGATAGAGATGGTGTATAGGTTTGAACCTCGAGTACCTCTTAATAATTCTACACCTTCAAGTTCTCTAACGAAGCAAGTATGTTTTCTAAAGGCCACTTCTAGATCGGAATCACAGAATTGACCAACAGAGAACAAATTATGACCAAGACCTTCCACATAGTATACCCTGGAAATTACACTTTTACCAACCACATAATCTCCATAACCCATAATAGCTCCAAAATGGTCGTTCCCGAATCTAACTGTCCCGATGAATTTACTCACGAAGTTCATGAACCGAGACCGGTCTCCAGTCATATGCTTGGAACAGCCTGAGTCCAGGTACCACAGAACGATTTGAACAATCTGCAGTTGAACACAGACAAGAATGGATAACTGGATAATTGGGATCCCCATGCAAGAATGGGTTCCATTTGGTTAGTAACAGTGATTGGAACACCCACATCAGAAATTGAGGCAATGGAATCATTATGAATAGATGCAGTGCTAGTGTCTGTATTTGCCCTATTCAAAGTATGTTCACTTCTTAAGAGAATAGTTCTACCAGTAGGCATCCATTTTCTAGTGGGCATTGTCTGATTAACCTTATGGCCAACAGTTATCCATTGATAGCCTATCTTACTAAAGGTTCTTCCTGTGGGTTTCTACTGTTTTCTAACTTTCTTTCGCCTTTGCCTTTTTGCCTTTTTAGCATGATATTTAGCATTAACTAGATTAACTGGGGATATGACAGTATTAGACAAAGCATTCATACCACATTCATGATTAGTAACAGAATTCAAGCAGACATCATTACAAGGTTTGCAAATAGTATCAGAATTCGAAACAATTACATTAAGCCTATGGCTAATACTAGAATCAACACGATTCGTTTTATTCAACTCAAACTTAAAGTTCCTAGGATGGTCTTCTACTCTCTTCCAATGCACATTCTTAGCTTGCGAGGTCCTATCTTGCTTAGTATTGCCTGGAGGCTTTGACCCGCTTGCCTTAATGTCACTGATTACTCCTGTAGAGGGAATTATGGGAACATTAGTTGGTTGATCTAATTTTTGCATTCCTGAACTTGATGTGCAAGGATCTGAACTACTAGAAGGCACATTAGTGTTCACTTTCATAAAACTGTGATTTGAGCTATTTGCAGACACACTAAAATTCACTTTCTTAACACTAGAAGTGCTGGGATTTGTACTCCTAAAGGGCATACCAGAGTTCGCTTTCTTAGCACTAACAGATTTGGAATCTGAACTACTTGAAGGCACACTAAGATTCACATTCATACCATTGGGCATAGAATGGATTTCATGCTTGGCACTAGGCATAGAACAAGGAATCAAAGGATTAACTCTCTTACCTAAGGACTTAGGGCAGATTGTGATTAAGCATTCTAGAAGTTCTTGAGATCGTTCGGCATATAAGCATGCATGCCCAATTGCATTATCAAGTGGTTTCTCTAACTTATCCTCTTCCACAATCTCACAGAGACATTCTAAACAGTCCTTAAGGTATGAGAAATATGTTTGAATTGCAAGCTTGTTATTCCTAAGATAAGGAGGAACATATTTCACAGACAAAGCATGTTTATTGCATACGGGCACCTTTGATACACCATTCTCCCCATTGGTCATTGGCATCTTCCCTTTTACCTGACTTTTCAGATTCTCAATTTCTTTTTGTAACGAGGCTACCGTTTCGTTATTTTTGTTACGAGTGACCTTTATAGATTCAAATAACTCATTGAAATGACGTTTAACCTTTTCATTTTCTTCAAGAAAACTCTCATTTTCCTTTTGTAAAGCATTTACTAAGTTTTGAAGATGAAAGTTTTGAGAATTCTGAGAATCTAAAGGAGGAGGCATTTGGGGACCAATCACATTGTTCTTTTCACCCTTTAATTGAGCGATTTGGGCTTTCAACTTTCTGATCGTGTTACACTGAGCTTGAATCTGTTCGTCGCGTTTGTTTATTTGAAAAACTGCATCAAACTCTGGAGCATCTGAGGATGTCATGATGTTTGAGGTTTTAACATTTTCTTTAAGATGTTGATATTTTAGTTGTAGATCAAAATGATCAACTTCTAGTTTAGAAAGATGTTTCACCAAATTATCATGATCATCCTAATCAATTTTCTCACTTAGTTTAGAGTTTTTGATTTCAAGCTCAATGACACGATCATGGGAGACTTTCAAAGCAACAGACAATTCATGAAATTGAGAAGCAGTAATAGAGCAATTAGTAGCAGTGTAAAACACATCTTGAGAGATACATTCAGAAATCAGATTCTCATTTAAGGTATGCAAGTTCTTCCTCTCAATCTCATTATATTTTAATGCTCGCTCATAATCACTAACCTCAACTATCATTGCATCAAATTCCTTTTCCATTTCTTTAATGTCTGAATTCATTCCTTTTTTAAGACTCTCAAATTGATCTTTTAATTGTTTAAAGAAAGGCATGACTTCAGTTAAATAACATTCTTTAGTTTGCTCAAAACCCCTTTCTCCTTCAGTTATACCAGTGGGTGTGATCCTTTTCTTGCAAGTTTTCTCAAAATCAACAAACAGTTGAAAGATAACATATTGACTGATTAAGGTCTTGCTTTTAGTGGCAATTGTTCTAGGAACTAGATGCATTGGTGTATTGGGAGGATACACAGTCGCTTTAGGCATTTTCCTAAGGGGAGGGTTTGTTTCAACAATATTTTCCGCTTTCTGCTTATCTAAGTCCATTTTCCAGAACACTTGTTCGGGTGTTAACAACGTTTGAGGCTTAAACTTGTTAAAAGCAATCCAATTTTCCTTAGAGTAGTTTGGTGCTTTATAGCTGATTCTTTCCTTTATGCATGAAGGGCTCTTAAGTTTTTCATCCAATTTTCTTTTAGTGGCATCTTCTAATTGCTTATCTTCTTCAGTGCTCTCAGCGCAACTAGGTTTTTGTCTAGGCTTAAGAATCTCATTGCCATCATAGATTACCTTTTGGGCTTCTTTAGCTTTCTTAACATACTCAGGATTGGATTCCTTAATAATGGGGATACTATGCTTGTCACTTAAAACTCTATGCTTAGTAATCAAGTGAGCAGTCTGAATGGTGTTACCTTGTACATACAACTTGTTTTCTAATTTTTTTTTCAAAGTTTTTAGATTAGAAAAATCTTTCAAAAGTTTTGATTCCTTAGGATTAAATTCTTGCTTAAGCATTTTAACATTTTCTTGAAGTTCTTGTTTTTGCTTAGCAGTTTTAGAAAGCTTTTCTTGTAAGGAGTTTAACTCTTGTTTTAATACTTCTTCTCTAAAATTACTTTTTCTAATGATTGTACGCATTTGGTCATCCATTTCCTGCTCACGAGTGGTTAACTCAAACTTAGCACGTTGTTCATAAATAGCAACTCTTTCTTTAAAGGCATTAAGTTCAGAGATAACAGAATCATCAGGGGTACATGCAGTGTATTCATCACAACCATAATCATCATTGACTGCAGAAGATACATCACTCGATACAATCTCACTTTCACTTTGTTTCACATATTGATCATTTGGGACAACATTGATATTACCCATATTTTCAATATCTGACTCAATGGTTTCAGTTGATTGTATTTCATTATGTATCTTTTGCACCTCAACATCATCGTATAGTTTTAATACCTCTGAGATGATTTTGTCTTTGGATGGTCCAGATTGTGGTGAAGATGAGACCTTAGGAGAGACCATTGGAGAAATGCTAGCCATGAAAATTGTTTGTGCAGTAGGTCCATCATCAACATCAGAGTCGTATGCATCACAGTCAGCTACTTGAAAGGCATTCTGATGATTGTGACCTATCTCCTGAACAGGCTGCTCATCCACATCTGCATCATAGGTCTTGGCATTGCCCTCAGCGAGAAACAACAACTCCTCTGCGTCTAAAGCAGCACCATTGTCCTGAACTTGCACTAGCAGCATTTTTTCCCTAAAGTACTCTGCATTTTGTGGACGTTTTGGAGATGTGCAGTTCCTAGCAATGTGTCCCTCACCACCACAGTTGTAACATTTGACTGGCCTTGCTTGTCCTTGATTTCCAGTCCTTTCCCGATTCTGATTTCCTCCATAGCCTCCACCAACTCCACCCCTTCTCTGATCATACTGTCTTTCTTGAACTGGCTGCACCATGACCTTTCCATCTCTAATGGTGGCTTGATTGTGTGGATTAGATGCAGTTATGAGGTTGTTGTTGGTGTGTGGTAGAGAATTCATGTTTTGACTAATCATGAGAGCCAGTTGATTAATGAAGTTACCCATGGTTGCATCAGCATTAGCTTGTTTGAACATTGGATTGGGAATGAGTTTGTGATTACCATTACCCATGGGTGTGACTTGTGAAGCTTTGGTGGTAATTCCAACGTTGGTGTAGAAAGCAGTTGAGTCATTAGTTGAACTTGATTCTCCCTGATTGGTTTTGAATTGTCCCAGAATCCTTTTCTCAAACATAGCATGTCTCTCATTCTGTAGAAGGAATGCATACAGTTGCTCATAATTCGTATTCGTCAATCCTTTAGTGAGCTTCACAGAAGTGACAAACTTGTGCCATTCGGGATTCATGTTGTTCACAAACTTTGAGTTCAGCTGTATGTTAGGCATGGTCATTCTGATGTTCCTCATGTCATTCACCAGCTTATGGAATCTCACATAGTACTCATATACACTCTCATCAGGTTTCATCTTGAAATGCTCAAATTCATCATATAGTTGTGATTCTCTATCTTCAACAGTTAATTCAGATCCTGAGAGAAGCATCTTGACATTATCCCATACAGCCTTTGCTTCAGTGTTGTGATTGATAAGCTTATAGATGTCTTTTGGAAGACCTTGCAGTATGATGTTAGAAGCCCTGATATCTGCATCGAATCTCTTCTTCTCCTTATCACTGAGCTCATCATACGTCTTTGGTCTGTCTATTCCATAGATCATCGTTCCATCTTCAGCTGTATCAATTATGTCTCTAGTAGTCTCAACTCGATAAGGTCCTTCATCAATGGATTTGAGAATGTTGACCCCATTTTCCTTTCCAAGACAATACAATCTGATTCGTTGAGCCCAAGAGTCATAGTCAGTTCTGTCAAGCATGGGTGGACGATTATCTGAACCAGCTGCTTGAACATCCTCGACAACAGTGGAAATAATAGCAGGAACGTTGGTAGACATGTTTCAAGCTCTACGGGATTTTACTATTCTTTGATTAAACCGGGAAATTGATTCTTTCAAGGGATTTTACTAAACCAAAAGAACAACCGTAAGAATGTAGTACGAAGAAGTAACAAGTCTCAATAGACAAGTTGCAAAAACACTCAACTCGCTTAGTAGACAACTCGCTAAACACTCAACTCGCTTACAGGAACAACTCGCATAAGTAATCAACTCGCTAAATAGCTAAGTCGCATAAGTATCAACTTGCACCACCACAATCAACTCGCTTAATGAGACAAGTCGCTAAATAGCCAACTCGCTTTAGTATCAACTCGCAACACAATCAACTCGCTTAAAGAAGCAAGTCGCTTTAGAACTCAAGTCGCTTAAAGAAACAACTCGCTTAGAACCCAAGTCGCATGAAACTCAACTCGCTAAATAGCCAAGTCGCATGTACCAACTCGCATCCAATAACAAAGCAACTCGCTTTGAGAAACAAACTATCCGAGACTCAACTCGCTTCGTCCTATGTTCACAAATAACCACTTTATCAATCAAGAACAACCAAACCACAATGATTTAAGCCTTCCAATTCAAAACCTAAACACATATGATGATCCTAAACACACAAGTACAAGCAAAATTCAAACTTTAACACTAGAATTTGTCCAAATGAATCAAACTCTCCTAAACCCTTAATACCCCAAAAACCTTATGAAATCCACCAAAACAAAGAGCATGAAAGATGAATGATCAAACCATGGCTCTTGATACCAATTGTATCATATAGGATTTCACGTACACATCATAACACAATCACAAGTAGGCGTATAAGGTGAGTTCTAGTGAGAGAAAGTTAGAGGTTTAGGGAACTTTAGTGAGAGAAATAAAATTCTTATTATGAGCTCCAACTCTCTACCTTGGGAGGTAGAGAGTATTTATAGTCTTACAAATAAAACGCCACACAACGGGCTGTGGATCAGGCATACAGTAGGTAAAGACCCGTCCGTCCTCCACGGTGTTACTTAACTAAATACTACTTAACATAAAATAACTACGACTACGAGCTTTCTAACGATTACATTTACTTGAGGTGACCGACTCTTTAATACCTGGAATTTCTAATTCCTAACAAATGTCGTGATGAGGGACTCTATACAGTAAGTCCTTGAATCGAGTCCATGCTTCGTAGAGAGATTCACCTTGACATTGTTGGAACATCAAAATATCATTCCTAAGCTTAGTAGTTCTCCCCGGTGGGAAAAATTGAGCAAGGAAACGAGAGGTGAGATCATCCCAACTTGAGATGGAGCCGGCGGGAAGTCGCTCAAGCCAATTACTAGCTTGGTCCCGTAGAGAGAATTGGAAGAGACGCAGATGCGTGGTCTCCCGAGTAGTAGCATCAAGGTCGATGGAATCTACAATTTTAAGGAAATCCTTAAGATGCTGATTAGGATCTTCGGAAAGAAGTCCATGGAATGCAGATCCGTTTTGCACCAATCGGATGGTGTCGGATCACAGGGTCGTAGTTTGGGCTTGGTCGGGAAGCTCAATGGTGTTCCTATAGCCTAGGTGGCTTGGTCTCGAGTATTCACCAAGAGTACAGCCTCTTGGCGGGTCATTTGGTGGTGGGTTGATGAGTGGTGGTTGGTTATCACCTTCCATGAGGAAAAGTGATGGGATTACTAACAAAGGTCACGAATAAGGGGGATAGACTACGAGGAAGCTAAAAATGGGAAAAAAGTTCACTTGATAGGAATCAAGCAAAGAAACCTAAACGAGGTGGACTCCTAACTAGCTATTCAATTCACCGGCAGCGGCGCCAAAAACTTGATACGCTTACACAGTGCGTTCGGGGTCAAAGGAACTTCCTTTTCGTCCAGCAAGTTTTTCAACACCCTAGGCAGTGAACCTAATCGTTGTAGTGTAGTATTAGGGTAAGCCACGGGAATTGATATCGTTCTCTAAGGGAATAGGAATGCTAGTGAGAAGTTACTACGCTAAGGTTGGGGTTGAGGAAGATTATTTTTTATCTTTTTATGTTTTTTTTAGGAAATTGAAAGGTACGAATCTCGGGGTTTGGATTTGGGGGGTTGGTATTTCTACCGATTACTTCTACTTATCTAATTATCTAAGCTAAGGCGAATGTAGTCTATGTCTATTGTTGTGTGCTCGTATGATGATTAAAAATGTATTTGCTTAGGGTTTATTACTCTCTAGTTATCTCCTATTGATGGTTGAATTGTCACGTCCTTATTCTTAATCGCGTTGTGTCGCTAAGGTCGTAGGGTATGCGTTTATCCCTAACTCTTTGAAGCTACCAAAGGTTAATGACTACAAAATCTTTAGGATTTATGAACTTTAACTCTAAGGTATTCTTTGGATGTATAGCCTACAATTACTCTAGGTGATTATAAACTAAGGTTCAACAAAGATTAATCAAGCATTAACAACACAACGAATGACCTATCGCAATACTAGGTCAATCACAATTAAGATAAGAGACAACCAATCAATATTCAATAACTAAGTTTCATATTACCTATGCAAACACACAAGTAAATTAGCCGGACATGGGGAACATGCAAGCATACACACAATCAATTGAAGACATAATTGAATTAATGAAGTAAAACATTTATCTTGATGTAAGATAGGGTATGGAACCCTAAAATAGTGTACAAGACAACCTTGGTTCGGTTTAGGTTTTTACTCCACAAAACTACACACTGAAAACTAAAAAATTCGGATTCTATATATAAGGTTACAACTGCGACGGCGTCACCCTTTAATTTGTGACCCCGTCGGGTCGCCGTCATTAGGGTTTAGTCTTGGCCACGTTAGCATTGCGACGGCGTCACCTTATGTCTGTGACGCCGTCTCCTTCAGTCTCTGACGTCGTCTAGATCAAATCTAGGCCGTCTGAGCTGCGACGCCCTACTCTTTTATCACCTGATGCTGTCTCTTGTAAATAAGCAATTTTGCTACGGAGTCATCCCAAAATTTGTTCCGACGGCGTCACAAGTATAACCTGACGCCGTCCCCTTTCAATTCAGCAGCTTGAGTGTCTCGATTCTTAACTTTAGCCATTTTCTTCGTATATTCGCGCCTTTTCGTCCGAATAAGTGTCATTCCAGCAATTTGCCTTCAAGAGACTTAAAAAGTGAAAAGGAACGATATTAAGTAATAACGGATACAAAGTGATCAAATAAGGGCTTAAATGACCCCTCAAAAAGGTACATTTTAAAACCTTATCAATCGCCCTGACTCAAGACTCGCTCATGACTCGCCCAGACTTTTTTTATACACGTGTATGGTTAGAAACTAATCTACTAATCCATCTAACGGATAATATTAAAAAGTTCATTTTGGAAAATTTGGCAGGCGAGGTTCAAATTCGTAAACTAGTACTATAAAAAGTTCATTTAATAAATTTTCTCTAAAATTAATACTTCCTCCGTCCCATATTAAGTGTCCACTTTCAAAGTGCACAAAGTTTTAGAAAATTCCACTAACTAAACTTTTCACCAATCAAATATTAGTTTTACCCACTAAAGTCTTAATCTCATTGGTTGAAATATATTCTGGACACTTAATTTGGGACATCCCAAGATTTCATTGTGGACACTTAATATGGGACGGAGGGAGTATAATTATTACTTTTTTGCAAAATGGTATTTTTACTTTTAACTAATTAGTTACTGATTTATTAAATGTTTGTAATAACAATTTTAAATAGATGAGAATTATTTTACATACCAAACTTTTCTTACATATTAAGGGACTCATCTCCACCATCCATCTAAAAAGAAATCAATTGCTGAAATTAAAAGCATTTTATTATTTCACCTATTTTTTATAATTTAAATATCTCTTAAACCGTTAATCGTTAAGTGAAAATATTTATACCTTCGCGAAGAGCATTTAATTATCTTTCTATAGACGGGCACTTTGATATACTTTCGAAAAAAGAAAAAAAAAATCATTTTTTCACGTTTTTTTTGTTTTTTTTACGTTACTTGAAATTTGCATGAAAAAATCATATATGATTAAACACTAATTTGAATATCACATGTGATATGATATGTATATCATATGTGATTTTACACTAATATCACATGTGATATTACACTAATATCACATGTGATATTACATATCATATATGATATAACACTAATATCATATATGATATAACACTAATATCACATATGATATTCAAAATAGTGTTTTATCATATATGATTTTTTAATGCAAATTTCAGTAACGTAAAAAAAGGAAAAAACTTTAAAAAAAAAACGTGAAAAATACGAACAAACTTTTTTTGTCGAAAGTATTTCAAATTGCCTATCTATAGAAAGATAATTAAATGCTCGTCGCAATGATATATTTTTTTTCGCTTAACGATTAACGGTTTGAAAGTTATTAATATTTGAAAAAAGAGGATAAAAGTGTGTTTTTTAAATTGTTGGGATTATCTCATCCATTATATCAAATAAAAATGGATGGTGAAGATTGATCCCTTGGTATGTAAATAATCTTTTGTCCTGAAATGATCTTAAATCTTTTAAATAAGGTTGATTTAATAAAAAAAATTATCTATTTTTAATGAGAAGAGTTATTTTACATACCAAACTTTTCTCACATACCAAGGGACTCATCTCCACCATCCATTTAAAAATAAATCAATTGCCGAGATTAAAAGCATTTTATTAGTTCACCTATTTTTTATAATTTAAATATCTCTTAAACCGTTAATCGTTAAGCGAAAATATTTACACCGTCGCGACGAGCATTTAATTATCTTTCTATAGACGGGCACTTTGATATACTTTCGAAAAAAAGAAAAAAATTGGTTTTTTTCACGGTTTTTCGTATTTTTTTACGTTATTGAAATTTGCATGAAAAAAAAATCATATATGATAAAACACTAAGTTGAATATCACATGTGATATTAGTGTTAAATCATATATGATATGTAATATTGTAGGACCTCTTTTACCTATCAACCTTACGCGTAACACACCTTATCACAAGATGAACACACATAAACCAAACACACGTTATGCGTATAAAGAAAGAAACAAAGATGAGAAAGATGGTGACTTGAAGTTATGCGTATGAAATAATAAAGAAAACTTGCTTATTCTTGAAAGAGAAACACACACAAAACACACTCAAGCACACACCTCAAATGACACATTTGAGGTGTATTTATACTACTTAACTAGATGCCCTAATGGGCCTTGGGATGAGCTTGGATTGGACTTAGATTGGATGACAACTTATACAAGGCTAGCTTAACATAGCTTTTAGCCATTTAGCTTAGCCCAATCCACGAGCCCGTTGACTATTCTAGCACGATATCTAACACACGTTACAAAGTTCCTAAATGTGAATGACCATCACTTCTAATAAAAATGTTACGGCTAACAATCTCCCACTAAGGGGTGGTCATTCAAAAGATGCTCCACTTGAATAGGTATTTACTTTACTTGAGCTTGAACTTTGTGTGTAGATATAGAATAGTCTTAATTTTCGTTCCTTCATGCTTTGTGATCATATAATGTGGTATTATGCCGTAGTCAACTTCGTTGGTTAGGTGTCTCCACGTCTTTCTCCACCATGCTCACACTTCTATATTTCTTTTGGTAACCAATGATGTAGTTCTCGAGTCTTTAAACTTTGTAGATTCTTTGACATTGACGAAGAATCATCTTTAACTTTTTGTTTCCTTTGATTATGTTGAGAACTTTCATGTGTTGTTGGTATGAGCATGTGGAAAGTCTGCACGATCTCTTCCTCCCACAAGCATCCATAAGAAGAAAACATAAAACATGGGTTAGAAAGAAATCCAGCGCTTACAAGTTTGAATTTCGAGTGTGTTAACAACATAGTGTGAAAACACGTCTCTAATTCTCACAAAGGCCGTTCCTGAACTGGAGTCCCACAAGTGAGATAACGCGATGTACCGAAGTACACCTACAGTTCAGGTGAGTCGCTGAGGTACACCGAAGCATCACCCCACGACTGTAGACCGTTTGAGACACACTAAGCGTAATCCACGGGGAGTTACCGAAGTGACCTGCTGTCAGGGCTGCTTGATGTTGACCCTGGCAGGAGTTTCCATTCAATCACTGAAGATCACACATGTGAAACTTCTCATAAATGTTCTGGCAGATTGCTAAGACCTGCGTAGGACTCTAGAATATATCACTTGTGCCCTTATTGATGAGCAACAAGCGATGTCATGTCAAGTGTTCCTATGAGATCTTTTAATGAATCTCGTGGCTCTAGACTCAATAGTGCATTTTGGTTTTCCTGAGCGGAGACTAGGGAGAGGGTCTCCTTTTTCAATACCAACGATCTCTAAGAGAAATTCGATAGATTATGTAGGGTTCCCAGTGAGAATGAAACAAATTTCTTTTGGGAGAAACTTGAGTGGCTAAGAAGGTTTAGTGCAGTGCGTCACTGGGTCCATGACGACTTTTAATCTTCAATACCGGTGTCATCTAGTGACAACCAGTAGCATATGAATTGAACCCGGTGTCTGCCCTAAGTTGAATAATCTGGAGGGCTATTTCTTTTCACCCTTTTCTTTGCTTTTCTTTTTAATTCTTCAACTCCTTCTTTCTCCAATTATCATTTTCTCTTTTTTATAATCATACCTAAGGACTTCTAAATTCTAACTATTTGTGATTTCCTTGGGTAGATCCCTCTGGCTCTGGCGGATCATAGGACTGATTTTCCTATCCTTATACACCTTATAACTCCGTGACTGTCCTATTGTTGCCATAAAACCATTTTTCTTGAAAATCTCTCAAAGTGTTTATGATAGAAAACATGTTTGAAACACTCCGAGAGTTTTATATTTTCAGAAACACTCCCCCTTCACATGTGCTTATAAGTTTTGACAGAAATCTGCACATAGATGGTAGAGTTCGCACATTTTGAATTGATCTGCTCATGATAGACAATTCCCCACGAGACACGGTTACGTTGCATAGTTATAGAGTTCCATTGTCAGTTTTTAGGTGACAACTAGCTCTAATAACCACCTTGAAGTTGTAAACTCTCCTTGAAAAGGAGGTTAGACCCATGTAAGTGCATGTCTATTAAGAGTTTTTCGAATTGGTACATTGATTAATCGTCGATTCATTGGTTCCGACTGAGTCGAGCTCATTTGAAATTCAAATATCGATCATTAAACATTTTTGATCACATTTTAATCACGTCTCCTCCCCCTCAAAAATAGCATAATCGTGATAATTTTGATATCAACGGATTAAATAACATTTATAAAGTCTTTTGGGAAGACAGACGGATTTGATTTAAGCATGAATTTGGAACATTTTGTTTTTATACTCCCCCTTTAATAAAGCATAATCAATTTAAAGGGTTTTAGAGGGAGTTATCTTGAGCACAAATATTTTGAAAGATTTTGAAAATCTTTTTGAACAATCTTGAAAAAAGTGCTCAAGATGATGATGATTTCTCACCAGTTTTAAATGTAGTGTACTGAAGCGTACACTTGATTTTTCTTTAAAAGCACGAGTTTTGATTTGAAATAATCAAAAGTCATCATTTTGGTGCGGGTTTCGTACTGAAGTATACGAAAGCCATATTTTAAGAATTTTTTTTGAGAAACGACATGTTTTGGAAAACATTTAAAGAACTCTCGCTCAAGCATCTGTACATGCCCGTATCATTGTTGAATGACATTTCTAGATACGCACAGAATATCGATTATACGAGAGACATGTCGTGAGAAGAATATTTTTGGATTTTTGATTTTATATTGTTTTTGTATTTTTGAAAATTTTATATTTTTATATTTTGTTTTTGTTGGTTTTTCAAATTTTGTATTTTGTTTTTCAAAAATATTTACAGCGAAGCTTTTTGGAAAATCATTTTCAAGAAGATTCGAGAAGACGTTCTAACTCCTCAGGGGTTAGGCTTCGCATTCCAATTCGTCGAACTAAATAGTCAAACATTTTTTTTTGGAAGGGCTTTAGTTAATAGATCGGCGAGTTGGTAATCTGTCTTCATGAAGAATAATTCAACAGTACCTTCTTCCACATGTTCTTTTATGAAGTGGTAGCGGACTCTGATATGCTTAGTCTTTGAGTGATGAACAAGATTGCATGATATGGCTATGACACTTTTCGAGTCACAATACATAGGTATTTTATCGAAAGTAAAGCCGTAATCTGTGAGTTGTGTTCTCATCCATAGAACTTGAGCACAACACGCAGATAGAGACACATACTCAGCTTCAGCGGTTGAAAGTAGGGGTGAGCGCGGTTCCGGAACCGCAAAGAACCGACCCGGAACCGAAAGAACCGAGAACCGCAAAATACATATATTAGGAACCGAGAACCGGACCGAAGAATGTGTTTCGGTTCCGGTTCGGTTCTCGGGTCCGCTTCGGGTATTTCGGTTCTACCCGATTGGAACCGAAATTTTTAAAAATTAACCAAAAATTCAATATCTTTTTATTGTTCATAATAATACTGGTGAGATGGTACAGTTACAAACACGAAGGAAGTTTATATTATGTTCATAAAAGTAGTTTAGGTGCAAAAGTAACTTGACAAATGTTGAATTTTCATCTTAGGATTTACTTTTCTATTAAAATAAGTATAGATGTTTTTAAAAAGAATTTTTTTCTTCTTTTAATAGTTACGATTTGTTGTACCTATTAGTGACCAACTTCATATGTTTCTGTCTATTTTGTTTAATAGCTTTCGGAATCACGTGATATGAATTGAAATAAAAGTTTCGAATACCTATTTTATGAAATAAATTAACCAAGACGAAAACAAAAGAAACAATTTAGCCAATCCATCTAAAAAACTTAATGGAAACTAATCACGACTACTAAAGGTGATTCCAAAAGACTCAAAAATATTTCAATAGCCCTCAAGAAAAATAAACGCCACATAGAGCCAAAAGCAAGCTAAAACACATGAAAATAACTCTAAGCACCACAAAACTCTACATCGCTCGGTTCTTCGGTTCCGGAACCGTTACCCGCGGTTCCGGACCGGACCGAACCGAGAACCGAAATTTTAAATATCTTAGAACCGAGAACCGGACCGCGGTTCAAAATGTGGTTCGGGTTGGGTCAGCTCCGGTTCGGTTCTCGGTTCCGGTACGGTTCTCGGTATATTTGCTCACCCCTAGTTGAAAGTGCAGTGCAATCTTGTTTCTTTGAAGACCAACTTACTAACTTTTCACCCAAAAATTGTGCTCCTCCGGATGTACTTTTTGTTGTAACTTGATCACCTGTGTGGTCCGCATCTGAAAAGGCAATTAGATCAAATCCGGATTCCTTCGGATACCAAAGACCCTTGTGAATGGATGTCTTCAGGTACCGAAAGATCCTTTTAACCTCTTTGAGGTGCAGTTCGGTAGGCTTTGCCTGAAACCGTGCTAATAAGCAAACAACAAAATGTATATCGGGTCGACTAGCAGTAAGGTACATGAGAGAACCAATCATGCTCCGATATTTCTTCGGATCCATAGGTTTCCTAAACAAATCGGCTCCAGTTTTTGGTGAAGTAACCATTGGTGTGCCAACAGAGTCACAATTATCCATACCATGATTTTTCAAAATCTCAGTTGTATATTTAGCTTGATTTATAAAAATTTCACGTGGGGATTGATGTATTTGTAAACCAAGAAAGAATTTTAGTTCCCCCATCATGGACATTTCAAATTTGCTTTTCATGAGATTTTCAAAATGTTTTGAAAGATTCGGATTAGTGGACCCAAAAATGATGTCGTCCACGTAAATCTGAACAATCAAAATGTCGTTTTTGCATTTTTGTGTAAACAAGGTAGGATCAACCGTTCCTTTGGTGAAATTGTTAAGGATTAGGAAAGAGGAGAGTTCGTCATACCACGCCCGCGGAGCTTGTTTTAAACCATAGATTGCCTTTTTGAGTTTGTAGACGTAGTCAGGATGTTCCATGTCTATGAAGCCTTCTGGCTGACTCACGTACACTTCTTCTTTCAGAGTTCCATTCAAGAACGCGGTCTTAATGTCCATCTGATAAACCGTGATGTTTTTGTGAGCGGCATAGGCTAAGAATATCCTAACTGCCTCAAGCCTAGCTACCGGCGCGAATGACTCTTCAAAGTCTATTCCTTCTTCCTGTCTGTATCCTTTGGCCACGAGACGAGCTTTATTGCGAGTTACAGTCATCTCTTCATCCCTTTTGTTTTTCCATAACCGTTTGAGATCAATGACACGAATTTCAATTGGTCTTGGAACCATTTCCCAAGAGTCATGAAGACGGTATTGGAGAAGTTCATCCTGCATTGCTTCTATCCATGTGGGTTCTGCCATTGCCTCCCTAATGTTTTTCGGTTCAATATTGCTAATTGAGCATAGGTAAATGCACAAGTCGCAATCGGTGGCAAGTTGGCGTCTCGTCTGAATTGGCCTTGACGGTTCACCAATAACTTGTTCAAGCGGATGGTCTTTAGTCCACTTCAGAGTAGAAGGATACCGTAGATTATACGAGTGCGAGTTAGATAGTTCTCGTAAGCTTGAAGATGATTCAGCTGATTCCGTAGCAAACGGGTTTTCAAATAAGTCTTCATCTAACGTTGCATCGTTCTGGTTTTGAGTAGGTTCTTCTTGAAATGATATGTTTTGGTTTTGCTCATCAACTGCTGGTGTAACTGTTTCTAGAATTGGAGTTGTTGTAGTAGATGTAGATGATGTTGATGGAGTTGGTGCATTCGTTTCGACCGTTGTAGATGCATCTTCTGTTGGTGGTGGTAGGGGATGTTGAGCGGGTGCAGCGGAATGATGGTTTGATGCATTTGTCGATGTTCCACCATAGTATTCATCGAACATTAACTCGAAGAAATTCTCCCATTCTTTTTCATGAGGTTTGTCAGCAAAAGTTGATGGAGCTCTTTGTTGTACGAGTCCTAAACTGATGTGTCCAGAAGTCTTCTGGTTTGGTGCGGGTTCTAATCTGTGTTGATTAGAAGCCATCGGATTAAGCGCGGGTTCCAGAGCGAGTCTCTCAAAAGCCATCTGTGAAAGTTCATCAAAATTCACATTCATCGTCTCCATGATCCTCCTAGTTCTTCTGTTATACACCCTGAATGCCCTCGAGCTGTCTGAATATCCAATGAAGATTCCAATATCACCTTTAGCTTTCAGTTTTCCTAGATCTTCTCTGTCGTTTGTCGGATAGCACAAAGCGCCAAACACGTGAAAGTAAGAGATATCAGGTTTTCTGTTGTTCACTAGTTCATATGGGGTTTTATTGAATCCTGGATGGATTAGGGATCGGTTCTGAGTGAAAAAAGCAGTAGCAACAGCATAAACCCATAGAAATAACGGTGCACTAGAATAAATTAGCATTGTGCGAGCAGCTTCCACAAGAGTACGGTTTCTTCTTTCAAATACCCCATTCTGCTGTGGAGTTCTAACAACTGATGTCTGATGAGTAACTCCAACATCTTCAAAATAAGCTCGTAACTCCTGATTTGTGAATTCAGTGCCGTTGTCTGTTCTTACAACCCTTACCGGAGTTTGAAGAAGTACTTGAATACGCTTCAGGAAGGTGATGATGATGCCTGGTGCTTCGTCTTTTGATCTCAAGAACCTAACCCATGTATATCTTGAATAATCATCTACGATAACAAGAATATACTTTTTCCCGTTAATGCTTTCAACTCTCATTGGGCCACATAAGTCCATGTGCAACATATGCAACTTTGCTTCCGAACTAGGTATGGATTTGGGTTTATATGATGCTCTTTTGCTTTTTCCTTGTTCGCATGATGGACATAAGTGATCCTTGTTGTATTTGAACTTTGGAAGTTGTTGAAAACACAAAGACCTTGACAGATCTTGAGCACTCGTAGATCGTTAGTGTTGCCTATGTAATCATAATCAAACTAATAGAAAATCTCTACAACTTGTATTCTTTAGCGGAATGTAAATACAAGCTATTATAACTAAGAACACTTAGATCCTCTATGGATCTTTTATTAACTGAAACTCTATGTTTCGAATGAGTGACTATTACATACTATGAAGTTCCTTTTATAGACAAGGAACCCTAAGCTATTTCTACTCAATCGACTAAGCATGCAAGCATGCATTTAATGGAAAAACATTAAACAATATTGAGCAGTACAATAATACCCATGCTAACCTCGGGCAGTTCAAGAATAATGATGGGTTAGCATGTAATTAATAAAGCGCATGCAGATCCTAGTCAGCTTCCACCCTTCAGCAGAAACACGGCACGGCTTTTATACTTCAGCAGAATATCTTCTTCAGCAGATTCTGCTTCTACTTCAGCAGAATCCTTCGGCAGTATTGAAGGTAGAAATCCTACTTCGCATAATTCCCAAAAATCCTCCCCTAAACTGGAATTTGACTTGGTTAAGTTCCAATTTCCTAACCTTGATAGATCTTAGAGACTGCAGTACTAGAGGATTGTTCTCAAACATTAGTGGCAAAGAACCAATAATAATCTCATCTCTATGATGACCAAACTTTGAAACGCCAGGTCTTTGCAGCAACACATGACATAGTGTACATCAATACTTATTAGTTGCATACTATTCTCATCACATCCAGATGAGTTAACTCCTGTGAGAGGTGAATCATTGAAAATAATGGATTTGATGTCTCTTTACCAATAGCCATCACTACTGGAGTAGCCAAATGTTTAAGTTCGAAAACTATGGTACATTGATAACCATCTGATTTATTAGCAAATCAGCAACTATATAAACGGATTTGATGTCTTTACCTGTAGCCGTTTGCTCAGGACTAGTAAATTCTTAGAATTGGTGAATTGATAACCAAATATGGATTCAGTTGCCTTTACCACAAGCCATATACTTGTGGGCTAGCCAATTCTTGGATTCCAAAAAGGAATATACCATGGTGAATTGATGACCATACAACTCTAAGCAATTAAGCATGGGTGGTTGCAGACCCTATGATTTTGAGCAAATCATTACAGCTATCAACAGATTTGATGTGTCTTTACCAAAGCTGTACCCTTTGGACTAGCCAACTCTTTGATATACACAAGGTATATCTGGTGAGTTAAAAACCATCAACTATATACAACAAACCTGCAAGAGAAAGTTAGTTTTTTTTTTTTTTTTTTTTTTTTTTAACTAAAAAACTAACAAACAAAACAAAGAAAATAAACAACACAAAAGACTGTACATATTACAAAAGACAATGTAGATTACCGCGTTCATGATGAAGATGCAGTTTGAGCTTGCATAAGTTGAGCCTTGATCAATCCAACCAGTCGTTCAGCGTCTAGTCTTTCATTTCCCACTGGATCTGGAGGAATTTCCAATTTCTAACAAACCATCCTTTCCATAAGTCTCTTGGACAATGGATAAGTTCTTTCAGCAAACATGCAGACTGTGATTCCACCCTTTGACTCAACTACATGCACACGAGGTAGGGGATAAAATCTCCAGGACTCAACTTGCCATAGATGTGAGTTCTTCCAAATGAAATGCCCTTTACCATTGGGAGATTGGGAGTTAATCAGGACATGAAGATCTCCCAATAAGCATGATTCGTGTAAAGTGAGTGGTGAAAAACAAACACAATATCAATATATCAAAATATCCGTAAAATTCGACAAATCAACACTTTAGGAAAAAGGTCAACGTACCAAACCTCACGGGTGTAATAAAAGTGATACCGGAAAAGTGATTTCCCGGGTCGTGTCCCAACGAGGTGTGAATGGAAGGATTCGTTGAGTTTCGTGATTTGAACTTGAATTGGTATTTGATGATTTGTTTGTTTTGAATTACGTTTCTACAAATTAATTAACGGGAAGGTAATTAAGGCAAGGGAACCCTAATAAACTAAAAATAAACTAACACTAAGCCTAAGGAATGATAAAACGAAGTTACACTAAGTCCTAGGGTGCAAAAACGTAAAAACGTAAAAACCGGGAAACAACCTGAGCCATAAACGTAAAAATTTTGCAAATTAAGGACTACGGGTGTGAAATCAATTTTCCTACGTTCTATTTGACAAAAAATAATTTTAGAAAAAGACCGGGTATTTTTTCGACTTTTAAAATAATTACTACGAATTAAAAACTATTAAACACTAATTAAATGATTAAAAATACTAAAACGTTTTAGAAAAATATGGAAAAATCACAGAAACTACTTTGGTGTAAACTGGTCCTAGGAAAAATGAAAAACGTGGTGGGTGCTTTTTGAAATAAGCAGAAATTAAGCTAGAAAAGCTAAAAAAAAGTAAACTGCTAACAACCCTTAAGGAATTAATTGTGCAGACCATGACCAATAGAAGACCCAAGGGCATTTGGCATACAGGTACCCCTTATCATCCTATCCAAGGGAGAGGTCTCAGGTTCGACCCCTGCCTCTCCCTTTTTGCATTTTCAAAAATATTTTTCAACAATAAAGTTCAGGGAACAATTCAAAGTTTTTCTTTTAAACTTTTTTTTTATAAAACGTTTTTCCCTCTCCGTCCCCAGCTTGGACTCTGGAGAGGGAACCTATCCTACTATTCCCCATGGACATACGGTTTACGGGAACCCAGAAGATAACCAGTACCAGACGTGTTAATTAAGGAATTCCCAACAATCGTCAAATGAAAAAAAATCGAAAAGATCGAATTAAAGACGAATAAAGTTTTTCGTGGGTGGTGCAAAAAGTAAAAAGGATCCTGGTCAAATGTGGTTTCATCAAAGACACTAAAAAGGTATAAAAAGATTTTGCAAAATCATAAAAATTAGTAAATTAATCACAAATTATCAAAAATTAAGCATCATTAATAAAATTTTCAGCTTTTTTATGGGCCAGAAAAAGATTTTAATAAAAAACAGTTTATCTTGCATCCTTTTAACTAAAGTGTGGGCATCAGGAATTAAACGTTTTAAAAATGCAAATACCGAGTCCAACAAAGGGCCAAAAATGCAAAAATGCAAAAACGTGGGATCCTGAATCACATTGAAGCAAAATAGTAAGGAATCCGAATCACAATCAAATAA